>CM046878.1:519586273-520116635 GCA_025667525.1 Glebionis coronaria | reverse complement strand
ACCTAGCTAGGTTGTATCAATTGGTGCTTTCATTGAGAGCCCTCAAGTCGTTGAGGGTTTGATTTAGGGTTCCAATCCAAAAAAAATTGTTCATTCCGCCGTCATTGTTCATCAGAAGTACTGTTCATCCAGGGCACTGTTCATCGACATTACTGTTCATCCAGGCACTGTTCATCCGGGTTCTATTCATCCGAGCAAAAAAAATATATTGTTTTTTTCGATTTGCTATGGGATCGGGCAATAGCGATCAGGATGCATTATCTAAGCTCTTGCAAATGTGTACGGTGGTCCAATATCAAAGTGAGTTTAAGTATCTTATAACTCGAGTAACGGGTATCTCTGAAAGTTTACTTGCCTCATTTTATATATCCAGAATTAAACAGAAGCTACGGCTAGAATTGTTAAGGTTTTACCCGAAACCTACAACATTAGGCGAAGCCTTCTACTTAGCCCATATAGTAGAGACACGTCTTGAGGCAATTGTAGAAGAAAACCAAACCATTGAAAAGAAAGCGGTTGATTCTTCTACAACACCAGGCGTTGCACTAGAAGTTGTACAAGAAGATGTGGAGATTGTTACACCCGGATCTAATAAAGAACACCTTGAGCATGTTGGCGATCCACAACGACTTATTCATGAATCGCAACAGCCTACTAGGGAATCGCATCATATAGTTGGTGCATCGCAACTTATGGTAGGTGATTCACAGCCTATGGTGGGTGAATCGCAGCATATGGTTGGTAAATCACAGCTTGTGGTTACTGAATCATATCTTGTTGTTGATAAATCACTTAAGAGGATCATGTGGGTTGTTTCATCCGAAAGAAAGGAGTGTAGAACAGGAATCCAAAAATTGTTACTACTCGAGTCCGAGAACAAGTTGAAAGAGATAATGCAAGTGTTTAGGCATCGACACAAAATTTGAGATTCCGGAATAATGAGATTTCAAGACTTCACCTTGAGGGAAGGTGAATTCGAAGGAGTAAGGAATGTTACGCCAGGGTTTGTATGGGTTGGGCCAAACAGGCCACTATTATCTATCTTAGGATTAGGGTTTCTAGGTTTTATAAATACGTTATGAATGTAATCAGTCAATCAAATAAATCAATAAACATTCTGAGTTTCTCTTCTCTAGTCTTTAAGGAGCAAGCACACACTTGCGGTTTAAGTCCACATACATAAAAATATGTAAGAAAGTCTCTAGAAATTCCCGTTACTCGATTTGAAAGTGTCACAAACTCCTTTTCATATTCGGCCACTGTACCCTTATGCAAGAGCTTAGATAATGCATCCCGATCACTAGTGCCCCAATGCCATAAAAAATAAATCGAGAAAAATGAAAATGAAAATGTTTTTTTTTCACTGATGAACAATACCCGATGAACAGTACTTATGAACTTCACCCTCGGAACAGTACCAGCGATGAACAGTAGCCGCGTTGAATAGTAGCCGTCGATGAACAGTGCTACCGATGAACAACTTTTTTTATTGGAGCCTAAATCAAAACCCCTCAACGAGTTGAGGGCTCTAAATGAAAGTAACAATTGATACGACCCGGTTAGGGTGTATCGGGATAGATAGCACCACTTCAAACGTGTGCTTGCTCCTTAAGAACGAGAAAAGAAACTCAGAATGTTTATTGATTTATTTGATTGACTGATTACATTTATAATGTATTTATAAAACCTGAAAACCCTAATTCTAAGATAGATTATATTGGCCCGTTTGACCCAACCCATACAAACCCTGGCGTAACACAAGTAAACGACACTATCTGATAGATAGATTAAGACTTGAAATAGCTAGCTTTCGAACATCGTCTGTTGATTCATCTTGATGGCAATAATGAGTATTTTTTTGGAATGTGGCTAGCAGGTTATTTTCGGACTCCTTTTCACCTATAATTATGTTCCCCAACCATGAAATAGGAAACATTGAATATTCTATTTTGTAGTTCTAGCTATTGATTGTTCTCAACTTTTTGTGGCAGAATATACCGGTCGATGATGGAGAATTAGGATATATCATCTAGTGTAATTTCGTTTTGTACGTGTTGTAAATTATAGCACCCAATAATGTAAATTATAGCACCCAATAATGTAAATTATAGCACTCATTTATTTCTTTAATTAGTAATACTTAAGAAAGAATATATATTTTTCATATGTTTAAATATACTTATAACCAATTTATTTTTAAGTTTGGCTTAACGAATTAAAAAAAAAGTGAAAAATTAGCAGAGGAATTTTTTTTTTGAACGGCAGTTTGATGCAGCGGAGTATCTTTGATACCACCGAGGCACTAAGTCTCTCGACCCGAGTTCGAATCATCTTACGAAATGACATTAAAATATAAGTGTCAAATTTATAGAAATACAAAAATTTAAAAAGAGATGAGGTAATTAATAGAACATTAATGGTTGAATTTTAAATAAATTAGATGATTTAACTAAAAGATATAATTTTCATACAATAACTTTACAAAATAAACAAATATATTTACATTTTTATCCTGTATATTTTATATCTTAAGCATATAAATTATATAAGTTTTATTTACATGATTGAATTTTTTTTATGTAAAACTATGAGTATAACTATTAATTGCAAGGTTGTCAAGATCCTGATCTTAATCTTAGGATCTTACGATTTACGATGCTGCAAAGCAAAAACGATCCGGATCTTACGTAGGATCTTTGTATGCTTAAGATCTTATAGGATCCCGATCTTGATCATAGGATCTTAGGATCTACTACGATCCGATCTTACTTTTTCTTGAGTAACAAACTAAATAATTGTAAATTTATAGGTTCTATTTTGTATAATGTAAAAAAAACATGTAAATCGTCTTATACATTTCATAATCATAACTTAGGACCACATTTTTATGAAATATCCGTGCAATTTTGTGAAAATATTGCAAAGACTACTAAGAAAATTACATTATAATAGGATCTTACGATCTCGATCTTACTTTACGATCTCGATCTTGCAAAGACGAAAACGATCATAGGTAAGATCCCGATCTTGAAAACCTTGATTAATTGTACTAATATCACAATTACAAAATATTAAATATGAGAGAATATTCATATATCTATATGTTAAACTAAATTATAATTTATATATAAACAACGTACGCGAAACTTATAAGAGCATCCAATATGTTGGTTTAAAAATAGGTCCAAATTTTTTTTAAGAGATTTAAAAAATTTGTACCATAGTGAGGAACCATTCAAGTCTATAAGGCATGAATATGTGTAAGATTTTGAAGAGGTTTATAAATTAATACATTGCAGGATTTGATAATTTTATAATTTAACTAAATGTTTATCTATAGTGGTAATAGGTTATAGTATTATAAATGTTTATAAATTAATGACATTTGAAAATGTGACAATATAATAAACAGGTTCATCATATTGGATGCCCTAGCTAATATAATGTTTAATAACAATAGAACATCTGAAGTACGTTCAATCATTTGCATTAAATTATTATATGTTACAAATTTGCAAAAATAAAATATGTAGATAAAAATGCATAAACTCAAATTTTTTAAACTTTAAATCTTACTCATATGGTTCAAGAATTCGAACTAATCCTCACAACTTCCATTACTTGCACAGTGATGCGAGTATACGGCGAGGTGGCTTTACTAATGGTTTTCGGGCATGAAGGGCCGTCAAGTTATTAACAAGCATAATATCGCCTTTCTTCCAAGGTATTGCAACACATTCTTCTTCCATGATTTGCAAGCAGTCTTTAATAATATAATCAGGCACAAAATCACCATTTCCAAGCTCAGCATATGTATTATATTTAATGAGTTTACCATTAGTCGGGATTGTGTTAGTACCAGAAAGACTATTAAACCAAGTTTTACGCTGAATTCCATCGTTGAATCTTATAGCTTGTACGGGACCTTTTATAATTCTTACACCATTTTCCATCCATTCTAGTTTTGTTCCTAGTTTTGCAGCCCTGCAAGTCAAGCCTAGTTAGTAATATTAGAATTGTCTGAAAATTGTTGTGGTTGTACTGTGCTATAAGTTATACAGTAATGTTCAATGTACATCAACAAAAACCTTTGCTCGGCAACTTTTTTGTCATCTGTCATGTACGCGGACTTCCAACCTCTGCCGGTAATAATTGATGGATGGTCTTCGTCACCCGTTACTATTATATACTTCAATCCATGCTCCTCCATTAGTGAAACGAACTCCGGGTGCCTCTCGTTCATCTTTTCGTATACAATATGACTCAAAACTATTGGAGTTTCACCCCCGCTTCCAGGTTCTTCGTCGCAAAAGAAAAATAACTTGGAAGGAAAGTTCGGAAGCTGTTATGAATATATTCTTTGTTATGAATACAATTTCAAATATACCGAAACAATATAAGTAGTTTGTCACTTTTGACGTATGTAGCTTATATTTTTTTTTAAGTTTCACTTTTGTAGTTAAGTAATATTTTAAGCATGGCCTTTACAAACCCAGAGACGCCGGATTGCAAAGAGGGTAGCTTAGACACCTAGGGTGCGCGTTTAGTTGGAATTTTTTTTTCTTATTTCTTATTTTTTATTTTGTAGAAAAAGAGAAAGATTTTCATTTTTACAACATTTGAAAATTAAGAATATGTGTTTAGTTAAAGAAATATGTGTTTGTGTTTTCCATGTTGCAAAATTAAAAAACATGCTCAAGTGTTTCAAGTCGAAAAAATACTGACGAAAACGTATATACCGACGAAAGCGTAAAAATTCGAAAAAAAATCATATTCTATATGGTGGTGCGAGGGTGTTAGGGTTTGGTCTAGTGTTATTTATAAAATAAAAGGAAAAATAGATCTTGTGTGTTAAACGGAAATTATGAAAAATAAATAAAAGTTATTTTCTTGTTTTGTATATAAAAAAGTAAAATATAAATTTTGTGTTTTTTAAAATTTTAGTTTGAAAAACGTTGATTTGAACGTAATAACAAGATATTTTCCCTCTAACTAAATGCAGCCCTAATATTTTAAGTCATCAAGTTCATAATTTTTTTTACTAAAATGAAAAAAAATAGAGTTTAAGAATGACATGTATTTTTTGACAAATAAGTGAATAAATAAAATAAAACATATATTTATGTGACACAAAATTTTTAAACACGTTCGTTTCAAACAAATTTACATTTTAATACAAAAATTACACTGTACGACGAACATTCATCAAATTTTTGTAAAGACCCCTGAGCAATGATAATAGAACTTTTATGATAATAGAACTTTTCTATCTTGTGCCTCACATGATAAGAAAGTATAGAATAAATAAAAAATACACAAGGTCTTATAGAAAAATACACAAAGATCCGTAAAATATAGATCTATGTGTATTTTTCTGTAAAACCCTGTGTACTTTTTATCTTTTTATCAAAAATCCATGATAATAATAGCATGACAAGTTTGGCTTAAGCTTTACATATATATATGCTCAAAACCCCTAAGCAAAGATAATAATAGCATGACAAGTTTGGCTTAAGCTTTGCATACAATATATGCTAGAAACACTAAAAGGACTTCTACTAACCAAATAATATCTATTAGTTCAAATAATTTGCACTTGAATAATAGTAATGACTAATATGTATGGAACCAAAAGATTTACGTACGTAAGACATTTCGTGATGGAAAGGGATTGACTGATCCTGAGGACTTTCATTAGCAGTGTAAATTCTGTCAATGACTTTGGTACGGATAGCGCGACCACCAACATAGAATGCTTCAGGGTAGCCGAAAGCTTCAACTACATTATTGAAATCGGTACAAGAGGTAACAGGGAAGCCTCGAAAGAGAATTACACCTCTTTTATTTAGAAGGGACTCTAGCCATTGCTTGTGAGCTTTTATAGCCTCTATAAAATCAGTGTTAGTTGCTGGAGACAAAACCACAGGAAAGACATCTCCATTTTCGTATGATTTTTGCTCCGGTAGTTCAATTTCTTGGAAAAATATTTTGGTGGTCATTTGGATTGTTTCTTCAGTGAACTGATGTTGATGATACTTTTAGTCTTGTAGACAATAGTTGTTTATGTACTTAACACTAGATTATTCGATTTCATTACAATATACTAATTAGAGATGTGGTTTTGATAAGTGTGATTAGTTTATAATGCAAATTTATGGACGTATGCTAAAATGCATGTGTTTGTTAGATTATTGATTACTGACGACTGTTTTAGTTTGTTAATAACTGTAACCACATAATGCAGGTAGGTACGTACAGAGAGGCAGGTACAAACAGCAATGGTGCCTTATTTATGAAGGATTTGTGAGTCGAAGTAAATAAGCTTGTTGAGAAAAGTTTATAAAGAACTTTCTCAAAAAAAATATAATTCTTTCAATCTCAACTATCCATTCAAATCACATCTATTAACCTTATATTAAATATTTTTAATTTAATTAAAAACTCCAACTTCACTCTAAATTTTAAAATTAAATATATCTCAAATCGTTAATCGTTACGCAAAAGTAATTATACCATTGCGACGAGAATTAAATTATCCTTCTATAGATAGACACTTCTATATACTTTCGGCGAACATTTTTTTTTAAATTTTCATGTGATTCTCGAAAAATCACATGTGATTTATTATTTTAAAAATCACACTTGAATTTGTAAAATCACATGCGATATGTGAGATTTATAAAATCACATGTGATTTGTTAACTTTCAATATCGCATGTGAACTTATGAAATCACGCATGAATTTTAAAACAAAAATTATAGGTGATTTCAATCACGTATAATTTTTTAGCGAAAGTTTCAACATTGTAAAACCGTCGAAAGTATATGAAAATGATCGTCTACTAAATGACAAAAATATTCTCGTCATTACTTTAAAATCACATGTGATTTTGTCCGCTGAAAGCTTTGAACATTCTCCTTTCTCGGGTTTAAATCACATGTGATATTTGTGAAATCGCATGTGATTTTTGTGAAATCACATGTGATTTTGTGAAATTACATGTGATTTTGTGAAATCACATGTGATTTTTGTAGTCTGAAATTATACCATCGCGAAGAGAATTCGTCGAAAGTATATAGAAGTAGATATCTATAAATAGATAATTTATTTCTCTTCTTGATGGTATAAATTTCATATCTAAATGTGATTCGAAAAATTATTCCCGCCATTGCTTTAAAATCACATGTGATTTTTCCAAATCACATGTGATTTTTATGAAATCACATGTGATTTTTGCGAAATCACATGTGAATTTTGCGAAATCACATGTGATTTTGCGAAATCACATGTGATTTTTGGGAAATCACATGTATTTTTGTGAAATCACATGTGATTTTTGTGAAATCACATGTGATTTTTGTGAAATCACATGTGATTTTGTAGTCGAAAATTATACCATCGCGAAAAGAGTTAAATTTTATTTTTATTGATACGTACTTCTATATACTTTCGACGATTGTTTTTAATTTTCGCACATACGGATCACATGTGATTTATTACTTTATAAAGCACGCGTGAATTAGTAAAATCATTTACAATTTATGGATTTTTGAAATCACACGTGATTTGTTACTTTAATATCACATGTAAATTTATGAAATCACATGCGATATATGGAATCACACATGCATTTTAAAAATACAAATCACAAGTGATTTTACAAATTACTAGTGATTTTACAAATTATGTGTAATTTTTTTGACGAAAATTTCACAAAAAAATTCATCGAAACTATATGAAAAAGCTAGTGGCATAACTTGCTACTTGTTTACATTCGACAATGTAAATAATGAAGGTTTATTAGTATCATAACAATTATATAAAACCCTAAACGAGATCAAAGCACATATAGCGGAAGCGATTTAAGAAGATCATAATTAATAACACAATTATAATTAATCGAATTAAGGTTACATATCTTTACGCTAAAGCAATTCCAAAAGACGAAGAACGAATCACCAATTCGGGTTTATACCGTCTATACCAAGATATAATCTAAAGTAAGATTATATTACGTTCTTTTACACACGTAATACAACGAGCTAACCGTGATTCTAGCACGTGAAAACCGAGCTACAACGCTTGTAAATAATCTACCCAACAACCCTAGAGAGGGGCTAGGAATAGATTATGTATACAATCGATCAACCAAGAAAACCAACCGAAACCCTTCCGTGGCGGGGCTTGCGATCGACCAAAAGGAGAGAGGAGGGGACATATTATTGTTGTGTAAATTATGAGGAGTTATGAGGTGTATTTATAGGCCTAAACCATTATAGTCCAAGATAAATAAAAGGCAACAATTGCCCCCCTCCCCCCCTGGAGCCCATAACCGACCGACTAAACACCCCTTAGGGGTGTTCCGGAATCTTCCAAATTTCTTTCCTTTTGATTACATACTATATATATATTTTAACGCTCGTTATAACTTAGCTATTAATTAATTAACGATCATTAAGGTTATATAGTTACTTGCTCGGTTAAATTAATAAATACATAAATATATTTATTAAATAAATTAATAAATACAATAAATATTTTTATTAATTAAATTAACTCTTTACGTATTGTGTGCAATCCCGTAATCTCGAGTTCGATCCTATCACACGACTATTAAATATAAGTCCATAAACTTACAGCTCCCACTTGGACATATTTCAAATATCATGATTACATTGACTAGCGTCTAGTTACACATAGCAATGCCTCTAGTACAACTCGAGTTAGGTCTCCTTGACAAAATCTTTTAACGATTCTGCATCGTTATTATTAACCTTTTAGTTCTAATACAACGTAAATAAGGATATGGATCTCAATCATTCCTTTCATTAACCATACTGTTTCTCGTTCACAGATTCAGCAAGATTAACAAAACAAATTTGGGTGTGGCCACACAAACATCTTACTAATCCCACGAGGGGCCCAGCTGTATTAAACTCCAAAATGAAATTGGAGGAAATAAATTCCATATTGAATACGAGCAAAACTTATGAATTTTGCAACACTTCAAAAAATAATCCTTATAGATACTAGTTACGTTTAGCGTTAGATTATTCCACAAAGATGCACTAGATTCATAACAGTTTCTTGGTATCTCAAGTCTAAGGATAACTATTTATGTTTTACTTAATGACAAAGACACATAAAGTAATAACATATAGTTGGGATAAGTCCTATATTCGATTCATCGAATATCATCCAAAATCGATCAATATACTTTCAAGTATACTCTATCGCTATTTTGATTTGTCTTAGTTTAATAATACTCCCATATTATTAATCGACAACGGGCATTTAGCATAACTTTTATTCATGGATTAAAACATGTAAAATATGATACACTTATTAAATAAAAAAATAAACAAAACCCAATCTTTATTTTATTATATAATAATGTCATAACATCCTTTATCCAAATACTAATCACAGATTTATTGCATGAGTTCGCTAGCTAGTTGCAGCCCAATCGCTTTGGCGTGCTTAACTACCTTTGGTCTAGGCAAAGCCTTAGTCAAAGGATCTGCTACGTTATCATCTGTGTGAACTTTTATCAATTTGATTTTCCGAGCTTCAACTTGTTCTCGGACGTAGTGATGTCTACGCATAAAGTGTCTGGCGCCTTTCATGACTCCAGGGTCATTGGCAAATATTATTGCGGCAGAATTGACACAATACATATCATAGGTTCTTTAATTGAAGACATCACTCCAAGATCTCCAATAAACTTCCTAATCCAAACAACTTCCATTGCAGCTTCTAAAGCAGCCATGTACTCAGATTGAGTAGCATGCATTGCAATCGTTGTTTGTTTCTTGCTCTTCCAGTCAAATGCATTGCTCTTCCGTCTAAGACTTTGTGTCGTCTTTATCACATTGCCAGGACGCATCACACAAACCTGTAACATTCAGTTATGTGTCTGGTTTCCCTCCATATACCAAAAACATATCTTTCGTACTCCTCAAATACTTTAGAATATGTTTAACAGCAGTCCAGTGGAGCTTCCCTGAATTCTGTTGGTATCGAATGGCCAAGTTCTGAGCAAACGCCACATCAGGTCAAGTGCATCTTACAACATATATTATAGATCCTACAGCCAAAACATAAGGCACCTTCTGCATGTATGCCTCCTCTTCAAGAGTTGATGCATCCATCTCATGACTCAGATTATGCTTAACTTCCATAGGATGAAAACCTTTCTTAGAATTATGCATATTATACTTCTTCAAAATCTTAACTATATAAGCATCTTGACATAGACCAATTAACAGTCTTTTCCTGTCCCGATAGATCTTAATTCCCAGAATGTATGCAGCTTCTCCTAAATCCTTCATAGAAAAATATTTACCAAGATAATCCTTAACAGCTTTAAGTCTTGGAATGTTACTTCCCATGATTAATATATCATCAACATATAGGACTAAGAATACTACATCACACCCACTAGCTTTGCGATATACACATGGATCATCACGATTATGAATAAATCCAAACTTTTTGATTTCTTCGTCAAATCTTTTATTCCATTGACGTGATGCTTGCTTCAGTCTATAAATGGACTTTTGAAGTTTGCACACATGTCCTAGATTTTTAGGATCAACATACCCTTCTGGTTGCTACATATAGATGTCTTCATCTAAGCAACCGTTCAAGAAGACATTTTAACATCCATTTGCCATATCTCATAGTCATAGTATGTTGCTATAGCTATAAGAATCCTAATAGCTCTTAAGTCTGCTACAGGACAAAAAGTCTCCTCGTAGTCTATGCCAAATGTTTGAGTAAAACCTTTAGCTACTAAACGAGCTTTATAGGATTGTAATTTTCCGTCCATGCCGGTTTTCTTCTTGTATAACCACTTATGTCTCACTACTTTAGCATTCGGTGGTGGTTCTACAAGAATCCAAACATCATTTAATTTCATGAATTTCATTTCCTCATCCATAGCAACCATCCACTTATCCTTCTCAGGATCAAGTATGGCGGATTTATAACTAGCGGTTTCACCAAGATCCCCTAACTCATCATCATCCTCTATGTTAAGACATATATTGCTATTTGCGTTTTTAATCCTTGCGGATCTACGTAAAAGAACTAATTTGGGTGGAACCGCCAGACTTTCTGGTTCTACAGGAATTACATCGCTAGTGTTTTCAGAAGGTAATGTATCTATATGAATCTCCTCAAGATCATAGTTTCTCCCACTGAATTCTTGATTAACAAGATCAGATTCAAGGAAGTCTCTATACCTAGCAACAATTACTTTGTTCTCAGGTGGATAATAAAAGTAGTAACCCATAGTTTCCTTAGGTTATCCTACAAAGATACATTTTACAGATCGTTGGTAGGAGTTTGTCACCTGAGTCACGTTTCACATACGCCTCGCAACCCCAGACCTTTAAATAAGACAAATATTGCTTCTTGCCTTGCCATAGTTCATATGGTGTCTTATCGACCTTCTTTGTGGGAACCATATTTAAAATGCGAACAGCAGATTCTAGAGCATAATCCTAAAAGGATAAAGGTAAAGTTGTAAGATTAAACATAGATCGTACCATATCCAATAATGTACGATTTCTCTTTTCGGATACACCATTTTCTTGTGGAGTATAGGGAGAAGTAAGATGTTGAACAATTCCATCTCACTTTTATAATATATAAACTCTTGACTTAAATATTCACCACCTCTATTAGAACGAAGAGCTTTAATCTTCTTTCCTAATTGCAGTTCTACTTTTGCTTTAAACACTTTGAATGTTTCAAATACCTCATGTTTATGCTTAAGTAAATAAACATAACCATAACGGCTATAATCATCCGTAAATGTTAAGAAGTAGCTAGCACCTTTCCTTGACGTATGTCTAAGTGGTCCATACACATCAGTATGTATAAGTCCAAGTAGATCAGTAGCCCTTTCAATATTGCTATTAAAAGGTTTCTTGGTCTTCTTTCCAGAGATACAAGACTCACATTTATCAAATGATTCATCATTGATATTTTCCAAAAGACCTTCATGTTGAAGCTTTTGTATACGAGTCTTCCCAATATGGGCAAGTCTACAATGCCAAAGATAAGAAGAGTTCTTGTCAAATTTCTCTTCTTAGTCATGCTAAATACTGATTTATCGTTCTTGGATACATTATCATGCATGTCTATTTCAAATACACCATTCACAGAAATTGCATTAAAATAGAAAATACCACTTTTCCAAACAGAAATTCCATTATTATCAATCGTGTGAACGAATCTATTATTCAACAAACAAGAAAAGGAAATAACACCTGTAACAATTTTAGGTGCATGATGACAATCATTTAATCTCGGTACTAAACCCGAAGGTAAAACTAGATCAAACGTTTCTATAGCTTCAACCACTGCTTGTGCGCCATTTCCCACTTGCAGATATTGTTCCCCATAGGAAAGCTTCCTTTCCAGATTAAATTCCTGCCGCATATTACAAATGTTAATACCTTATCCCGTATCATATACCCAAGAATTTTATTTGTATGTTAAATTGAACAATTCAATCATAAATAAAGTACCTGAAGCTGCAGTGCTCTGCTTAGACTTCTTCTTTATTTCTCGCAATTCTTCGAGGTAAAGAGGGAAATTCCTCTTCTAGTGACCACTTGCCTTGCAATGGTGACAAGTCTTATCCTTTTGAGATTTACTCCTCTTAACAAAGTTCTGCATGGGTTTCGAATAAGTCGCAACTTGTTTGCCCTTATTACCCTTGCTTTTGCCTTTCTTCTTATTCGCTTGCGGTTTTGGCTTACTCACTCTACCCTTTTGTATGGTTAGTACAGAAGGCGTAGCGGTAGATGTCTTGTCTTTTAACCCCTTTTCATAGTCAATGAGCATTGCATGCAAATCATTAACTGTCTTCCCCGTGCAATGCATATTATAGTTTCTAACGAAATCATTGAAGTCCTTGTTAAGGGACCTATTGATCAAGTTGATAGCCATATTATGATCATAGGGTTGTCCTAGTACAATGAGCTATTCCATATAACCCCTCATCTCCAAATAATGGGCACTTACAGACTTTTCTGGAGCTTGCTTACAACTATGCAAAGCATCTACCAAGTCGTAGATCTCCATAGCTTGCGGTTTTCGAACATAGCCTTGAGCTCATCAAGCATTCGCTTTGGTAAAAATAGCTCATACTTCTGTAGAAGTGCAGGAGCCATTTTCCCTAACATTAAGCAAGCCACCTCAGAGTACTTCTTAGTATTAGCAGCGTGTTCAAGCCTTTGCGCATCAGATGCTCCTTCAGCAAGATCCTCCGGATAGGGAGTAGTCAAGATATCGATAGTACCCGCTGCTCTCAAGACAATTCTTAGCGAGCGGTACCAATCATTGAAGTTTGGGCCAGTAAGTTCAAGTCGTTCAAAGAAAGCTTTGAAAGCAGAACTTATCGTGTTATTGGTGGGTTGAGCCATTTCTACAGAAATAAGTTCAAATATTAGTATTTTCGATAACAAAATACTTTCAAGAAAATAAATTACCCCGGTATAAAACAATATTATTTTCCTTGAATTCTAGAACTATATTGACATAGATCTATTACATCAGTTGATCTGCTTGTAATGAATGTACTCAACACATCGACTTGTCGAACAATTCATTTGACAAACAATTTTCAATTTCTAGATATTTAAGGGATTTACATTGCCAAAAAAACGTTTTGCATTGTAAACATGTTTCATCCCTTCTGAATGCATTAAGTTTCCAGATCTTACTGAGTTACTTAATTAAGTCATCTAATTTGAGTAACGTAAAACCATCATACGAATTCTCATTCTACCAATGGTTTTCTCTCCATCACAACATCACCCAAAAATCTCATTTGATGACGAAGTAATTTCAAGTGTTCGTCAATTAGGAGCATTCGACTTGAGTTTTAAGGGTATAAGTTTTTGATGTCAAAATCAACGTATGGAGAAGCATGCATACAATCTCCATGGAAAAAGTTTAATAAAACATTTAGTAAACTTTTTCATGAGATTAAATTTCTTCATAAATTATGTTGCGGTATTGGTTAAACCAATTAAAGAATTTTCCCACAACTCATCACATCGTACTTTGCTAGAACTCGGCTACGCACAAAGCAATACCCTTATTCATTGTGGTTCGGATGTGAATTTATGGTAAATCACCCTTAAGGTATAATTCAATTAATAATCGTAGGTAATTTCAATTTTGACGCACAGGCGAGTCGGGAATTTAGTCAGCGACTAATGGCATAACACCTCCTTCCTTAACCGGGTGCATGACCAACGATGCGTTAAACCCACTTGATAGTTTGTCTAAATTGAGTAGGCTGTTAGATTATTATTGCAATTCACCAATCAACGTAATCTTATGTAATTTAAAATCTCTAACAAATCATTATTTTTAATATGATTAGTCCATATTATTTCTTTTAAAAAAAACCCCTTGTTTACAACAATTCAACGATTTTATATATAACAAGTAAAAAAACTAAATCATAAACACATAATAAACAATATATATGTGCAACAAATAAATCAAAATAGCCACATGCATACGATTTATTCAATAATCATCAAATCTAGGTCTTTATATCTCTATATAAAAGTCTTCCCTAATTCTCGGTTTATTGAATCAAATAATCACGTAGAACATAAAATCATATAAACATATAATTTTAAGATCCATGAAACATGCACTTAATCATGGAATTCCCACAAATCTTAACAATTAAATCTCTACGGATCGTAACCATACATGACATAACAATTAATCATGCAATTTAATCTGAATTTATCCCACATGTAATTTAGGGTTTCAAAACAATTCCCTTTTTAATTAAAAATAGAGCAAAAACCCTAATTTTAAAAAACAAAACCCTAATTTTATGAAAAACCTAAAAAACATGTAGTTTTAACTCAAAACAATTATAGTTAAAAAAACTTTAGATTTTTGATAATTATAACATGTTAAAACGGCTCTCATACCATTGAAGGTTTATTAGTATCATAACAATTATATAAAACCCTAAACGAGATCAAAGCACATATAGCGGAAGCGATTTAACAAGATCATAATTAATAACACAATTATAATTAATCAAATTAGGGTTACATACCTTTACGCTAAGCAATTCCATAAGACAAAGAACGAATCACCAATTCGGGTTTATACCGTCTATACCGAGATATAGTCTAAAGTAAGACTATATTACGTTCTTGTACACACGTAATACAACAAGCTAACCGTGATTCTAGCACGTGAAAACCGAGCTACAACGCATGTAAATAATCTACCCAACAACCCTAGAGAGGGGATAGGACTAGATTATGTATACATCGATCAACCAAGAAAACCAACCGAAACCCTTCCGTGGTGGGGCTTGCGATCGACTAAAAGGAGCGAGGAGGGGAAAGATTATTGTTGTGTAAATTATGAGGAGTTAGGAGGTGTATTTATAGGCCTAAACCCTTATAGCCCAAGATAAATAAAAGGCAACAATTCCCCCCCCCCCCCATTGGAGCCCATAACCGACCGACCAAACACCCCTTGGGGTGTTCCGGAATCTTCCAAATTTCTTTCCTTTTGTTTACATACTATATATATATTTTAACGCTCATTATAACTTAACTATTAATTAATTAACGATCGTTAAGGTTATATAGTTACTTGCTCGGTTAAATTAATAAATACACAAATATATTTATTAAATAAATTAATAAATACAATAAATATATTTACTAATTAAATTAACTCTTTACGTATTTGTGCAATCCCGTAATCTCGAGTTCGATCCTATCACACGACTATTAAATATAAGTCCATAAACTTACAAATAACTACACTAATAAATAATAATAAAAGCTATTTATTTATTCTAGAAAAAATTGAATTTTTCAATAAAAAATTCACAAGTAATTTTTCCGAATCACATGTGACTTTTATAGTCGAAAATTGCAATAATAAAAATCGTCAAAAATATATCAAAGTGCCTGTCTATTGAAAAATAATAATTTTTTTGTCGCAATGGTGTATTTTTCGTAATCTGACGATTTATCGTTTGAAAGATATGATTTTTTTAATAAAAAGGTGAAAGATGAGTTTTTATTTTTTGATTGAAAAAATGAATGGTTGAGATTGATTTCTTTCTTCTTTTATTGGTTAATGTTCTATATAGAACTCACCTCATTCCAACATATGGTAATTATTTTTCAAGTTTTAACCATCTAATCTAATGTAGGGCGAAAACTAGAACAATTATTGAGTTAAATAACATTTAATCTTATACTAGTAGCTAATTAATTTTTGATGTATTATGCTCGAAGGTAGGCGCTAAGTATGCATGTTAAAACATAGAAAACAAAGTAATAGACCAGATCTTATCACCCAACCAACCTCCCCTCGGTGATTTATTAATCAAGAGTTCAAAAACAGAAATACAAAACAAAGATTAGTCCCCAAATGGATACTAGTCAAACGAATACAAAAGAGATAGATTGAGATCGTCCCAACTAGGTTGATCCGATCTCCCTCACTACATAAACACTCACATTCAACCTAATCCCAAAAATGAAACAGATGAAGATCCTCCCATACTATAAGCCACAAGCGGGTGGTAACAAAAGAGAGAGCACTCACTTTGATGTGTGCGTTATGAGTGATGATAGAAACCCTAGCACAACTAGGGTATAATAATCTCCACGCCTAAGGGCCTTCATGGGCTTCCAACGGCTAGTCAAGCCCAGTCCAACATGATAAACATAAAAAGTCACAAAAGACCACTACATAAATCAACAAACACATAAAAGGCACAAATATAAATATGATAAGTTTGAAAAGTCAACATCCTTCCACAAACTTATCCAAGATATAGGATCATCTCATGAACATATCCACCATTCCCAATTGTTTGCACAACTTGGAATGTGGGTGAGATCCATGGCCTTTGGTAAACAAATCTGATGTTTGATCAACAAATGACACTTTAATGGTTTAAATAACACCACACTGCATATTTTCCATTATAAGATGGACATCCATCTCAAAGTGCTTGGTTCTCTCATGAAAAATTGGATTGGCAGCAATTTGAATAGCTGAGGAACACACTTGGAATGTTCAAGTTATTAAGCAAGTTAGAAATCCAAATGACTTCACATGTAGCACTAGCCATGCACCTATACTCTGCTTCAGCAGAGGATCTAGATACAGTTGGCTGTTTTTTGCTTTTCCAAGAAACAAGTGTGTTACCCAGAAACACACAATAGATAGACATAGACTTTATGGTTTTCAAGCACTTAGCCCAATATGAATCAATAAAGCATGAAAAATTTAGTTTCTTGTCCTTGTAAAATTGGATACCAGTACCTGGAGATCCTTCAGGTATCTAATAACCCTTAAGGCAATTTTAAGGTGAGATTAAAAAGGGGAATGCATGTGCTTACTTAGACATTGAACAACATAAGAAATATCAGGCCTAGTATGAGTCAAATAAATAAGCTTGCCAATAAGTTTTTGATAGTTGAAGATGTTAATAAGGAACTTATCAGATTCACTTTCATCCACAGCAAGAACATAATTCTCAAGTAAAGGGGTAGCAGCAGGTTTGGTAGCAAGGAGCCCAAACTCATGAATTAGGTCAAGACATTTCTTTGGGTCATACAAAGACTAGACTCATTGTGCAGACCTCAATGCCAATAAAGTACTTCATGTAACCCAAGTCTTTAATCATAAACTTATTTTTTAGAAATCACTTAAACTTTTCTATTTCAGATAAATCATTACCAGTAACAACAAGATCATCAACATAAACAAGGATAACAATAAAAGTGTCACCATCATGTTTAATGTAAAGAGAGTAATCAAGTTTGCTTTGGACAAAGCCATGCTCAACAAAAGCAGTGGTAAGTTTGGCATTCTACTGCCTTGGGGCTTGCTTGAGTCTATAGAGGGACTTGTTCAATTTGAAAACTTTAGATGGATTAGGGTTATCAAAACCAGGGGGTAAGGTCATATAAACATCCTCATCCAAGTCCCCATATAGAAAATCATTTTTAACATCCATTTGAAACAAGGGTCAATCATTGGACATAGCAAGACACATAATATAGCTAACAATAACTATCTTAACAACAGGACTGAAAGTTTCATCAAATTCAATGCCCTCTTTTTGATCAAATCCTTTGGCCACCATCCTAGCCTTATACTTAGTGTTAAGTACATTTTTGGTCCTCATGGTTTGGCGGGTATAACGGTTTTGGTCCCAACATTTTAAAAGTATCGAATCTCGTCCTATTTCACTCGACCCGTAACACTTTTGGTCCCAAACGTTAGTTGACTAACATTTGACCGTTAAATGTGAGGGTATATGTGTCTTTTACTAATTTATTAAAAAACTTATTTATTAACATATGTACAAAATAAACTCTACATCCCAAATATGATTCTCTTAGATGGGTTTGCATTTCGTTTTGTGTTTCTCATCTAACAACATATGCTATCTTCATCCCATTTTCATTTTCCATAAATACTCACCAACCAAAATAAAACACAATCTCATCTTCTTCTTCCACAAGGCTGGCCACCACTAACCCGTCATATGACCATCGCCACGCCACCTACTGCCAGCCAAATACCATTCAAACGCAAAAGTAGTATCTCCATAGATTAGATGAAATGAAGTTTTTGCGAATTAACATTGTAATGGTTAATTCATTAAGGGCAGAAGATATGATACGTGACCCTTGAAAATAGTTAAAGACTATATTCAATCCTAATGGTGACATATAAAGAGTATGTCCAATGATAGAATATGGTGCAACTATTATGATAACAAAAACAGAGTATCTATGTGTACAAATAGATCAAAAATCAAATCTTGAAAGTTGAAATGGTAGCAAACACTTATAGGAGTAACTAGTTCGAGGATGCTAGTTCTGTGGTGGCGCCGATGGCATCTGTTGATGGTGGTTTCATGGTGGTTGAAGGGTTTATGAATGGTGGTTGTTGTGGAGTCTGCTACCGATTGGTTTAGATGGTTCCATGAGATGTGGGTGTTGCTTTGAATTGCTTTATATAATATGGAGATGAAGCGGTGTATGTGTTGGTGCTTATTTGTGGTGTTGATTAAATTTTTTGGTGTAAACTGGAAATAGATGTGTGAATGAATATCTATATATGAAGATGAATATATGAGTTTTTTATAAAACTGGAAATAGATGTTTGACAATGAATATATGGAGATTAAGATGAATTTGTAAATCTTTGGTCAAACTGAGAATAAGAATAAGATGAAGTACATATTTTTTAATTAAAAAATAATAAAACAATAAATATTTTTTAAAAATGATAATAATACATAATAATAATAAAAATAAAAAAAATAAAAAAAATAAATAAATAATAATAATAATAATAATAATAATTAGAAGGTTACTTTAGGCATTTTATGTAAGGAGACAAGGGTACTTTAGTCATTCTATACAATTTAACTAGTCAAATGTTAGTCAACTAACGTTTGGGACCATAAGTGTTACGGGTCGAGTGAAATAGGACGAGATCCGATACTTTTTAAATGTTGGGACCAAAACCGTTATACCCGCCAAACCATGAGGACCAAAAATGTACTTAACTCTTATGCTTATCTATTAACCTAGAAGCCCCATACTTGATTTTGTATAGCCACTTGCAGCCAAGGCCCTTTCTTCCTAAAGGAAGGTCAGTAATGGTCCAGGTTTCATTTCTAATGAGGGCCTCAATTTCCTTGTTCATGGCCTCAATCCAGTTAGGGTCTTTAATGGCATCATTAAAGGTGCTAGGTTCAACAGATTTGTTGAGGGTAGTAGTAAAGCAAAAATTCACAGAGTTACGCCTGGACTAGTTAACATGTTTTTCAATCCCACATCTAAGTTTACTGTTAATAACATTATCATTCAACTTAGCAGGGAGCTTAGTACTTCTACCAGATTTCCTAGTAGGAGTAGTCACCTCATCAATCACAGGGTTGTCAATGTTAAGAACTGATTCAGAAGAGTTGGGCATAATATTTGAAATGTTACCCTAAGATAGAATGTTATCATCTATTTGGGTTGCATAATCCACTTCAAGGATCTGCTGAGAGTCAGAGTCTTCAGATACAAATCTTGAGGGTTCCTACCTTCCTTATATGTTGCTCTCTCTTCATCATTGGGTCTTATAGGAGTTTGATCATCAAAGAAAGAAAGATGTTCAGCTTCACTTGTAACAACATCAACCGAATCACCCTTCTTATTGTTTTTCATTTTAAAAGGAAACATACTTTCATAAAATCTCACATCCCTAGAAAAGAAAACACATCTAGTATCCAAACTTAATAACTTATAAGCCTTTTTACCAGAAGAGTACCTAATTAGAACATATTTTTCAGACCTAGGTGTGAGCTTATCACTGTTGTTTATATAGTAGAAAAACAAAGACATTCAAAAACCTAATGTTAGAGAGATTACGTTTTTTTATTATAAACTAGTTCATAGGGTGATTTACCTTTAAGGACAAATGAGGGAAGCCTGTTAATTAAATAGACAACAGATAGAATACAATCAGACCAGAAAGTAATAAGAATCCCCCCTGAAACATAAGGCTTCTTGCAAAATTGAGCAGATGCCTATGTTTCCTTTCAACAATGCTATACTATTGAGGGGTGTGAGTGCAAGAAGTTTGATGAATCAGAAAATAATTTAGCAATTTTATTGTTGACAAGTTCAGTTCCATTATCCGATCTAACCACTTTAATGTGTTTATCAAATTGATTTTTGACAAGATTAATGATATTAGAAAAGGTGTCAAAAACTTCATCCTTAGTTTTCAAAAGAAAAGTCCACACAACCATGGAGTAGTCATAAAAAATGGTAAGAAAGTAATTGTATCCCTCTTTGCTAGAGGTCCTGTAAGGACCCCACAAGTCAAGGTGAACAAGATCACCCGAATGAGTAGACTTGTGGTCACTCAAAGGGAATGGCTCCCTTGTCTGTTTGGCTTTATGACAAACCTTACACACAGAGACACACGTGTTTTTAGACAGCTTGTGTTCAGATTTGAGGACAGATAGGACTTGGTCAGCAGGATGACCAAGTCTGCAATGCCACAAATCTTTTGAGACATTAAAGGACATAATCATGTTAGAGGTACCTAAACTTGTTGATCCTAAAATTAGATCGATTTAGCTTTGTATTAACGAGATTGAATCAAGTATAATACATAGAGAAACTTTGTGTTTGAAACAAACTAAGTATTATGCGGAATTAATAATTAGAACAAAGAACAAAAAATATACCAAACTTTCAACTTCGATTAATGATAATCACTGCGTACAAAACTATTGAAAGTGTTTTCAAACAATAAACCCTAAGGCCTCCTTTTATACATGTAAGAAGCCTTGTACATAAAGCTATGTATCAACTATTCTAGGAAGATATCAAACAGATAAACATAAGAAATGCAATATTATAATATATCTTCCTAACTTATATAAACGTGTTGACTTAAAATCTAATGACTTTTGACGGTGGCTTGATTTTCTCTTGTCTGCGTCTTGTTTGTCAGCGGCTTGATTACTCTTGTCAGCGTCTTGATTCCATTTGTCAGTGGCTATATAATTTTATTGATATTCACCCTAATCATCAAGTTTCTGAATAAAAACAAAATACAGAGAGGATTCTTACAAATAAACATATTCTTCTTTGATGTGTGAGTGAAGAAACTTCATAAGATCAACACCCACACCACTGGAATAATCCACCTTCAACTTAGTGCTCACCATCTTCTTCAATAGGTATTGGGTCAGTGGATAAAGTCCATCCACCAACAAGTACTCTGAAAACTTTGTTGTGCTAAGATGATATATATCAATTGCTGAGAACAAACGCCACTCCAAACATGTCAAGTCATCAAGATCCAACCAAACTGGATCATCATCAACATGATCAAACATTCTCTTGAATGTTGGCCATATCTTTATTCCACCAGATGTTGAAGGAGCTTCAGCTTCGTATTTCTCCTTCAACAGACTCCAAAGAGTCTCCAAATATTCCCTATCCATGCTGCCAAACAGGGGCATAAGAGATGAGAACACATGTACCTTGTCCCCAAATCTTGTAATCTTCCAAAACCTGTGGTTGAATCTTCCTCATACTTTATCATAGGGTTTCTGAAATCTAGGGGGTACCACAACAGTAATGTCACCAACGTCCAATGGTGAAAGCTCCAAGTTCTTCTTCAACATCCCTTCATTGAATCTTGGATCCAATGGATCAAATTCTGGAAACATGAACTTGACTCCTTTCTTCATAGGCCTTGGCACTTTGGATGGCCTCTTAATCTTCAATTCTTCCTCTATCTCCTCTTGTCTTTCTACAGATAGTTGAAGATGTGTGTTCTGCTCACTAACATTCACCAAATAGGATATGCCAAATATTCTAGCTGGTCAAATGATAATGCCTGCAACTTCCTATATGTCCAACCTACATGATGATCTATGAGCAACATGTAATACAGCTCCCTCCTTGCTGTCTTTGACTTCTCTTTCACATTAGAAGCCTTATTCTTCACAATTACCTTCAAGTCCTTTTGGACTCCCAACAAACTCTCCAACCCTCAAATCCTCATTGAAAGAGTGACTGAGGGATCATCCATAGCCATCTCCTCATACCTATGATACAAATTTTCTATATGTGGCATCTCATAATCAATCATCAATGCCAACTCCTTCAATCTTTCTCTAGCAGCTTCTCCCTCGCCATACTTTAGCTGCTCTGGTTCATCATCCACCTCCATATCACCTGTGGAATCATGTGAACCTTCCTCCTCCTCACCATCACCTTTTCTTGCACTCTCCGACTCTGAACTTGGTATTTGAGCCTCAATATCTCCTTTCTCTAATCCCCTCAACTCTTGCTCATGTAGTTGTTGAGCCAACAACATATCAAACTAAACCTGTGCAGCATCCTTGGGGACCTGTGTTTCAACCTAATATCTCTTTACCCTGATCTAGTGGATCAATGACTAGTAAAGTGATTGGTACCTAATAATTTACTTTTTAAGTTTGTTTTTCTCTCGGTATCTTTATGAATTGATTAATCGATATCAGTTAAGCCACATAATTGTTTTTGGTTATGATAGTAGAATTATGGTATTCTAGTTCTAATTATCAAGCTCGTAAAAAGATGAAAAATATTAACTATGTAAAAGATACATATTTATCTAAAAACACATTGCACGTACAAACACATAAAGCACAATGTTCAAGTATTAAAACAAAGTACAAGTCTACAATGCACAACTAGTATTTAATGCTAAAAATGTAAAGTAATGAAAGTACTAAATCCAAATGTAACAAATTAACAAACTACTAACCAAATTCTAACAACCTAACAAACTCTAGGTACCAAGACTGCCAAAACTGAAAAGCGTAACTATAGAAACTAGAAGGGGGGTTGAATAGTTTCTTAAATTTTACTTGTCAAAAGATAGTTTTCAAAAATCCTTTTCAAAAACTTAGACTTGAGTGATTATGTGAAACCTTCTTATGCACAATATGAACAAGGTATAGTGCAACTAAACTAATAATCACAAGTATAAAGAATAATGAATGTAAAGAGATAAGGGAAAGAAAGATCAAACCAAACACCAAGGATTTATAGTGGTTCGGCAACGAAGCTCACCCCTCCTCCCTACTCCACTCCTCGAGTACTCCTTACTCGAGAGTTCACTAATCAACAAGCTCCTTAAGGTGAAGAAACCGTACACAACGTTGCTTATCCAATTTCCGACTCTAAGCTAAAAGTCGAGCCCTAATCTTAGCTAGGACCAATCTACACTAGTATACTTTAAGGACCAAGTATAAACCTTAGTACATACACAACTTCCAAATGGACACAACTACTTGGATCTTCACAACTATGACAACAACAATGACTAAATAAGATTTGATCTTTAATGGATCTTTGATTTAGACACAACACTTCAAGGATGAAAGTGTTCTTCTCTTTGCACTTGAAGAGGAAGAGATGGGAGAATAAAGATTCACTTCTAAACAAGTAGTAATCAACCAAATGACCAAGGATTTGAGTGATTTTAGAAGTATGAAAGAATTTGGAATTATATGTGCAAAAGAGGTGAAGAGAAAATCTGAGAATGGTCCACTATTGCGGTTCTTTATTACAGCATGCGGTTCCTTATCGATAAGGAACCACATAGCCACTTAAGGAACCGCTGGAGTAGACTCCGCTCCTTTTTGTTTTTTAGTGGTATGGTTCGAATCTGGTGATTAAAATACCCTAAAAGGATATTCCAAACCAAGATAGAATATGTCACTTTCAAATTTTTAATTTAGTAAAACATTTTCTTAAAAATAAAGTTTAATAAAAACTTGTCACAATTAATAAAAAGTGAGTTTTAAGAAAAGATTAAATCCTTGATCACTTAATTAGGATGAGTACTTGTTTGGACATACCTTAAGTGATAATGGTTGAAATGAAAAATACTTGAACTCTATAATTCGTTTTTCGCTGTTTTCGTAAATGCTTGTTTTTACATATTGTCATAATCAAAACAAAGCGAGACCGAAAAATGCAAGTAACATTTTTAGGCATCATTGCATTAACAGTAACGAATTAAACAGAATTGTAAATGTTTCTAATTTCCAGGGACTACAAGTGAAAGAATTAAGTTCGAACCAAAAACGGGCTTAATGCCTAGAATAAGCTGGTTCAAGATATATAGCCATTTCAAAAGCTCTAGTTTGTTGCAAAAGATTTCAAATTCAAAATTACCTAGCCAGCTCTAAGGAAAAATCCTAAAATAAGCTAGAATTCTCAAACAGCTTTTTCAATAAGCTACCTTTTAAGAGATAAGCTAATTGGGATAAGCACTGTGTTTGAAACTCACAGAAAACATCTAAGAGCTTAAAATATTAAGACCTGTCCAAGAAATTCCAAAATACATCAACAGAATAAGCCAAAATCTCAAATAAGCCAAAACTGAGCTTATGTTGACCAATGTTCGACTTTCGTTGACCAAAAGTTGACCAAGTCTAAATCTACTTTTCAACACTTGTATAATTGTTTTGTGAAAGAAAATGGCTAAGTTTGTGAAGTGGATTAGTGGGAAACGAAAATCTGTCCAAGCATTTAAAGCTAATTATCACAAAGACTTTTGTGCTTATGTGTCTTATTCTATAGTGAAATTCAAGGCTTAAGACTTATAGATTCTAAAAGTTCATATGTTCAACTACTCAGAACACTAAAGAATTCATTCTAATCAAAGAAAACAAACCACCCAGCCAGCCAAATACACAACATCATCAGCTAATCACCAACACCGCACACCATGGAGGACGACAACGAAAGGATAGACAACATCGATAGGTATGTAATGGCATAGATCTAGCACAAACATGCAATTTTTTCAATTGTAATGAAAAACTTAAACACAGAGGTTACATAGGTGGAAGTGGGAGTACATGTGGAACTTTTATAGGCGAGCGGTAGTATGGTAAGAATAAGCATGGATAAGGGGTGGGGGAAGGCAAATTAATAGGAAGAAGGCGCGTGAAAATAAAATGTTGTGAGACACCGGGCTACATGCACTTTATTAAATAATCAATTTTTAAATGATAATACTATTTTTTAAATGAATAGTTTAATTTGGTTCAGCAAAGATACCAAAATTTTCAGAAATTAAATGTAAACATTTTATTACTCATTTTCCAATTACAACTTCCAGTCACATCTTTTTCTTTATAAAATTAATTGTTATAAATGGTTGATCGTTAAGTAAAACAAAATAAATTGTTATAGTTGATTTTATATTTTTTTTTAAAATTTTTGATCTGAGTGTTAAAATTTTGACAAAAAACATTTACCCGTGATTTGTAGTCTTAAAAACCACATGTGATACTGATGTGTAATTATGTGTGTTTAATACACGTGATTTGTAATCTTAAATCGGTTTTTTAATAAAAAATTATGTGTTTTCAATTCACGTAATAATACACATAAAAAACGGTCTTTTGTCTCAAATATATCAAAGTGACCATTATTAAAGATAACACATGTGATTATGTGTTTTTAAATTATAAGTAAGATAAGTTTTTTTTTTGTTTTACCGGAAACTTACCTATATTCGAATTGTTGTTTGGCGTTCGAAAAATATTTTATTTGTCACTAGTGTTGTAGCTCCGTATTCGGGTTCTCTTACTTCTTGTTTTGTCTGTATGTATGTAAAAAAGAAGTTACATTACTTCTATATGCTACCAGAAACTTTTAATCAACTAAAGATTAATATTTCTATTGACTTGACAAGCTTTTTAAGATTAAGACCATGTCATCCTTATTTCTAACAAAAAAAAAAAGGAAATTGGAAAATTAAACAATAGCAAGGCAGTGTTTGACATTTTGTATAGTCTTTTATAAATGATTCTCTAGTTAGTATTTACCTTTTCAGCGTTAGATAAGCTTTTCTTGATTGGGTGTAGCAAACAGAATTTGATTATTTAGTTATGAAGAAAGTTTTTTTGGAGCCTTGTTTTTTGGTGGAAACCAAGGGACAAATCCCCATCCTTTATTTAGTTTTGATCTAAGGGTGGGGATTAATCTAAGATTTAATTCAATTAATCATTTTTTATTGTCAATATATAAACTTTTTTCCCCCAATTTTTTTATCACTTCGCTCCTTTTTTCACACAGTTCGTGTGTGTTTCTCTCAACCGTTTCAGTTACAAAAAAAAAAAAAAACGTTTTTCTCATTCTGTTATACCGATCCACAATTTCCGCTTTACCATTGATCATCGTTATCATTTTACTGCTTATTATTCCACAAATTCCGTTGCATTTAGATCGATTGTTGATCAATTAATTCATTTATATTATGGCTTTTGATTTGAATGAACCTGCAGTTCCAGATTTAGATGCTGATTTAGTAGGTTTGGATGTTAATAACGGTTCTACTGTATCCGGATGCGGTTCTACTTCTCTTTTGGCTGATCATGATAACTGTGATTGTAAGTTTGTAGATTAACATCTTATTTTTTACTCTATTTTGTTGTTAATGCTTATTAACAACTTATTTTTTTATCATGTTTTGTATCAATTGTGATATGTTGATGTTTTGTTACTAGTTAACCTGTTTTTGTTGATGTTTTTTATGTTCTATCACTATTGATATGTTTATCTTTTTACTATCTTTTTTTATTGATGTTTTGTATGTTGTATCACTATTGATATTTATTTTAAAAGTTTTTTGTTTTTGCTGTCCTTTTTATGATGTTTTTTTTGTTTTATCAATAGTGATATATCATGTGTTTAATCATTTTATGAATGTTTTTTTTTCAAACAAGTAAAGGTATTTAAATGTTTTTGTATGTATTATCACTATTGATATTTAGTGTAAACTGTACGTTTTTTTGTTATATTTTAGCATGTGATATCACTAGTGATATATCATGTGTTTTAACAGTATGAATGTTTTTTGTTTCAAACAAGAAAAGGTATTTAAATATTTTTGTATGTTTTATCACTATTAATATTAGTATAAACTGCTTTTTTTTTGTTCCTGTCTTTTATCATGTGTTATCACTAGTGATATATGCTGTGTTGTGTTATATTATTTATGATATCTGTCCATGTTTTATTTTTTTGTTTATATTATATTCATTTTTCTTTGTTTTATTTTCTACAGATGGTAATAGTGATAAAACATCTTCATCGTTTGATCATGATGAGATTCTCGATGGTCCAGATGGTTCACTTATAGTTGTTCTTATGGTTTATGCTAGTTATTTACCAGTTTTAGGGACTGAATATGATAGTGTTGATGAATGTATTAGTGTTTATAAGAAATACGCTTTAGTTGCGGGGTTTCGCAATAGACTATCTACTCAGAAACGATTACGTGGTGGTTTTGTGAAACAAAAGACGTTAGTTTATAATCGGTATGGTTGTCCGAAGAATATATCCTTGAATACTTTAGAGCCTAAAAAGACTGATAAACAAGTAAGGACTTCAAATATTAGGATATGTGGTTGCAAAGCGCGTGCTGTCTTTGATTTGGTTCCTGGTACAATAAAGTATTCGTTGACAACTTTTAATGTTGAATATAATCATGAGCTTGATAAGCCTGAGTATAAACACTTGTCCAAATCTGAGAGGAAGTTAACATATGTCGAGCAGCTGTTTATTATCAAAGCTATGAGTTTAAATATTGGTGTTGTTAAAGTGCATAAGTTTTATACTAGGTTGAAAGGGTCTGTATCTCTAGTTCATGGTACTTAGGTGGATTTTAAGAATTTTGTTAATGGCTTGAACTTGTTCATAGGAGATAGTGACGCTCAGATGTTGATTAATCGTATAGAGGACAGGAAAGAGTATACAAAACTGCTTTCTTTTGAATTTTTTGTTGAGAACGCGGAGTTGTGCGGTTTGTTCTGGGCTGATGATGTTGCGAAGTGTAATTACAAGGAATTTAGTGATATTGTATCATTTGATGCCACGTACAGAACCAACAAGTATGTTTCATTATTATTGTTTCTTCGTTTTTTTATTACTTGTTAAAGTTTATTTTTCAGGTACAAAATGGTGTTTGTGCCATTTACGGCTATAGACAACCATAGAAGGTCTGTTACTGTTGGTTCAGGGTTGTTGAAGAAAGAAACAACTGAATATTATGGATGGTTACTTCGATGGTTTAAGAAGGAAGTTGGTCGAGCGCCACAGATTGTTGTTTCTGATCAAGACGGTGCTATGCGTATCGCTGTTGCTGATGAGTTGCATGAATCTAAGCATAGGCTTTGTATGTGGCACATCATGCAGAAAGTCCCAAAAAAGGTATTCATTTTTTATATCACTTGTGATAAATTATTAATTTTTTATATAAAAACCAAAAGTTTATATAGTTCTCTTATTTGGCATTTTTCTTATCACTAGTGATAATGCATTGAGATAAAAAAAAATTATTTTGTATATAATCTTTATTGTTATATCACTATTGATATTGCATTATTTTCCCAGATTGTTTCTGAAATTTATGAAAACATAAAGTTCAAAGAAAAGTTTGGCAAAATTGTTTGGAATATGTATATCCAACCGGATGAGTTTGAGCTTAGATGGAACAGTCTTATGGAGGAGTTTAATCTTGTTGGACACAAGTGGCTAACGAAGATGTATAATATTAGAACATCATGGATCCCTGCTTTTTTTGTCGATTCACCACTTTGTGGGTTAATGATGACTACTTCCAGGTCAGAGAGTGAGAACTCTTTCTTTAATTATTTCTTGAGCTCCCGTGCGACCCTTGTGAAGTTTATTCTTAGTTACGAGTCTGCAATGGATAGGCAGAGATACCTTCAAGAACAGTTGGATCATCAGTCTTTTGACTCGTTCCCTACTTTGTTGATTACCTTACCGATCGAAAAACATGCTGCTGGTGTTTACACCCTAATATTTTTAATCGTGTTCAAAAAGAGATTGTTGCAGGTTCATGGATGTGTTCGGTAAATGGTATGAGTTTAAATGAGGGTGTTTTTGTTATTCTTATTGAAGAGGAAATATCTCAAAAGGTTGTTCCAGAAGTTATTGATAAAGAAAGTAATTCAGAGAATCTTGAAGAAGAGATTGAGTTTTTGTATAAAAAAATTTCACGGAAGTATGAGGTATATTTTGTTATTTTTAATTTCTAAAGATTCATAT
Organism: Glebionis coronaria; assembly: GCA_025667525.1. NCBI lineage: Eukaryota > Viridiplantae > Streptophyta > Magnoliopsida > Asterales > Asteraceae > Glebionis > Glebionis coronaria. Next base: position 520,086,929 of record CM046878.1, on the reverse strand, counting down.
GTTTTATCACTATTGATAGTTTATACATTATTTTTTATAGCTATTTTAATATAAATTATCTCTTGTTTGATATATGATTGTTTTGATGTTTTTTTAGGTGATATATAACAATCAAGATTCTTCAGTTTCCTGCTGTTGTCAGCTTTTTGTTCGTGTTGGGATTTTATGTCGTCATGTTTTTTGTGCTTTCAAGAACTGTAATGTGTCTCGTATCCCAGATCAGTATATACTTAGGCGTTGGACAAAAGATTTGATTCCAGCTGATTTGAGGAACAAAAAAACCGATATGGCGAGAAAAATGAAGCAATTGAGAAGCTTTCTATTGAGGTCTCAAATGTGTTTGAATCATGTATACATATGTTGAGTAATAATGAGCCTAAGCTAACTTCTTTTATGGGCAAGATGAAAGCATTAAAGTCTGAGTTTGAAGCTGGTTTGCCTCCTGTTCCAACACGTACAACTGCTCAGATTGTTGAAAAGTTTATGGGTGTTAAGGAGCCTAAGAAGAAGCTTGTGAATAATCCATCAGATGTTCGGACAAAGGGGCGTGAGAAGCAGCCACAGAAGCAGCCGCAAAAGCGTATTTAGAGTGGAAGAGAGATATCAATGGCTAAAAGCAATAATAGGAGGAAGATGGGTTGTACTCTTTGTTCAAGTACTGACCACACCTATAGTACTTGTCCACTCAAGGATAAAGCTGATTTTTCTTATTCTGCATCAGTTTCTTCTGCTGGTTGTGATGATAGAGACGGTTGTCATGTTGCTTAATTTGTTCAAGCTGTATATTATGGAATCCAATGCTGTTTATCTACTATCAATTGTTTTTTGATTATCACAAGTGATACTTTTATTTTGAATAATATTGAAAACTTTTGTTCATTTGTTTTATCACTAGTGATACTTTCCTTGTGTATGTACTATCAATTGTTTTATTGATGATCAGTGTTATTTTTAATAATTGAGTTCAGTATGTTTTATCACTGGTGATTCAATGTTTAAAGTAAATAGTTTGTTTTTATCACTAGTGATTCAATGTTTTAAAATATCCTGTTTGTGATTTGTTTGTGTTATATTATATTCTTTGTGTTATTATTTCATGTAATTTGACTGTTTTTCAAGGTCTTCATGTAAAATAATTTTTCGATTCAATGAATGTGTTTCTTTCTTTGAGAATTTATAGTGTTTAATTTTACTTGAAATATCACAAGTGATAATTAGTTTATTTTTCTTGTGATAAATTTTAGTACTATGTTTTTTGGATTTTAACTATGAAATTAACTTTGAATATATCACCATGGATAATGTATTTAGAATGTCGTGTGTTTTTAATCACAAGTGATTTTATAAAGCTTTGATGTAAAATGTTCATTTTACTTAAAAAAGTGTAGGGATGAACACTTTCACACACACACTTATATGATGAACACTTCCTAAATAATCGATATCAAAATCATTTTAAACAAGTTTCTCCTACCATTAAAATCAAAACGACTAACCAAAGATGAATCAAATTTAACAAAAATTAACAAAAACATGGAAGGATCATCGAGTATACCTCCGATTACAACAGATCCAATAGTCCAAAGCGAATGTACTGGATCTGATAAAGGTATTTCATTTTGAAAAGAAAAACAACATTTGTATTGTTCTATTGATTTTGCATTTGATTTATGTATTGTTCTTATTTTATGATGTTTTGTGATTCTATATTTGTTATATTTATATTTGCGTTTAAAATGTTTGTTAAAGTGCCTGAACCAATTATATGTCATTTTAATTTTCAGTTAATCAAAAATCTGTTAGAAAAAAACAATTGCCTAGACGTAATTGTAAGAAACGAACCGGCAATATAAGTTTTAGGGAAAAAGAAGAGAAACGTAAAAGAGAATTTGATGAAGAAGAGATAAAATTGGAAGAAGACAGTTCTTTTGTTGATGATAAAAGAAGGCGAGAAGAAAGGGGAAAGGAAAACATTATTGAAGGAAATGATGATTTTGTAATGAATAATTCAGAGAATAAGAGCCAGCAAAGGGGTAGAAAAAAAGAATATAGGTCATTGATATCACGTGCGTCAGTTAGGCCTCTTTACGAAGTAATGCGTTGTTTAACAGCCCAAAGAAAGAAGGTAATCAAAGATATGGGTTTTGGAGCTTTGATTGATTTTCCGATATTTGATATTCTAAGCAAACTTGCATTCTTTGTGGTTGATATTCTTGATACTACATCAATGCTATTAAAGTGTCCATCAGGAGACATATTACTTACTCCGAAAACAGTTAATCAAATTTTTGGACTTCCAATGGGTAACAGGAACTTGCAACGAGAAGGAGAATGACAATATGTTGATCCATTTATTAAATAATGGAAAAGTCAGTTCAAGAATGTCAACCTGGTTACAATCAAAGAATTATCCGATGTTATATTGGAGACTAAAAATGATGATTATATGTTTAGGATGAACGTCTTGACTTTGATTTCAAACACTTTAGGAAGTTGTGATGTATCATCAACTATCAAATTTACAGTCTTGAAGAATGTGTTCGAAGGTGATGACGTTAATGATATAAACTGGTGTGAGCACATTCTTGATTGTGCTAGTTTATCGAAGCTTGTCTGGGAATCAAGGTTGAATCATAGGAAGAGTGTTGTGTATTACGGACCATCTATGTTCCTGATGGTAATTTACGAACATTAGTATTTTTTATACCAACTTTTTTGTCTTATATAAAATTTGATATTAATGTTATAATACATTTTATGATACAACTTGCATATGTTCATTACACAAAGTGTGATCAGATGAAAGTAACGAGACGAGTACCATCGATTAAAAGCTGGGATTCAAGTCTGCTGAACCAAAGAGAAACAATTGAAGTCAAGAACAATTCTATGGGAACATCCGAAATTCTTCTAGATTTGGATGAAGTAGAGCAAAATGTACAAAGAGAGGTTAGTTAAGTTAACATTTTATCACTCGTTATAAATCAAATTCTTTTTTAAGTCTAAAATTGTGTGTATTTTTTACTTTAATCAACTTTAAAAGATTATCAATAGTGATTTATCAATAGTGATTAAATTAAGTAATAGATTATCAATAGTGATATATATGATCAGGGATACTCATATATGTAATCATAATTAACTAACAGATAATCAATAGTGATTATCATTAGTTATAAAAGTTTTATTGTATTATCACTATTGATAATATATTAAAGTTAGTTTTTTTATTAGTATTTATTAAAATTTTTAATGTTTTATCAATAGTGATTATCAATAAGTATATTTTTCTTGTACATTACATGAATTGTATGGTTTGATTCATCAGAGTATTGAGAACATTTTAATAGATAAATCAGAAATAGAAGAAACAAACAATGACATTTGTTGAAGTTCCAAGATGATTCTAAGATGATTGAATTTAGGGTCAGACTAAAAGAAATTTTCAAAGAACCCGACATTCCAGAGTACCACACTTCTTCCTCAGAATCTGGCGATGAGAACGATAATCTTTCAGGTGGTGATCAAGATATGAAAATCAGTAGTCAAGATGATGACGGTTTTAATGATTTAAATCTTGGTTCTTAAGTACAAGATGTAGGCACTAAAACAGAAGCTGAGGGTAGTAAGAAATTGGAATCCGGACAAAAAAACGTTCAAAGTGTCGATGAAAGCATTTTTAGTGGTGGCACATACTATGTTGGTGATCAAGATGTGAATATGTGTAATCAAGATGAGCAAGGATTGAATGATCAGAATGTTGTTTCCGAAGGACAAGATGGAGGCACCAAAACAGAAGAAGTTGGAAGTAGTAGGAAAATGGAATCTGGGGCAAGAAAATGTTCAAGATGAGGAAGGATTGAATGATCAGAATGTTGTTTCTGAAGGACAAGATGGAGGCACCATAACAGAAGAAGTTGAAAGTAGTAAGATAATGGAATCTGGGCAAGAAAATGTTCAAGATGAAGAAGTATTGAATGATCAGAATTTTGTTTCTGAAGGGCAAGATGGAGGCACCAAAACAGAAGAAGTTGGAAGTAGTAAGAAAATGGAATCTGTGCAAGAAAATGTTCAAAGTGTTGATGAAAGAATTTGTAGAAATGATTCATTTTCAGTTTCCGAACAAGAAACGGAAATTTTAATCAAGATGAGGTACTATTGAATGATAAAAATTTTGTTTCACAAGTGCTAGATGGAGGCACTAAAATAGAACACGCTGGAAGTAGTAAGAAAGTACAAACTGGGCTAAAAAGGCTAGAAACATAAAGTGCGTTGTAGATTATGATGATTTTGATTATGATGATCCTGGATTTTTGAAGCAATCAGTTGAAGCAATAGATCGAGTTTGCCAAAGTCAATATGACGAAGGATTATATGGTCAAAATTTTGCTTTTGAAGGACAATATGGATCCGCAAAAACAGTAGAAGCTGGAAGTAGTAAGATAATGGAATCTCGACAAGCCAACGTTCAAAGTGTCCATGAAAGTATTTTTAGAAGTGATTCATATTCAGTTACTGAACAAGACTTGGAAATAGAGATTCGAGATGCAGTACTATTGAATGATCAAGCTGGAAGTTTTAAAAAACAGATCAAGTTGGAAGTATTAAGAAAGTAGTTATTAGGCAAGAAAATGCAACAAACCAAAAAATCAATATAGATGTTGATGATCCTCAATATTTGAAGCAACAAGTTGAAGCAACAGGTAAATTTTACCAAGGTTAAACAAGTACTTTCTTGGTTCATGATTCGGATTCAGAAGAATCGATGAATTATTATTTTGAATTTGTAGAGCCAAAACTTTTAGTTGTGCTTGCCGCGAAACATAAAGCCGAAGAAGAAAAAAATAAAAAAGGAGATAATGTACAAGTTATTGATTCAGACACATTATCTGGTACATCACCATCTGATTGCAGTAGTCCTTGGACTCCTGGTTCCCAGCCAAGTTTTGATTTGCGTATAACACCAAAAATTGAAAGGCAGAAACTCAGGGCAGAAAGAAAAAGAAAAAGGGAAGAACAGAGAAGTCGACGCAAGAACAAGTATGAAAAAGCAGCAGTGGAAGGAGGAAACAATCAGCCATGATGAGTGATTTATTTTATGTTTTAAAAAATATATCTACAATCCAGATTGATGTTTTGAATGATTTTTTTTCTAGCTTCACATATTGTACCTTTAATAAAATTTGATAATCGTATTCAATTGTTTTTTTTGTTAAAGGGTCACCCTGGTAAACATTGTATTTATCATATAGACATATAAGTACAATGGAATGTTGTTGCATGCTTCGTTATTTTTTTTTAATATTTATGTTCTACAAGTATATATTCATTTTCTATATTTTATCACCAGTGATATCACACGTAAACAATTTTTAATATTCATGTTTTACAATATTTATTTTCTATATTTTATCACCAGTGATATCACACGTAAACAATTTTTAATATTCATGTTTTATAAGTACATTTTCTATATTTTATCACCAGTGATATCACACGTAAACAATTTTCTATACTTATATTTTACAAGTATATATTTATTTTATATATTTTATCACCGGTGATATCACACGTAAACAGTTTAATATTCATGTTTTACAATATTCATTTTCTATATTTTATCACCAGTGATATCACACGTAAACAATTTTTAATATTCATGTTTTATAAGTATACATTCATGTTTATAAGTTCATTTTCTATATTTTATCACCAGTGATATCACACGCTAACAATTTTCTATACTTATGTTTTACAAGTATATTTATTTTATATATTTTATCACTAGTGATACGACACGTAAACAGTTTTTAATATTCATGTTTTATAAGTATTGATAATTTTATACACAGTATTTTTTTTAATTTTTTTTATAGTTAGTGATAATACAGGTAGTTATATTTTCAATATTGCAATGTTTTCTACCATCTTTTGTGTTTGAAATATTATTTTTGAAGTTAAAGTTGACATCATCTAAGTTTAATCAGTAAAAGAAGGTTCAACAATTGTTTAAGATACATCATTTATATATCACCGGTGATATACTACAGAATCTTTGTTCTAATAAAAAGTACTAGCTGTTTTGTTAACATAAGACTTGGGGCTTATCATTCATTTGCTATCTTTTTGTTGATAGCAGCTTCAACGATTTCTTAGACTGTTTTTTCGTCTTTGTCCTTGTTTTCATCTTCAAACTTCTTTGCATAGTCCGTCATCACTCCTCTCTTTGTGTTTACTTCATGCATTAAAATCTTTGTCACATACCTCTTCCTCATTATGTTTATTTGCAGTTGATGATCTCTGTTTGTTTCGGGAACAATTTGAGGATTCCATTTAGATGCCATCTCACCTTGATAAAGCTCCATATGCATCATTGTGTACAAGCCACTGTCGATTTTGTTTTCTAGATTTTTCCATTTGAATTTCATCACTTTTGGCTGTTTGTCGTTGCTTAGCTTCTTAACACACATGTTTCTATGCTTCGTCAAGTAGTTGATCAACAAATTTTTCTGCAGAAATTAAAATTTAAGAAATTAGTTATTGTGTATAGCCATGTAATTTATCTGCATTTATATAATTCTACATTCAAGTAACATTATATATTTACTTACTATTTTGCCAAAGGCGTCTTGGTACTTTTTCTTGTATTCCACATTTGAGTCGTTATCCAGTATCATAACATTTGCTTTCTCAAGGTTGAAGACGATTACAAAATAATCACCTCTAACTATTGTTGGGAAAAACACAATTCTCACATCTTTCATCTTATTCTTAGCTTGTGAAGAAATCATGTATTTGTGCAGCAACTTTTCAAACTTCTCATCATCAATCTCATTCAAACTCTCATTTTCCATCTGTTCCACGTCCTATAGATAAAAGATTTTTTAAATATAAATTTAGTTCTTATATTTTTTAAGTGATAGAACATTTTTTTTTCGTTATAAATTTTAAATGAACTTACGAAGTCAGTTGTTGCAAAGTATTGCCTTCTTAACCCTTTGCCTCCTGTGTGTATCCTTTCATCGTAATTTAACACTTTAACAAAAGTGTCAATTACTTTTTTATGTATCTTGAATCCAGGTGCAAGAGTTTGTATTTATTCTCTGTTTGCAATAGTTCCACTTCCATCATCGAATACTTTTTCACTGCAAAACATTTATTATGTATTAGATTTATCACTAGTTTCTAATGATAATTATCCAGGACTAAATAGTAAATATTAAACTTGTTCACCTGATCTGTCCTTGCATACAGAAGATGTTGTTTGCTGAAATCATTTCATCATAGTGCAACTTATCTTATGTTCTGGACATCTCGTTCATGTATGGCGATTTATAATACATCGATGGTTTCGTGATCCTTTTTCCTCTTCCTTGTGCTTCCTCCTGTGCAATGCTTTCTATTTCGCTTTCTTGTTCTGTACCAAATGCATTCTCTTGGACTTCCGGGCTTTCATAATTTTTATCATCTGTTGCATAATTTTTTGTTAAGGTTTTTTGTTTTTTTATATAATCTATAAGTGTAAAAACTGATACGTTTTTTTGATAAAAATTTATGTTTTTACCTTTTGTTTTTTCTGCATCCTGTTTTGCTTGTTGCCTTGTATTTTTCTTTGGTGTTGTTTCTGCTGCTGCTTCCTTTGTCGCTTTTTTTGTTGCAGCTTCTTCTTTGTTTTTTTCTTTAGATGTCTCTTTGTTTTCTTCTGTTTGTGCTTTTGGTTTTTCTGCAACAGCAGCTTCATGTTTGTCCTCTGCATGTTCCTTTGTTTCTGTTGGTGCTGCTTCTTGTGGGCTCTATTGTTTCTGTTTGTTCCATTGTTTCTGTTGGAGCTTCATGTTTGTCCTCTGCATGTTCCTTTGCTTCTGCTGGTGCTGCTTTCTTTGTGGGCTTTGTTGTTGCATCTCCTTCTTTGTTTGTTTTTGTTTCAGCAGATTTTTTTCTCCACCTGTATTTCCTTTTGGTTTTGCTGAACTTTTCTTTTTTGGTGTTTCCTTTGTGGGCTCTATTGTTTCTGTTTGTTCCTTTGTTTCTGTTGGAGCTTCATGTTTGTCCTCTGCATGTTCATTTGCTTCTGCTAATGCTGCTTCCTTTGTGGGCTCTATTGTTGCAGCTCCTTCTTTGTTTGTTTTTGTTTCAGCAGATTTTTTTCTCCATCTGTATTTGCTTTTGGTTTTGCTGAACTTTTCTTTTTTGGTGTTTCCTTTGCTGCAACTTTTTTTCTGTTTTTTGAGAACCTTGTTTTGCAGTTGGTTCCTTTTATGTATTTGTAGCTTCTTCTTCATCCTGTTTTTTCTTTGCATGTTGTTCCTCTTTCTTTTTATTTTCGGCATCAACATTCCTTTTTCTTTCAGCATCCTCTTTCGCAGCTTCTTGCTGCTTCTTCTTTACATCTGCTTCTAAAAATGATTTTTTCAACATCAGAATTTATACATTTCTAGTTACATATCACTAGTATTTTTTAAAACATCATTATATTTTGTTGTTTTTGCTAGCCATAGTTTGTTAAGAGTATCATTATACATTATTAGTCATTTATCATTTATCATTGATCAATAGTGATTTAACACTAGTTTATTTTTATAACTAGTGGTTAATCACTAGTGATTTGTTAATAACATTAACATGCTAAATTATTTGATTTTACTGACCTCTTTGAGCTTTGATTTTCTTTGCATCTTCTTGCTTTTTCTTCTTATCTTCAGCATCGGCTTTCCTTTTTCTTTCAGCCTCATCTTTCGCAGCTTGTTGCTGCTTCTTCTTTTCAAGTGCTTCGTAGTATATTTTATCAGCTTCAGGGAACTCTGATTTGTTGTTGTTTCTCTCCTTGTGGACATCTTCAATAAACGCAACAGGACTATGAATATCATTTGTTGTTGCAGCTTTGCTAGTTGATGCACCAGCATAGTAATATGAATAATTCTTGGGTTCATCTACTTTCATTTCATTTCCAAACTCTCTTTTGAATCTTTGTACAAACAAGTTTAATCTTCCATCACCTTTAAATACCTCTTGCATCTGCAAGTTTTCATTAATCATATCTTGAAGCTCTCTTCTCTCTTTCATAACTCTTTCAAACTTTTCTTCTATTGTCTCGTATATAAGCTTTGTTGAAAAAAATACGTGTTAGGAATTTTACATCACTATTGATAATCTATTATAAGTATTTTTTACTATGATCTGATTAAATATTATGTTAATTTTTCAACTTTAATGTATTATCACTATTGATAATCTATTAAAAAAAACTTTAATGGATTATCAATAGTGATAAAACTAAAAAAGAAAAACTCAACAGATTATCAATTGTGATAAGATTATCAATAGTGATAATCAGTATTTTAAGTGACTATTGATCAAATATTATGTTAATATTTCAACTTTAATTTATTATCACTATCGATAATCTATTAAAATTAACTTTAATGGATTATCATTAGTGATAAAACTAACAAAAAAATTCTAGATATAAGATTCAATAGTCATAATCACTACTGATAAACTATTACCACTATTTTAGTTTTGTCTTGATTAATTATTATGTTAATTTTTTCATCTTTAAAGTATTATCACTGTTGATAACCTATTAAAATCAACTTTATTGGATTATCATTAGTGATAAAATATATTTGATTTTACTGACCTCTTTGAGTTTTTGCTTCTCATTTTCCTGTTCATCAACATTATTTTCTTCATCATCTTCTATCACTGAAACCAATCCAAACCGTCCATTCTTGATCTCCAAGTTTTCTCTTTCTTCTAAAAGATCAAAAGTCCAGTTTCTAATGTCAGGCCATTTTCGTGGTACATTCATCTCAGCAAAGTTTGTGTGATGCAAGTAAACCAGCTGTTTACAATATAATATTAAATAAAAAGTGTCGTGCATTAATAATATGATATTAGACATAAATAAATAAAAAATTGAAGTGTAGATTAAAATTACCATTAGCACAACGTTTGGGGCGTAGTACCAGTTTTTAGCTGTCGTGTCTTTCCAGTTGACCTTGCTTACTCGAATGCATTCCCAAATATAAGTGCACCAGTCAAAGTCGCTAATGACATCATCATGTTTTATGTTGTTTATCACATAATAGTTTATCCTCGAACTATTATCACATTTTATCATGCAGTTTGAAAAGAGCATGAGGTAATTCATTTAGAACATGAAGTCTATATCGGTTGTCTTCTGAATAACCTTTGAAATATCTGTTGTTGTTGGATATTGCTTCTCTCCAAACTGTGTTTTGAATGAGTTTAAGAACACATCATTGTTTGCTCTTTCATGCTCAGATTCTAGTCTTCTTTTTCCCATTGGGATTCCTGTTGCTTCTCTGATTTTCTTTGGTGTGAACTTAATTTTTTTGCCACTTGCTAGTGGCAGATCATGTTCTGTGTGTCTAGTTTTTTAGTACAAAATATGTGAGCCGTGCCGGTACTTTGCTGAATCTAAGTTCCAACAAACTACCAAAGCCCATTTGTCTAATCACCCTTTTCCTTTCTGTTGATAGATTTCGATTAGCATTGAAGAGAGGTTGAACAGTTGTTTTAGCCCTCAATGGCTTGAATTTATCTTCATTTTTTACTACCATTAGTGCCATCTCTTCTTCATCAGATTCTTCTTTCTTTTTTCCTTTTCCTTTTACTGTTCTTTTCTTTCCTTTCCTCAACTTAATTTGCTTTTTCGTCTCTTTTCCTTTTTTTATATTCTATTGCTTTTCCTCTTGTTTCTTTTTTCCTGCAGGAACTCTTGTTGGCTTTTTTACAGGTTCTATGTCAGTGGCTTTTCTTTTTCTTTCTGTTACTTCCTTTGAAGCAAAAGCGACTACTTCTGTTGATGTTGTTTGTTGCTCAACTAAATCTAGTTGCTGTCTTTTAGCATCATTTTTTCGTTTGTATGTTAGTTTTTTCGATGTCGAAGATGGTGTTTTGTTACCTTCAGTATTGCTTTGTGTGTTTAAATCTGCACAAATATAGATGTATTATGTTAGTCATTCATTTATATTTTTTTAAATATATTAAATATGATACATAAGAAGTTTATAAGTATGCATCATACATTTTATGATATTTAATTTGTTAGTTTTATCAATATTGATAATGCATTTAAGTTATTTTTAATGGATTATCAATAGTGATAATACATTAAAATATCAATACAAGTATGTCGCATTCTCACATATTTGATCACATTTATATATTTATAAAGAATAATTCTTTTTTAATTTTCTTTTAAATGTACCTAGTGTTTTACTAATCTACGAAGAAAGGTTTAGAATCGGGCATGTTTTCAGAACTGCAGTTACAAAACAATTTTTATGTAAGTTTTCGTCTGAGTAATGAATTTTGTAATTTTTTAATAATTACTAACCCGATAAAGCATCTTCTATTTGAATTTCAGTACCTGGCAAATCTTCGACTGGTGTTAAATCGAGAATAATATCTTCATCTACATTTTTTTTAAATAGAAAATAATAAATTTCTTTTTTATTTGGAAACATTTTTGATAAATTTTGTTATATAATTTATCAATCCTTTCAAGTTTCTTATTCGGAAGACTCTTATCAATGTTGATATACATATAACAAAACTTACATTGTGCTTTTTTGTTTATATTGATTATAATAACCTTATATAAGCCCATAAGCGATCGAATAATTTAAAAAAAACTGGGGCTTATAGTTTTTAAATTTATATGAACTTAAAAAAAAACCTAATAAACTTTACATAAATCTTTCTTTAAAGTTATAAATTATTAAAAAGTTTATAAAAATAATCAAAAAAATCAATACAATATGACTTTAATTGATGATTAGAATCTAAAATTAACAATACATAACAAATCATTACAATATCCTCGAAATACCCAATTTAAACTCAGAAGTAGGTTATTATAATCAATATATCAATTAAAACATCAAATTAACAGATTAAATTAATTAAATTTAGAATAAATGTTCTAATAATCATCAAAAGTAATAAATCATGAGTTAGAAAAACCATACTTTCTTCCTGACTTGGTGTTTGTTCGTTTTCCATCTTTTTTTTAGGTATTAGATCCGTCTTGTTCCGATTAATCCATTTCCTTCGATTTCCCTTTGTGATTGAAGGTTTTGATTAGGTTTGTTTTTTATTTTAGAGATGGTTAGGGTTTGTTTTGTTTCTAGAGAGAGAAATGATAGCGGTTTGTGTTTTGTAGAATGAGAATGAAAGTGGTTGGGATGCATTATGAATGGGCGGGTTTTATTATTTTTATAAATTCCAACTTCCGCCTTTTTTTCGTGTAACATCAATGCTGATAGTATCATAGTGATTGATGATAAAAGTTTTTAACTTTTTTAGTTAAAAACGGTTTATTTTTTATTGACAGTTATGTTTTTTGATTTATCAATAGTGATAAATGATAAAATTTTTATTTATACATCATTGTTGATGTGGTATATATCTTTTTGTTATTCAATATCACTGCTAATAAATATATATATTTATGTTATTCATTATTACTGTTGATAGAATTATATCATTAGTATGTGTAATATCAATGGTGATAGTATCCTTATTTTAAGATTCACTTATTTTAGTTAAAAAAATGTTTTTTTATTTTGTTTTTTGATTTATCTATAGTGATTAATGATAAATTTGGGGTCTTTTTTAACTAATGCAATATTACTGTTGATAAATATCACTGTTGATAAATGTCACTAGTATGTGTTGTTATTCAATATCAAAATTGATAAATATATATAATTTTTGTTTTTCCTTATCACTGTTGATATAAGTATATACTATCACACTATATGCAATATCACAGTTGATAAAGTCAATATCACTACTGATAAAGTATAAAAAAATTCTATTTTTTAACTTCTATAAATATTCTAGTCAATATCACTATTGTTAAAGTATAAGCTGAACAAAACATCATGATAAATATTGTCTTGATAATATTACGATGCATTTTCAAACCAAAAGTACCAAGTTTTCATACAGATCATATTGTTTTAGAATACATAACCAAATTGTTCAATGTGTTAAAGTCACACACATTCATAATAAAAGTAGCAAGTTTGTTACACAGAATGACACTTATTACAAATCATTTTTGTTCACTTGGTCCTGCTTCTGTTCCTTCTTCTTGAATGTTTAATGCTTTATCAGACATCAACTTCCTGTGGTTGTTCATTTGATGGAGCAATATTTTTGTTGCAATTCTTGCTCTCAAGGTATCAATCTGCTTTCGGTGATCTTTATGACTTTCGTTGTAGATCCCTGTTTGCCATTTTCCAGCAGTCTCTCCTTGATACAACTCCATATGTATCATCATGTATACACCACAGTCTACTTTTTCTTCTTTTGTCTTCCACTTCATTTGCATCACTGTTGCTTTCTTAATTTTCTTCCGTAATTCTTCTCCTTTTGGATGTTGATACGCCATCAGGTGGTTGACAAACATTTCCTTCTGAAGCCATAAATATATAAAGATCGTTAGATGTTTTTATTTTTGCTGATTAGACAAATTTTTCAAAGGTTACTTACCACAAAATCAAAATTTTCCTTGTATTTCCCTTCGTATGTTGCATCTGAATCGCTGTTTTCTAGTATCACAGCCTTCACTTTATCTAGGTCAAAAACTATGACGTAGTAATGCCCATATTCTATGATTGGAAAGAAGACTTGTTATGTCATCATAAATTTCTTAGACTATGCCTATTTTAAGATACTATAATAATCATATGAGTAGAATCTAATAGACTGCTTTTTTTACCAGTCCGACTGTGACAATCCGTCAATTTATGGTTGATATTTTATTCTCAAGTATTATTTAAAAACATTATTTTAATGTTATATTATGAACTCACACATTTCTGGGAAGAAATTTGGGTTTACATCTTGAAGTAGCATCGACTACGTCTAAACCGGAGGATTCTACGTTACGTGCTTACGTTTACATACACCGTTTTTGGTGACAGTCCGACATTTCAGGAAATAAATTTATCCGTGAATATTATTTTGGGATTTTAATTTTGAGTTGGTTCATAAACTCACAAATTGACGAGAAGAGATTAGGACTTACGATTATAATTTAACGTCCTTTACGACTAAACCGGAAACCTTAGGATTACGTATTTACGTTTTCGAACTCCGTTTTTGATGAGACAATTTTTATTAGATTCGTTTTGTGCCGTTGATTCATAATTTATAAATTTTTTTTCGTAAAACGACCCGAGGGCACGTAAATCGAGGAAACTAGAATCGAGGAATACCCGTAAATTAGTGGGATGAGACAAGTATACACTTGCCCCACCCTACTATATGGACGACTAGAATAGCAACACCAACACCCTTAGGTGTCAAATTTTCTTAAACAAGTCTCACACTTGTCATATAAGCTTAATTAACAAGCTACTTCTACCACTAAACCACAAAACCACCCAAATGAAACCATTCACTTCATTTCCTCCATGCAAAACACTCTCATCTCTCTCTGTACTCCGTTATGCCGTCTCATATCATCAAATAAACACCCTCATTTGATCAAATTTAACCACGAAATCATATGTTATTCACACATATGATGAAGCCCTTTTCAAGCTCTATTGATTGGTGGTGATTTTAACATCCAAGGAGAAGATTTGGTGATGTTCAAGGGCTGATTTCTACATGAAGTTTACAAGTATTGGTGGCCATGAAGATTGGTGTTGATCTATCACAAGTTCTTCCATAAAAAATCCAAGCCTTGATGAATACTACACAATCTTGGTGGTATAAAGATTGTTCTTCCCAACCTCTTGTTACTTTGATTATGTAATCATGTATTTTCTTTCTTATTGTATATGTATATGATGAATATATGATGATAAAAATGTTGTGTGGGGATCAAGTGATGATAAATATGGTTAAAAAGATGGAAAACCATAAGAAACAAGGCTAAAATCTTGCTTAAATTGTTGGTTGTATAAAAACAGTAAATAACCATATGATGAACTGATAAAATGGTAAAGTGGAATCAATATACAGTAAGTAATATGTCTTGTACACATGTGGGAGTTGGCCATGAAATGGAATCATCAAGATGAGTGAGATATGATCAAAACAAGATTAGTGTACAAATCTGAATAATCTGTTTTGTAGGGACTGTTAAGGATAGTTAGACATGGAATGAGCAGTAGCTATAACTAACTTATTTGTAGCACATAATATGAAGTATATTCCATACAAAAATGAGCTTCTATCTCCTTATAGAACTCAAGATATGATAAAAATGGTAAAGATGAAACTAAAAATCAGATTTTGAAGAATTAATGTTTAATAGTATTATATAAGCACTCAAACTAATATATTATAAAATGTGAATTGAAACCCACTAACTTATAAATTTCATTTATATAAATATGTATAAGGTTAAATAAATGGACACTTTATAAAAATGGTAGTTGAATAAGATTTATAAGTTATAAAAACTATAAACATGATTTTTACGACTTTTTCGGCTATTACCGTAAAATTAACGTTTTTCGCCAATTAAAACTTAGACGATCAAACCCGTCTAATGTAAAGTTTTTAAAAGTAATATACTGATATATAAGTACCTAATACAAGTAAAAACCGATAAAACCCGAACTATATGACATACGGACATTAACGAGCTAAGTTAGCATATTTGGACTAATAATATAACTAAATAAGTTAAACACTTATAAAAATTACTTATTGGGCTTAAACCATTTGGGCCCAACATGTAAAGTATAATACTGATAATAAAAGTATAAAATGGATTAATACAAGTTAATGGACTTATAATAGGCTTATTGGACCTAAAACATGTAAATATGTAAAACTAGTAAACTAGTATAAAAGTTATCAACACATAACACTAAAATGAGTAAATGAGAATGTATAAACCCACTTGATCATCATCATATATATAAAATCATAATATGTATACATAATTGTTATTTTCATAAAGTCATTGGACAAGAGTCTAAGACAAGTATTATTTGCCTAGGTTTCCGTGATTGAAGCGCGTACCGTACATCCGAATTGCCGATAACCCGCTTTCCCACATCAATGTGAGTTCATAGCCTCGCACTTTTTTAAATATTTTTTATGAAAATTTTTATAAACCCACGAGGGAGATAACATGTTAGTTTTTATAAAATAGGACACTAGTTGTCCCGATTGTCTGTTTATTGATTTGGACCCGAATGATTGTATGACCCGATGAATGATTAAATGACCCGATAGATGAAATGAAATGGATTATTAAAGTTAGGTTATGTCACTAAAAGTCCCATTAGCATGAATTATGAACTACCGGGATTTGGTAGACGCTTATGCATATAATAGTACTATTTGGGGACGATCACCCCAGTTTGCGCCTTGACGGTTGATCCCCGTCGTGCCACATTGATTGGTAAGCGAATTTATGTATGAGAAGATTTACACAAGCGTGATTATTGTGACGACACGCTAATTTAGATGGGCAAATGAGTTTCGGGTTAGCTACCCGTTGTTTGTTGTAGTAAGGTAACAATGTCATGCGGCTTATAATAATCCAAATAACGAAATACTGCTATACGCACTAAATTACGATATATTGCCTGACTAGCAATACGGGGTCTTATTATTGATTTTACGTTCGTGTTTTGGTTTTACATAACCATATTCATATAACTGATTTTATTTAATCTATACAACGTTATAAAACGTATTGTATGATGTTTTTACGACAATGGTTCGTTTAATGATTTTTAAGGCAAATGTCTATATTATGATTTTTTTTATAAGGATTTGTATAAAATGACTTTGGCTATTTTATGGCCTATTACAATGATTTGTACAACAATGATTTTCGGTAATAATTATATACCGATGATATATTGATGGTTTTATTAAACTCTATGAATTCACTCGGCGTTATCGCTGACTTTTTCTTTTAACATGTTTTATCTTAGGTACTTGAAGGCAATTCTCGGGAAGACAACAAGAATTCATGGCCCGCACTTAAATAATAATTTCCATTCAAATGCTTTGTAAAACCTGTATGAAATAATATGACTTCGGACCTATGTAAATTTGATATTTATAAATGGAAATGTTTTATTATTAAACGAGGCGATTTTTAAGCGTTGTCTATGATGTGAGTAATGTGCTATCCCGTAACACCAACTAGTCTTCCGATGTATTGAATTGTATATAAATTTGGGGGTGTTACAGTTTGGTACCAGAGCTCTCGTTATAGAGAACGAAAGATTTTTAAAACCAAGGTTTTGAATAAAACATTTCAAAATCTTTTAACTATAAACATTTTTCAAAAAGTGTCTAAAAATCTTTTGACTATAACGGTGCCGAAGAATTCCCGAGTTACTGACAAGGCCAGACTGAGAAATGTTATTTTAATATATATATAACTTGGATTATATACATACATATATATATATATATATATATATATATATATATATATATATATATATATATATATATATATATATATATATATATATATATATATATATATATATATATATATATATATATATATATATGATGTAATTTCATTACATGATTGTTTGATTATTTTGATATTTATACGAGGTATTTATACGACGTAGATTGTCACAAGGAACCCTAACTCCCCTAGAAAATCAGTCGAAGCTATTTCCATAGGAATTCTAGCTATCCTAGATCTAAACCAAGTTGTGGATATTTATGATCCCAACAAAATGGTTGATATCCGTAGGAATGTAGATATTTGTTGATTATGATATTGAAGAAGAATTGGCAAGATTAAATCTGATATTGATGTCATGACGATCTTTTCTTATAGAGTGGAGTTTGACAAAACGTTACCACCTAGAAAGATGTCATCTGATTCGTTGTCACCCAATTCTTAAGTGTGAAGATCGAAAGGGTGAATGTTGCACTTGAGGCTGTCAATGGAACCATTACCCAAAAGCCTCATGCCACTAGTACCTTTCCGAGAAGTTTAGTTGAATGATCGAGTCATTTCATACTAGTGACTCATTTGATAACTATTGTTGAAAGAGCTATAGGATAGGAAATTAAGTGTTGTTCATATCGAACTTTTATTGCCCTATTAAGGTCTAAGAATAAGGTTGAAAGTATTGGAGAATGATGTAGGATATCACATTGAGTATGATTTGGTTGAAACTTCAATGAAGTAAAATTTAACTTGTATGGAATAAGAAATTGTTAAGAGGAAGTTGTTGAGTCTTGTGATTGAATTATAAGGTTTTAAATGATTGTTAGTTCATGTTAAGGGTTATTCCTAGGCCATTGTCCAATGATGAGGATGCCCAGTGTCCAAGAAATAAATTGAAGAAATCTTCTTCTAAAATTGGGACCGATGGATCTTTCGGGACATTTGGAACACCTAATGACCCATGTAGATTAATATTCATTGTGGTATCTTTTAAAAATCCCTAACTTCACTGAGACATCAATTGGTAGGATGAATTCATGGAATTGTATGACATAGTGACACGTAATGTGTTACGGTACAATTTTGACTCGTTTGTGATTAATGAAAAGACTACCTTTGATTGCTAAATCCTACATGTATCGATGTTATCTATCTCTTATTGCTTCATCCTAAGGTTCACATTAGTGATGCAACCGTTGAACAAGTACTCATCTCGATTTGAGTTACGTTGTGGATTATTCTCTTTTAAGTGCCATCGAGGTCATGAACCTCATGATTAATTGGCTAAGCTCATTTCCTATCATGTTGTGGTTAGTTCTTCGTGAACAACTTTTCATCACTCTTTGGCAGATCACTCATTGTTTTTATAAAGATAAAACAGTATCCTTTGAGAAAATTGAATTTTCATCACTATAAGGATTATTCAAAGTGAGATTTATAAATAATCGTTTTCGAAATGAAGTTGTTTATGAAACACCTTGGAAACTTAATTGTTTTCATAACAAAGAAAATCTTTGTAAATTTATTTTTTGACTCTTATTTAAGAATTAAGCATGAAAATGTCTTTATTATAAACATGATGATAAAATTTTGACGAACTGAGTATTGCATCGTTAATCCTGAAATTGTATATAGTTGCGCGCCTACATACAATTTGGAATGGACCATGCAAGGCTGATTGTAGTCACCATAAAACTTGTTAATAAACATTACATTTTCTTTGAAGATTGTGAAAGATTAAATTTTATGAGATCTGCAAGAAGTGAAAAATAGGGACATATTGATAGGGACACCTACATATGTGCCCGTACTATTTATTATTCTGAGTCGAATTTACTCATCTGTGGAACTTGTCTTATTTGACAATTGATATTCCCTTCTTGTCTAATTCTTCCGTGGCGAGATTCTTTGAAAAAGTATATGATTACCGAGTGTTGATACCCGAATGGATGTATCGACATTCCTATCATTTCTTTTGATTAGATGTCATTTGAATGACCTGGGTAACGATCCGAGGAGCTTTCGAATGCGTACTCAAATTATGAAAATATGGGATATATTCATATTCGTTAAATGTTTTCGTCTGTATCTGATTTGAAATTCTCTCCCGTAGATTATGCGTTGACCTTACTCTTTTAATGGCAGTTGTGTCTCCATATATCCTTGAATTTGTGAAGGATTATGAGTTATTATTAGTCTTTTGAGAAGTTCACATCTTATCAACGGTAATGAAACTGGAAAGTTGATAATTCCAGTAGAATGGATTGATTGATTATGACATGACGACATTGTCTTAATTGATGGGAACTCGAATAGAATTCCCCTAAATGATAAGATGTTGATTATCAAAAGTGATCTAAATAATTCTTGATGGATGATCATATCCTGCATTTAGAGTTGAAATTATACCGTGAATGGTTGTGAATTAGTCATAGATATTATAATCTAGAAAGAACCTAATATAAATTTATTAAAAGATATTTCTGTTATTTGAAACTTTAGGAAGTATTTGTTGGTGAATTACCTAGACTTTTGCCATTAAGGTAAGTTGAAATTGGTATTGATTATATTCCCGATGTTGCACCTGTGGCGTGTGCACTGTACTTCAGCACCATCTGAATTAAAGGAATTACCGTACAACTGAGAGAGTTGTCGGGGAAAGCTTATATTCTACCAAGCTCGTCATCATGAAGAGCTATGGTGTTATTATTTATTATATTTATTGATTACCGTGAACTAGGTAAATTGACGATTAAAATCTATATCCACTACCCAAGATGATAGATTGTTCGATCATTTACAAGGTTCTAGCGTATGTTCTAAAGATTTGATCCTTGGCATGGTTATCATCAACTTCGCATTCGCGAAAAAGATTATCTATTCCAATCACTACATCCAGAACTTGTAATAAACATTATAAGTTTCACGTGATGACGTTTGGATTAACTAATACACATGTAGCATTCATAAATATGGTGAATCACGTGTGTAGGCTGTAATTTGATAAATTCATGCTTGTGATCATTAAGGACCATTTGTTTGTTTATAAGTATAAGAAGGAGTTAGTAATTATTTATAGATTGTCCTGAATTGACCGAACAATAAAAACCTGTACTTTGAGTATCTAACATGTGATTAATAAGATCATGGAATCTATATTGACTCTTCAAAAATTTGAGCCATTTGAGACTTTGGGTTTTATCAAAAAGAAAGTGCCATTATGTTTTGACAAATTTTTTTTTATCAAAAGAATTTTTAAAGGATTATTCCCTTATACCCAAAACATTTAACTAAACTCCTGTTTAGGGGTAAATGTTTGTGTATACCTCAAGACAACCTAAGAGGGATTGAGGAAACCGTTAAACCATGACTTAAAATTTGAAACGACAATTTTTGCTTTTCAACTAAGAATTTTTTTTACCAAAGAATAAACGAAGGTTTTTCGAATATTTACGGATCTTACTAATTATTCCCGATAAATCAACAAAAATTGTGTTAATTAAATTCAAATTTATTTTGAAAATTTTTATATAATTGGACAAACTGAGAAAATTTAAAAACTTTTACGTTTACGTTTCATAAAAATTAAATATTTATTATTTAATTACTTGCAATAATTATCGACGCTTTAAACGTCGGATTGAGCGAAACTAATAAAGATAATAGTTGAGACGAAACCAAAACTTAGAAAATATGAAGAAAGAATTTCTGAGTAAATTGTGGTCATGATAATTAGTTCATTAGGAAAGGTGAATGTAGATACTGACACATTATATACAAAGGATAAAGAATCAATTAGGATGTGTTTCTTAATAATGACTGTGAAAAATAAATTGCCGAACAATATAAAAATAAACGATGTTTGTAAAAAGGATAATATAGATAATGAAAGTGGTTCGCGGCTAATGTGAACCATTAGTAATAAGAGCCGATGGAATTAAATGATTAAAAGGCCACTTGTGATTGTCTAAATATGGAGGATTGTGAGATATAGTTATGTTGGAATCTTGTAAGTATAAGTATTTTATTCATGACATTTATGATTTAATGTATTTTTATCTGAAGAAGTTGTACTGATGTCAAATTATGAAGGCAGACATCGCCTCATACATTAGTAAACGTCTAACTATTGCAAAGGTCATCATCTGAATTTGATTTGATTTGGGTCATCGTCGACAGACTGACCAAATCTGCTAATATCATTCTTGTTAATGATAGATTCTTGATGAAGAATTTGACTCTTTTGTATTTAAAGGAGTTGTGTAAACATGGTGTGCCTGTATCGATCATCTCTATCAAGATCCTCGCTTCGCATCGAATTTCTAGAGATTTGCTCAGAAGTCATTGAGAACGAATCTTGATGAGAGTACTGTGTACCACCCCAATCGAAGGGACGAGGTAAAGTAATGATACAAAATACTAGAAGTGCTGTTTTATGTTTGAATGATTGACCTTTGGCAATAAACCGTATAATCGTTTTCATTTGGAGAGATTATCATTGAAGACTATCGTATTAGGATCGAGATTGAATCTTGTGAGGATATATATTAGAGCATCTATAAGCAGGAGTTGGGATGAAGACACCCGACATACACCCATTGTGAGTTGGACATGTCTTTTAGGTTTAAGGTTTCCTATGATGACAAACCTAACCTTACAAAATACCCGACCCGCGAGACCTAAAATGATTGTTGAAATTAGGATTTGATTATTGACTGCCAGTAGTGGGTAGGGGGTTATGTGAATATGAAGTGTAGATCTTGAAGTGCAGGATGGGTAGCAAAGTTATGCCAAAATTTTTAACCGTGGAGAAGTAAATTGATGGTCTGAAAGATCATGGGATATAAGTCCCCGTTGTATGGGACCATTGATATGATATAAAAGTTGGTTTGAAAGGCATATAAGCTGGATCTACCCTATGACTTAAGGGCTGCGTGAATTATGTTTCGTAAATCGAACTTGATAAAATGTCTATCAAGTGAAAGTCTAACTATTCCTTAATGAAGTTTAGATCGGCGAAAAGTTGCATTCATCAAAAACCCGTGAAAATCATGGATAGAGAAAGTAAGTCAACATTAAGCCTGATCTTATTCCCGTAGTTATATCTGATGAAACTCGCGTATTGTAATGGATTACACTTGTGAGAAAAGACCGAATGTGGAGGAAATACCCACATGGCTTTAAGTCTATAAAAAGCAAGTAGTAAGATAAGATGATCTTTGAGGACAAAGATCCTGCTTAGGGGTAAATGCTGTGACAATCCATCAATTTATGGTTGATATTTTATTCTCAAGTATTATTTAAAAACATTATTTTAATGTTATATTATGAACTCACACATTTCTGGAAGAAATTTGGGTTTACATCTTGAAGTATCATCGACTACGTCTAAACCGGAGGATTCTACGTTACGTGCTTACGTTTACATACACCGTTTTTGGTGACAGTCCGACACTTAAGGATATAAATTTATCCGTGAATATTATTTTGGGATTTTAATTTTGAGTTGGTTCACAAACTCACAAATTTACGAGAAGAGATTAGGACTTGCGATTATAATTTAACGTCCTTTACGACTAAACCGGAAACCTTAGGATTACGTATTTACGTTTTCGAACTCCGTTTTTGATGAGACAATTTTTATTAGATTCGTTTTGTGCCGTTGATTCATAATTTATAAAAAACGTGTTTTGTAAAACGACCCGAGGGCACGTAAATCGAGAAAACTAGAATCAAGTAATACCCGTAAATTAGTGGGATGAGACAAGTATACACTTGCCCCACCCCACTATATGGACGGCTAGAATAGCAACACCAACACCCTTAGGTGTCAAATTTTCTTAAACAAGTCTCACACTTGTCATATAAGCTTAATTAACAAGCTACTTCTACCACTAAACCACAAAACCACCCAAATGAAACCATTTACTTCATTTCCTCCATGCAAAACACTCTCATCTCTCTCTCTACTCCATTATTCCGTCCCATATCATCAAATAAACACCCTCATTTGATCAAATTTAACCATGAAATCATATGTTATTCACACATATGATGAAGCCCTTTTCAAGCTCTATTGATTGGTGGTGATTTTAACATCCAAGGAGAAGATTTGGTGATGTTCAAGGGCTGATTTCTACATGAAGTTTACAAGTATTGGTGGCCATGAAGATTGGTGTTGATCTATCACAAGTTCTTCCATCAAAAATCCAAGCCTTGATGAATACCTACACAATCTTGGTGGTATAAAGATTGTTCTTCCCAACCTCTTGTTACTTTGATTATGTAATCATGTATTTTCTTTCTTATTGTATATGTATATGATGAATATATGATGATAAAAATGTTGTGTGGGGATCAAGTGTTGATAAATATGGTTAAAAAGATGGAAAACCATAAGAAACAAGGCTAAAATCTTGCTTAAATTGTTGGCTGTATAAAAACAGTAAATAACCATATGATGAACTGATAAAATGGTAAAGTGGAATCAATATACAGTAAGTTATATGTCTTGTACACATGTTGGAGTTTGCCATGCAATGGAATCATCAAGATGAGTGAGATATGATCAAAACAAGATTAGTGTACCAATCTGAATAGTCTGTTTTGTAGGGACTGTTAAGGATAGTTAGACATGGAATGAGCAGTAGCTATAACTAACTTTTTGTAGCACATAATATGAAGTATATGCCATCCAAAAATTAGCTTCTATCTCCTTATAGAACTCAAGATATGATAAAAATGGTGAAAATGAAACTAAAAATCAGATTTTGAAGAATTAATGTTTAATAGTATTATATAAGCACTCAAACTAATATAGTATAAAATGTGAATTGAAACCCACTAACTTATAAATTTCATTTATATAAATATGTATAAGGTTAAATAAATGGACACTTTATAAAAATGGTAGTTGAATAAGATTTATAAGTTATAAAAACTATAAACATGATTTTTACGACTTTTTCGGCTATTACCGTAAAATTAACGTTTTTCGCTAATTAAAACTTAGACGATCAAACCCGTCTAATGTAAAGTTTTTAAAAGTCATATACTGATATATAAGTACCTAATACAAGTAAAAACCGATAAAACCCGAACTATATGACATACGGACATTAACGAGCTAAGTTAGCATATTTGGACTAATAATATATCTAAATAAGTTAAACACTTATAAAAATTACTTATTGGGCTTAACCCATTTAGGCCCAACATGTAAAGTATAATACTGATAATAAAAGTATAAAATGGATTAATACAAGTTAATGGACTTATAATAGGCTTATTGGACCTAAAACATGTAAATAGGTAAAACTAGTAAACTAGTATAAAAGTTATCAACACATAACACTAAAATGAGTAAATGAGAATGTATAAACCCACTTGATCATCATCATATATGTAAAATCATCATATGTATACATAATTATTATTTTTATAAAGTCATTGGACAAGAGTCTAAGACAAGTATTATTTGCTTAGGTTTCCGTGATTGAAGCGCGTACCGTACATCCGAATTGCCGATAACCCGCTTTCCCACATCAACGTGAGTTCATAGCCTCGTACTCTTTTAAATATTTTTTATGAAATGTTTTATAAACCCGCGAGGGAGATAACATGTTAGTTTTTATAAAATAGGACACTAGTTGTCCCGATTGTCTGTTTATTGATTTGGACCCGAATGATTGTATGACCTGATGAATGATTAAATGACCCGATAGATGAAATGAAATGGATTATTAAAGTTAGGTTATGTCACTAAAAGTCCCATTAGCATGAATTGTGAACTACCGGGATTTGGTAGACGCTTATGCATATAATAGTACTATTTGGGGACGATCACCCCAGTTCGCGCCTTGACGGTTGATCCCCGTCGTGCCACATTGATTGGTAAGCGAATTTATGTATGAGAAGATCTACACAAGCGTGATTATTGTGACGACACGCTAATTTAGATGGGCAAATGAGTTTCGGGTTAGCTACCCGTTGTTTGTTGTAGTAAGGTAACAATGTCATGCGGCTTATAATAATCCAAATAACGAAATACTGCTATACGCACTAAATTACGATATATTACCTGACTAGCAATACGGGGTCTTATTATTGATTTTATGTTCGTGTTTTGGTTTTACATAACCATATTCATATAACGGATTTTATTTAATCTGTACAACGTTATAAAACGTATTGTATGATGTTTTTACGACAATGGTTCGTATAATGATTTTTAAGGAAAATGCCTATATTATGATTTTTTTATAAGGATTTGTATAAAACGACTTTGGCTATATTATGGCCTATTACAATGATTTGTACAACAATGATTTTCGGTAATAATTATATACCGATGATATATTGATGGTTTTATAAAACTCTATGAATTCACTCGGCGTTATCGTTGACCTTTTCTTTTAACATGTTTTATCTCAGGTACTTGAAGGCAATTCTCGGGAAGACAACAAGAATTCGTGGCCCACACTTAAATAATAATTTTCATTCAAATGCTTTGTAAAACCTGTATGAAATAATATGACTTGGGACCTATGTAAATTTGATATTTATGAATGGAAATGTTTTATTATTAAACGAGGCGATTTTTAAGCGTTGTCTATGATATGAGTAATGTGCTATCCCGTAACACCAACTAGTCTTCCGATGTATTGAATTGTATATAAATTTGGGGTGTTACAGTTTGGTACCAGAGCTCTCGTTATAGAGAACGAAAGATTTTTAAAACCAAGGTTTTGAATAAAATTTTCAAAATCTTTTAACTATAAACATTTTTCAAAAAATGTCTAAAAATCTTTTGACTATAACGGTCCCGAAGAATTCTCGTAACACCAACTAGTCTTCCGTTGTATTGAATTGTATATAAATTTGGGGGTGTTACACCGACGTCCATCATTTGCATTTCTTTGACATTGTTATTTGTCTGAATCTCAAATAAGTTGCTAAACAATTGGTAATGGGCGTCTAACTTCAAGGCTCTGTTGTTTGTCTTGTCTTGTAGTACTCTAGGAACCTGTTTCAATTTTTTTTTCAAAATCAAATGTTAGTGCAATATTTAGATGTTTTTTTTAATTTTATTTAATATCTTACCGTCATTCTTGTATAAAAGAATTGGCGTCTCAGATTGTTTTCTTTGAAACTTTCTTCATAATTCAGAATTGGCACATATGTGTCGATCACTGAAGTTTCAATTTCCATTCTTGGTGCCAGCGTCTGGATACTTCTTTTCATCAGCATATTACCTACTCCATCGTTAAAAACTTCAGCCCTGTGTAATATATCACAAGTTATAATCATAAGCTTAATAATGATAAAGTTTTCAAAGTTAAAAGCATCATTTTGATGATTACCATTCATTTTCCTTGTCTCCAAAGATGGTTGATGTCAAAAGCTTTTCATCTTCTGTTATTTCAGCCCTTGTGTCTATATTCTTGTTGATGTAGTTTGACCTGAGTAATCTGTACTCTTTTTCAGGTTGCTTCCTGGCGTTTTTGTCTTCTTGGTTTTGAATTTCTTTAATTAGCAAGCTATTACCAAGATTGGTGTTCTGGTGGGAAGCTTCTGGCTGGTTTTCCTTCACTCTCTTTCCTTTTCTTTCGATTTCTTCTTCAGCTTTTTGTTTTTCTTCATTTTCGTTTTCAGCATCATCTTTTTCTGACTTTTTTGATTCATCAACATCATCATCATATTTACTATTCAGATTCATCTCTTGTGTTTCCATCATCTCTGTATCATGATAATCTTCAGGTTGATGATTGTCATTTTTTTCTTTTTGATTTGTTGCCTTTTCATTTGATGTTTCTTGTTGCCTGCTTGATCCAACTTCTTTTTTTTGTTCTTGTGTTTGCTGGTTTTCTTCATCCGAGACACATTCTTCATCATTATGCTCATCGGTGTAGTGTGGGTCGTTTCTTTCTTCTGTGTGAGCTTCTCTTTCCAAATCATCACCGGAATCTGTTTCACTCTCATCTTTTGGAGGTTTTAGACATTCCTCATCTCCATGATTGCCTGCATCATCGTCATCATTGAAATCGTTGTCTTCAGATTCTGTTGATGATGATGAGTAGTGTTGTTCCCGTTTCTCCTCTTTGAAGATGTTTTTCAAATTTTCTTGAATTTCTTTTAGTTTCTCATCAGATCCAAACTTGAATAAATTCTCGTTGATCTTCTCTTCTGTCTCCGCTTTATCTATCAATATGCTTTCGATGCTCTCTTCAAGCATCTCATATAGTTCCTGCAATGAATATTATTATAAATATTTTAGTATGTCAAACTTTTTTATATATTACATCTATACTCTATATCACTATTGATAATGTATTAAAATTAACTTGCTTCTATAATATAGTTATTATTGATGATCTATTAAAATTTTAAATGTATTATCAATAGTGATAAATTTATCTTAAAGAAAAGTCCTCATGTATTAACAAAACAAAAATGAACTTTAATAGACTATCGATAGTGATAATCACTATTGATAATCAATTCACTAATTTAACTATCACTATTGATTAAATATTATCTTGATTTTTTCTTTAATGTATTATCACTATTGATAATCTATTAAAATGAAATTTAATGGATTTTCAATAGTGATAAAACAAAACAAAAGAAGAATTCTCTGATAGATAATCAATAGTGATAAATTTAACAAAGAAATGAATCAATATTTATGAATAGTTAATATCACTATTGATAATGTATTAAAATTAACTTGCTTCTAAAAATTTTTAATTTATCAATAGTGATAAATTTATCTTAAAAAAAGTTTTTATGTATTATCATTAGTCATAAAATTAACACAAGAAAAATGAACTAATAGATTATCGATAGTGATAATTATTATTTATAATCTATTCACTAATTTTACTATCACTATTGATTAAATTTTATCTTGATTTTTTCTTTAATGTATTATCACTATCGATAATCTATTAAAATAAACTTTAATGGATTATCAATAGTGATAAAACAAACAAAAGAAGAATTCTCTAATAGATAATCAATAGTGATAAATTTAACTTAAAGAAATATTACTAGATAAAATATTATTTTAATTTTTTCTTTAATGTATTATCAGTATTGATAATATATTGAAATACAGTTTTTTTAACTTACTTGTTTCTGTGCTTCTTCTTCTGCTTCATTCATATCATCAAGTATTTCTACTTCTCCCATCGATTTGTTTTGTAGTTCTTCTGTTTCTCTTCTTTTTAGGAGACTTGAGTTCCAGCTTTTGAATGTTGGTGTTCGTCTCATCACTTTGAAATTCTTGAGGTTTGTATAGTGCAAGTATGCTAGTTGTTTCATAAAATATAGAACGTATTAATAGTGTAAAAGATAAAATTCATTAAAAAAAATTAGAATTTTTTACTTACCATCAAGAAAGTCACTGGACCGTCATAAACAACATTCTTTTTGTTTTTTTTTGTTATCCCATCCAAGCTTTGATGTACTCACCCCATTTAGTACATGTGTGCACCAGTCTATTTCAGTTACGACATCTCCTTCAAAGACATTATTCAAGACTGTGAATCTGACAGTTGAACTGTTGTCACAGCCTGCAAATGTGTTTGAGATCAACGACAAAATGTTCAACCTGAACATGTAGTCCGTGTTTTTTGACTCATTTATTACATCAGATAAAGCTTTTAATGTTAGCTTGTTTACATTGCTGAATTGCTGTTTCCACTTCCGTATAATTGGGTCATTGTATTCTCTTTGCCCTTCTCTTTCCAGCCTTCTGTGTCCTATTGGAATTCCCAGAGTTTGATTAACTGATTTTGGAGTAAAAATAATGTCTCCTGTTGGACACTCTATCGTTATTGTGTTTGTGTTCAGTTTGTTCACAAAAAAAAATGCCAGTTTTGTTGGAATTTCATATATTGGAAAGTCTATTAGGCATCCAAATCCCATGTCTCTTATGACCTTTTTTCTTTGTGCGGTCAATCCCCGCATTGCTTCGAATAAAGGTCTCACGGTTGCACGTGATGTCAATACAAGATGTTCTTTTTCTGTTTTCTTTTTGTTCTTTTTATTATCTTTCTCCTCTTCTTCTTCTTCTTCTTCTTCTTCTTCTTCTTCACTTTCATCAATTTTTTTAGCTTCATCACCTCCTCTGCAACTTGATGTTGATGCTTTGGCCTTAGTTGTTCTCATATTTTTATCAAGTCTTTTATTCAACTCTTCAATACGTCTTTCCCTTCTCTCCAGACACTCTTTACTTTTCTCAGTTTCATCTCTTGCAAATAGTTTCTTACACTTACTTCTGATTTTCATTTTTTTTCTTCCACCACTTTTCTCTTCTGCCATTAGATTGCAAGTTATTTAAATTTTGTTAGTAATGCCATTATAAGATCCAAATATCATTGATACATTAAATAAACTAATAAACCAATGATATGGTAATTTCCGAATCTTGAAGCAAGTAATCATGAACCAACTAATAAATAATCTCGCATCAGAATCCCATATCATTTCATTACACATATATAATTTCAAAAACTAAATATATAAATATAATTACTCACTAGCTTCGGTAATACATGTCTACTCTTTAAAGCTCCACATAAACGATATATTAAGCCTGTTTATTCTTCAAGGTATCTATCACCAGGATTTCTCTTTCTTTTGAACGTCATCTTCTTGCCAAATAATTGAATCCAACATGGACCAACTTCTTTTCATTTAGTCTTTTTTATGTAAGTAGCTCAAAATTTGATCTTCGCATCGGTCTTTGATAGATATCAATATCATCAATATCCATCAAAAAACGAATACGAATGCCAAAGTAAGAGGTCCTTTTACTAAAAAGGCTAAACAAAAAGATTTTGATGCATATTAGATTCAATTATTGGGCAAGAAGATGAAGTTCACAAAAATCTTGGTGATACCTACTTTGAAGAGAAAACAGGCTTAAGATGTCGTTTATGTGGAGCTTTAAAGAGCAGATATGTGAAACCGAAGCTAGTGAGTAACTATATTAATGATCCATTTTTTTTAAAACACATAGTAAAAAACAGGCAAGTACAATCGTATTCATCAAAAGCTCAAGCCAAATCTACCTTAAATGTATATAATCTGTTTCATGAATGTTTTCAAATCAACTAGCATTCCTAAATTTTTAAAATTACCCAAACCAAAATGCTGTTACATTTTTGTCATTATTACTTATTTTTATTAGTAGTGATAAAGCACTTATCAATGTTTTGTAAACCCTCTTATCACTATTGATAAGCCTCTTAAAATTGTTAAGTTGCCGTTTTAATTGTTTTAACCCACTTATCATTGTTGATAACCAAAGTTTTCAATATTTTTTAGATCTTTTTTCTGTAATGCTATATCACTAGTGATAAACCACTTGTTGGTCAACTATTTTTTTAAAACCTTTTTGTAATGCTATATCACTATTGATAAACCACTTTTCATTGATAAATCAGTTTTATCTATTTTTTTTAAAACACTTTATATAATTCTAGTGATAACCCTCTAATCACTATTGATAAGCCTCTTAAAATTGTTGTTAAGTTGTTGTTTTAATTGTTTTTACCCACTTATCATTGTTGATAAACCAAAGTTTTTAATATTTTTTTGATCTTTTTTTCTGTAATGCTATAGCACTAGTGATAATCAACTATTTTTTAAAAACCTTTTGTAATGTTATATAAACCACTTCTCATTGAAATCAGTTTTATCTATTTTTTAAAATCCCTTTCTGTAACTCTATATCACTAGTGATATACCACTTCTCGTTAATAATCATAGTTCTAATTATTTTTTTAAAACCTTTTATGTATTGTTATATCACTAGTGATAAAACTCTTATCATTGTTGATAAACACAATTTTTAACGATTTTTTTTTGCATTTTAATTGTATATCAATAGTGATAAACCACTTATCTCTCGTTATAAGCTATAATTTCTAGTGACAAGCCTTTTTATTGGTTTTAAGCCAAAAATCATCAATTAAGTTGATTAAATCAATTATAATCAAAATAAGCATATTACTTTTCTCAATAATCATCAAAATATTTTATAAATCATCAATTAAACAGATTTTAATCATGAAAAATATAAATAAGCATTCTGATTTTCACAAAAATCGTTTAAATACCATATAATCAAACTCATAAGCATGCATGTAATTATCTAAATATCATATAAATCATTTAAATCATAATAATCATAACTAAAACTTAAAATCATCAAAGTAAAACTATAAAATGTTGTATAAATTGAACTAATATGTTTTACCCTCTAGTTTTGCTTCTGTCTCGTCGATTTTCACTATTTTTTTGCTCGAATCAGATGCAGTATTCTTCTGTTCTTCCATTTTTGTGTTTTTTTTAGATTTTGAAGGTTTTTTGTGGGCTTTTTGATGATTTGTAGATGTTTTTAGTCAGAGAAAGTATGGGGGAGACGGTTTGTTTCTAGAGAGAGAGAGAAGTGTATGTTTTTTATTTCGAAAAATGAGCGGGTGGTTACGTTTTAATTATTGTTACATTTTCAATCTTTCACTCAAGTTTGCAAAGTTAACAGTTTTGGTCCCTCCGTATTTTTTATCCTTTGATCTGGTCCCTCCCAAATGGATGATCCAGATTGAGCCCTTGGTTTCCACCAAAATACAAGGTTCTTTAATAACCGAACTCATTTAGTTATTCTATAATCAATCAATTAAAGATCGCCTATTTTGATCATTTGGATCTATTCACATCATACTATCTTATTAAACATTTTATACATTTTTTAGTCATTAAATTTCTAAATAATATAAATTTTAAAACATATTATACAACTTGATTAAGCATATATTATAAAACATTTTATGCATTTTAATGTATCATAAATTTTAAAACATTTTGTATAAGTCAATTAAGCATTATAATTACTTTTTTAAAATTAATTATAATTAATAAATATTATAAAAGATATGTTACAAGTACACATTAATTAATATATTAAACACCTTAATTATAATATTTTTAAAAGAACTCTAAAATAAAAAATATATTTTATTATACATACTGTATAACTACTAAAAAAAACTTCATATAACTTACAAGTTGGTAGTACATATGGTTTTAACCGGACCAGACCAATCGGTTTAACCGAGAACTAGAATAACCATCAGTTCGGCTAGCCAATATAAATCGTGCGAAAAGGAAATGGAGATTACCGGTTTAACTCGGTATTAACGAGTGAACCAGGTCGGGCTATGATCATTTTTTTTATCATACTCCTGATCCACCAATTTGCAAATATTATACTCTTGACGAATATTTGCAAATGGGTACGACAACAACCCGTCTTTGTCTTTAAAACTTTTGGAAGGCCACCATGGAGTTATATGGTGAAGAGTTCTGTGAAAGCCGATGTACACTGACATGGAAAAACTCTATGCTCGTTATGAGAAAAAGCATAGGTTTCTTGAGATGATGGAAAGCATTGATTGTACATATTAGTCGTGAGAGAATTGCCCAATTGCATTCAGAGATCAATTTTCTAGAGGTGATCACGGGTCAACTCTATTTATTTATTGGAAGCGATCGTCTCTCAAGACTCATGGATTTAGCATGTGTTTTTTGGTGCAGCTGTGATGAATAACGACACGAACATTTTACGTCAATCCCTCTTTTCGATGATCTCAAATCGGTAAAGCACCATATTTATGATTCGTGGCTAACAACGTGTATTATGAATGGGGATATTATCTTACTAATGTTATATACCCAATAATGGTACGGTCCTGTTAAGTCCATTAAAGATCCAAGGTAATATGATCCCAAACGAATAATGTAGAAAACGAAGCACGAATTAATAAGAAATATGTGGAGCGAGCCTTTGGTGTATAAAAAAAAGAACTGGAAGCTAATTAAAACTCCGACTCGAGGGTTGATAAGACGTAGACTATTGGATGAAATGTACATATGCATCATATTACAAAATATGATAATTAAGAACAACATGCCGACGACATCTCCCATATTTTTACACGAAAAACAACACCGTGCTGAATATCCCGTAAATACACATGAGAAAATCGATGAAAATTACTCGAGAGATAATGAGTGAAATAAGTCATAAAAGCCTAAAAGCCAATATAGTAGAACACATTTTGAAATTATCGAAATTAATAGTAGTTAAGTCTATTTATCATTATAATACTTTTAATTTTATTTAATTTATTATATAATTTTTTTTATAAATTTTAATTAAAAAATAATCAGTTTTAATATGAAAACAAATCGTATGTATATCGTTGAAAAAAAACATCGAGGTGCCAGAAATTTTTGAAAAGCGACCAAGTGATAATATAAGCAGGCTTATGTAGCATACATATAAATTTTTTATGGACTTATTTGAAATATAAAATGAAATATTACTATGCGACGTCAAAATAATAATGTGAACATTTAATGTGAAATAAACGAAATATGACTCATATTATATGAGTAGTTAACCAAGGGAAAGAAATCGTAAACTCGTAAATTAATTTTTTCTTAATAAGTTTATTTGATATTAATAACTCATTGAAAATTTCTATTCCTTTCTAGCAAATAATTAAAGTTATATATTTCATAACATGCGATGTTCCTATTAATAATAAAACTTGTGACCTAATAGCTAGAATGGTACTTGCACAATATAACGTTAAAAAACTAGCCGAATAAGTGGATTTACCCGCTGCTGTTTTGGACTGAGAAAACCGACCCAACATGATAACCGAATAACCAACCCAGTATACACTATACAAACTACAACCGAAACGAATAAATTCGAGTCGGTTTAATCGGTTCGGTTTAATTAGTTTAAAGAAAACAAGTGTCGTTCGACCTGAACTGGCCAAAACAAAATAGATTTATATATTTATACTAGTACTATCTTAAAGATCCGTGGAATCACGGGGTATCTTTAAAAAAATGATTTGTAAGAAGTGTTATGAGAAAGTAAAATAGATAAATAGACAATGAATAATGTAAGCATGAAGCATTAATACATGAAATAAATAAAAACCGAAAGTAAACATGTATCATTACACGGTATTGTTATGATTTTTCAAAAATTAAAATAAAGGGTTCTATGCGTTTTTCAATTCCATAGTTGATGATCTTGAGTATGAGATGATGTTTGTCATAGCTGTGAAGTTGGTTGCCAAGTTCCAATGCGTGAACACCTATTTGTTGACATAAAATGCAATTAGACTTTAGTTAAACATGTCTGAAAAATGAATCGTTGATAAAACATGTAATAGAATGTACGAATAGAAAAACAACATACCTGTTGAACATTGCTCATAGACCTTGAAGAACTTCTTTGTACACCACTTTTGTAGTAGTCTTGGAAATATTACCATCCTTATCACAAACGACAACTTTCAACCCCTTTTTGTTTTTTACTCGTGAAACAGCAACGTAAAGTTGTCCATGGGTGAAAACAGGATGTGGAAGATATAAACCAACTTTGGAAATCAATTGGCCTTGACTTTTGTTAATCGTCATTGCGAAAGAAAGTGACAAAGGAATCTGTTTTCTTACAGTCTTTACCGATAAGCGTTTATCAGTCAGAGTAATTCTCAATCTCGATATGATAACTTTTTTTCCAAAGTTTGTTCCGTTAATAATTTGTGCACTAATCGAACTTCTTGTTAAATGTAGAACTTAGAGTCTTGTACCATTACATAAACTATTTGCTTGATCTCTATTTCGCAACAACATAACCGAAACTCTAACTTTTAAAGCGATTCTATGGTTTGGAACACCTGAGAATTTCAACCCATTAATAAATTCTGTAGAGAAAACGGACTAATCAATAGTGGAAGTTAAATTAAGAGTGATACGTGAAAAAAGACTTGTATTGTCATACCAATTTACATCACATTTAAATTTCGATTTGATCAATCATTAAAGTTAAGTTAGACTGATGCATAAGAAGAGACTTGTGTTGTCCTACCCGTTTAACATCACATTTAACTTTTCATTTGATAAAAACTCATCAAAGTTAAATTATGAGTGATACATAAGAAGAAACTTTTGTTTGATTTTTGTTCAAGAATTATAGGAGTGTGTTCGTGTAATCATTGTCCATTCACTACACGCGTTTTGGAAATCCGTTAACCCTTTTGTTTTTGTTTCTTTTATTTAATTATTAAAACATGAACATGTAATTAAATAAAAACATGATAAAAACATGTCATGGGATAATGGGGTAAGAAAAAGGGTTTTGTTAGGGTTGGTTTTTTCGGCCGACACGCAAACCGAGAGCCCCATGGCTCTCGGCGTGTTATTGTCACGACCACCAACCAAGATCCATTTCTCGGTGGTGGGTGTTCGGTCGACAGCAGGTACAAGGCACCCCGACTTGCGTCGGGGGTGTCCTTGTAGTTTATGGGTCTCGACAGCAAGCAAACCAACACCACCGGCCCAGCCGGTGGCTATGTTGGTCTAGCAGGGGGAACGCAGCGCAGCGCATGGGAGACCACTGGCTACAGCCGGTGGGAACTTTGGTGACTGCGGTTAGCAGAGAGGGTCAAGACCACCGGCTTAAGCCGGTGGCAGTTTACCGAAAGTAGGGGCAACCGGCTCAGCCGGTTTGCCACTGTTTTTTAGGGGTGTTTGGTTCGGACCGGTCACGGGTTTCACGGGTCCGGTTCACGACATGTTTAATTAGATAATATACGAGTTCGGTTCATGATTATTTTTACAAGTCTAATTAATTTTACAAGTATATTATTTTTACAAGATAATTAAATTAATTAATGCATGACTTATAATTAATTTAATTAAACATGAAACTTAGGTTATTATAATTATTAAATAATACATGTTTTAACCTAAGTATTTATTTATTTAGTTTACACTATAGTATTAATTAATTATTAAACATGACATGTAATTAATTAATAATCATGACTTAGGTTATATTAATATAGTATTAATACATGTTTTAATCTAAGTAATTTTATACACTTTAATTTAATTAAATCATGCTTATATTTAATTAAATCGTATAACCTATAGTTTATTTAATTAACAGAATATTATAATAAACTATACTATAACTACATGACTTATGATATTAATTCAACTTAATTCTAAATATGTAAACTTTCTAATTCAGAAAACTTACTATTTTTTGAAACTTTCTATTTTTAGAAACTAATCAACTTTAAGCAGTTAATCTATTTTTGGAAACTTTCTATTTTTGGAAACTTTCTATTTTTGGAAACTTTCTATTTTTGGAAACTTTCTATTTTTGGAAACTTTCTATTTTAGGAAACCGGCTATTTTTAGAAAGTTACTTATTATTACACAACAAGTATAATAATACAAGAAATACAAGTAATACTTAATCAGAATATGCAGAATACATGATAAACACAACATAATGTTAAAATCAGTAAAACAAGACATGAACATATAATACAAGCTAAGACATGATATAAAACCAGTTACATACTCAGTAACCAAAATACTTATACACGTATACTATTTATGTAGAATTAGTGAGATCGAAGAAGGGCTCTCTTCCGTTCTTCTTTTTCGTTCACTGGACTTAAGGTACGGATTTCCCGTCCTTTCAGTATGGAAGTTCTTTCCTTATTAGGATTTTCCCGTCTGCAGCCAACTGTTTTCCCAATATTTGTTTTATATGTTTGATACTTATGTTAGATTAAGAGCCTAATCCATATACATGCATGACCAGTGTCACCTAGTTATGGAGGTACCATAACCATAACACTGGAGGCACCAGTGTTTTGACTTCTCCACGGCGAAGTGATTGCTCGTGGCGTCCCTTTTCAGTTTTGGCCATTATATATCATGTGGGGCGTACGGGTGCATCCTAGTTACATGTTTACCAGTATTATCAGAGTGAATGCGATGTGTGCCTTGCATCCTTCACTAGGAGTTGATCCCTCTTACCCAGACTATTTAATTAGAGGCAACCCCTCTAATTACATGAAGAGGTCTCCCCTCTAAGTATTCATGCACGGTGGAACCTCATGACCTTCATAGAAACATAAGTCTTTTCAAACTATAAAACCAGTTTTATGAACATGAATCCAAATTACTTAGAACTTATGATATTGTGCTGCTATTAGTCTTATATGCTTACGTTATTCCATGTCATACTTGTATACCCGTGCACTGAGTGTTATGCTCAGCTGTTTTCCTTTCATGTTCCCAAATGGCAGGTACTCAAGGGCGCTCGTAGACTTTAAGCGTACGTGCATATGGATTGGAAGCTTTCTAGCTTTCTCTACTTTATGCATTTCATCATACATTTTGCTACTTATTTCCATGGACATTGTTTAGTCCTTTTCCTTTACAGTACTTATGTTTGTCTGTGATGAGTTTATACTTTGGGGTACCGATGTTTGTTTCCGGTATTTCCTTTATGGTCATATAATGTTTTAAGACATTTTCCTTGTATGCTTTGATGACACGCCATAATGACGTCATAATCTCATGATTTACTAGTATAAAAAATTTTCATGTATATATTTTATGTTTGATCAGTTTTATCATGTATTCTTGTTTTATACTGTCAGATGGTGAACACACGCAATATTCGGGAGATGGTTGCAGCTGTCAATGCAGATTTGCAAGACATCCTTCACCAAAACGATAACTATCCTCCCCCACCTCAAATTTTTCCCACAGCAATGAGGGGTAGACTGACGAGGGAGTACTACGCGATTAGGCAAAGAGAGGAGGAAAACAACAACGAGTTTATGTAGCGCTTTCTTTGTTTGGCTGGCGCAGCGGGAAATGCTGAAGAGTGAGCACACCATTTTTGTTGGGCGCTTCACCCATCCATCGTTAATAACTCGGTGTATGATACCTGCAACACAGTGGCACAAGTTTCCGATGCAGCACGTAAGCTGGAGATGCTGCAAGAAAGAGAGGAGTTCAGGGAAGCAGATAAACCTGAGAAGAGGCAGAAGACTGGGGACCGGTCTCAGCCGGCTACTCAGCAACAGCCTACTCAGCCCAAGGGTAAAGCTCAGACTCAAGACCGTTCTGCTACGGATAGGCGTGGCGGTAATGATAATTACCGTAAAAACGCTGGAAACTCCAACAGCAGCAGGTCCTTACACTAACGCATTTCCTTATGTTACATGTGGTAAGTCATAATTCTGACACATTAGCAATCTTCTACCATGAATCATGGAAACGGGAGGGAGCAGAACCAAAGAGGTTCACAGCCTAACCGTCCAGCTATCACTGGTAATACATCTTATGATTTTCCGTATTGTCCTTTTGTACCTATAAATCATGTCTCATGCGTACTTTTCCAAACAGGCTCCCAGCCAGCAAGGGCACCTGCTGGAGGGTATACTCACCCTCTTTGCACTACCTGCAACCGTAAGCACCCAGGGCCATGTCGTCACGACAGCGATGCATGCTACAAGTGTGGCCTTACTGGTCATCGCATGAAGGACTGCCGCAAG
This sequence comes from Glebionis coronaria, assembly GCA_025667525.1. NCBI lineage: Eukaryota > Viridiplantae > Streptophyta > Magnoliopsida > Asterales > Asteraceae > Glebionis > Glebionis coronaria. Next base: position 520,048,022 of record CM046878.1, on the reverse strand, counting down.
GGCGAGATGGAGGGGACATCTGGACATGCTGATTCCAAGCCGCATCCTACTAGTAGACGCGTTTACACGACTTCTCGTGATCAGGCTAACAAGTCTACAGGTACCATCACTGTAATCTTGTATATGTATGGTCAAGCTGCATGTGTTTTATTTGACACAGGTGCTACTCATTCGGTCATTTCTACTGCTTATGCTAAGAATGTTAGGATATCCCCTATGCAGTTAGAGAATGTAATAAACATTTCCACGCCTTTAAGAGAATCTGTACGCATAACCCATGTGTATAAGAGCCTTCCCCTAGAGTTTGACGACAAGATTCGTCCTGTTGACGCACTTCCACTGGATATGTGCGATTTTGACATGATATTAGGCATGGACTAGCTATCCAAACATCACGCCACCATAGACTGCCATACATATCGGGTCATCTTCGGTGATGTAAATGCACCAGAGTACATTCACAACGGGTTCGTACCCGGAAGGTCTGTACAAATCATATCGACCTTGCAAACACGTGCACTACTGTCACATGGTTGTGAGGGCTATCTTGCTACTGTTCATGATTTGGAGGCTGAAGCTCCATCTATCCAGAATCAGCCGATCGTGTAAGAATTTCCAAACGTGTTTCCAGAAGAACTTCCGGGCATACCACCTGCTCGTGAAGTGGAATTTAATATTGAGCTCGTCCGCGGAACTGAGCCAATATCCAAGGCTCCTTATCACATGGCTCCCATAGAGCAGAAGGAGTTAAAGGAACAACTTCAGGAACTGTTAGAGTGCGGTCTCGTTCGACCTAGTGCTTCTCCATGGGGCGCACGTGTTCTGTTCGTAAAGAAGAATTACGGTAGCATGCGTCTATGCATAGATTATCATGAGCTCAACAAGATCACCCTCAGGAATAGGTATCCGCTGCCACACATTGACGATTTGTTTGACCAACTCCAAGGGGCCAAACATTTTTTCCGAGGTGATCTGAGGTCGGGCTATCATCAGTTACGGGTTAAGGAGCAGGACATCGTCAAGACTGCTTTCTGTACACGTTACGGGCACTACGAGTTTGTAGTTATGCCTTTTGGCCTTACCAATGCTCCAACTGTTTTCATGGATCTGATGAATCGTATCTTCTATAAGTTCCTGGAAAAGTTCGTCATTGTCTTCATTGATGACATCCTGATTTTCTTTAAGTCTAAGGAGGAACACAAAGACCATCTTCGTACCGTATTACAGATTCTTCGCCAGAAGCAGCTGTATGCTAAATTCTCCAAGTGTGGGTTCTGGTTAGACAAGGTGGCGTTCTTAGGTCACATTGTATCATCAGAAGGAATCACCATGGATCCAACAAAGGTTGAGGCTATTACCAAGTGGCCAAGACCGACATCAGCGACTGAAGTTCACAGTTTCCTAGGCATAGATGGTTACTACCGTAGGTTCGTAGAGAACTTTTCCCGTTTAGCAATGCCATTGAGCAAACTGATGCGGAAAGGGGAGAAATTCGTCTGGATTGAAGAAAGAGAGAAGAGCTTTGAAGACCTAAAGCAGAAGTTAGTATCTGCACCGATTCTTACTCTCCCATCTGGTACAAGTGGATTTCAAATCTATAGTGATGCTTCAGGGAAGGGACTTGGCTGTGTTCTCATGCAACATGGGAAAGTGATTGCGTACGCTTCACGGCAGCTTAAGCCTTATGAGGAAATTACCCTACGCATGACTTGGAACTTGCAGTAGTCGTGTTTGGATTAAAGATATTGAGGCACTACTTGTATGGAGAATCATGTGACATCTTCACAGACCACAAGAGCCTAAAGTACATCTTCACTCAACGTGAACTGAATATGAGACAGAGGAGATGGTTAGAGCTGTTGAAGGATTATGACATTAATCTGCAGTATCATCCCGGCAAGGCGAATGTAGTGGTAGATGCACTTAGTAGAAAGTCCGGTATGATAAACGACATTAAAATTGAGGAGGAAATTATAAGAGACTTAGAGCGACTAGATCGAGATCATGGTACATGGACAACACGGTTACTGGGCTAATCTTAGAGTGGAACCTGAGTTACTCTCTAGGATCAAGGAAGCTCAGAAGGATGATGGTGAAATTTGGGCGATTATTCAGAACTTAGAGCAGCAGACGGAGTTTCGGTTGGATGACGATGGTATGTGGCAGGGCACCATACTTTGTGTTTCTGATGATCCTACTCTTAGGGAAGCATTATTAGCTGAAGCTCATAGCTCCCCATTCTCTATTCATCCTGGTTCGACCAAGATGTACCACGACATCAAGCAATACTTTTGGTGGAGTGGTATGAAACAGGATGTTGCTACTTAGGTCTCCAAATGTCTTACCTGTCAGCAGGTTAAGATCGAGCATCAGCGGTCTAGTTGTTACTACAACCGTTAGAGATCCTAGAGTCGAAATGGGACAAAATCACCATGGATTTTGTTACCGGTCTTCCGCAGACAAAGAGGAGGCACGATGCGATTTGGGTTATCGTTGATCGACTTAGTAAGTCAGCTCATTTCTTACCGATCCTCAAGGATGATCCGGTCAGTCAACTCACCGACACTTACAAGAAGGAGATCATGAGACTTCATGGTGCTCCATCCAGTATCGTCTCGAACAGGGATCCTCGTTTCACTTCGCGATTTTGGAGGAGTTTGCAGATAGCTTGGGGTACGAAAATTAAGCTTAGCACGGCTTTTCATCCTCAAACAGACGGGCAATCAGAGCGAACGATTCAGACACTAGAAGACATGTTGAGGTCATGTGCGTTAGAATGGTCAGGAGATTGGGACGATTACATCTGTTTGGTAGAGTTTGCATACAACAACAGTTGGCACGCCAACCTTAAGTCTGCTCCATTCGAGATGTTGTATGGCAGAAAGTGTCGCACCCCAATCTACTGGGATCAGGTTGGCGAGCGAACACTTGAAGGACCATAAATGATAGAGTTGACCAACGAGAAGGTCGCTTTAGCTAAGTAGAAATTGCAAGAGGCACGTTCATGTCAGAAGAGTTATGCCAACAAGCATCGTAGGGACTTACATTTTAATGTAGGAGACCACCTCTTTCTTAAGGTATCGCCGACACGTGGTGTTAAGCTTTTTGGAATCAAAGGGAAGCTCAATCCTCGATTCATCAGACCGTTTGATGTCATTGAGCGAGTCGGTGAAGTATCTTATCGTTTAGCGTTACCTCCGCAGCTTTCTCACGTTCATGACGTTTTCCATGTGTCCTTACTAAGAGGGTACAAGTATCATCCCCTTCACATGGTTCAATATCCACTGGAACAGATTCGTGAAGATCTTACCTTCATAGAGGAACTCGAACGAGTTCTTGACAGGCAAGAATGAGTCATGATGAAGAAGACGATTCCATTCGTCAAAATCCTTTGGAGGGACCATACCGAGCGGGAAGCCACTTGGGAAACAGAGGAGTCTATCCGGGCTTCTTACCCTCATTTCATATTTTGAATTCGGGTATGTTCCTCTTTCAGATTATTTTATCTATAATTCGGGGACGAATTATTCTTTTTAGGGGGAAGAGTTGTAAAACCCGCATGCTTTTACCATGAATAGGACCCTTAGTAAACATACGTACATATTAAAACTTTCCTTTTATAGCATGAACACGTTTCACGATTAGAAATTGCAGAATTTATGTACGTATCATAATTACGACAAGTATTAAGTACGTGTTAGTACACGATAATTATTATCAATAATATTTATAATCACAAACATGAAATCATGAACATAAGAATCACGAACATATAATTATGTATTTACGCATATTATTAATACGATTAATATCGTTACGTACAAGTATTTATAATAACACGAATAATTAATAATAACGTAACACGTAAACACGAACACACCAACACGTAATAAAATAGACACGGGAAAGGCTTCGGGTTTCCCTTGGTGGGCCCTACAAGCCGTGACACAAGAGGAAGAGAGGGGCCTAGCCCATTTGATTTTACCAAATAACAAATAAAAGAAAAATAGTTTTCATTCACAGAAGATTTTTAAGAAAAAGTAAAAACCCTAGATCTCTCTCTCCTTTGGCCGGCGGCAAGAACACAACACAAGGGGTGTTTGTTTGATTTTTGTTCAAGAATCATAGGAGTGTGTTCGTGTAATCATTGTCCATTCATTCTACGTGTTTTGTTAATCCGTAAACCCTTTTGTTTTTTTTCTTTTATTTAATTATCAAAACATGAACATGTAATTAAATAAAAACATGATAAAAACATGTCATGGGATCATGGGGTAAGAAAAAGGGTTGTTTTCGGGTTGGTTGTTTCGGCCGACACACAAACCGAGAGCCCTATGGCTCTCGGCGTGTTATTGTCACGACCACCAACCGAGATCCATGTCTGGTTGGTGGGTGTTCGGTCGACAGCAGGTACAAGGCACCCTGACTTGCGACGGGGGTGTCCTTGTGGTTTATGGGTCTCGGCAGCAAGCAAACCAACACCACCGGGCCATTCGGTGGCTAGGTTGGTCTAGCAGGGGGAACGCAACGCAGTGAAGGGGAGACCACCGACTATAGCTGGTGGGAACTTTGGTGACAGCGGTTAGCCGAGAGGGTCAAGACCACCGGCTTAAGCCGGTGGCAGTTTAACGAAAGCAGGGGCAACCGGCTCAGTCAGTTTGCCACTATTTTTGGGGGGTGTTTGGTTCGGACCGGTTCAGGGGTTTCACGGGTCCGGTTCACGACATGTTTAATTAGATAATATACGGGTTTGGTTCATGATTATTTTTACAAGTCTAATTAATTTTACAAGTATATTTTTTTAAAAGATAATTAAATTAATTAATACATGACTTATAATTAATTTAATTAAACATGAAACATATGTTATTATTATTATTAAATAATACATGTTTTAACCTAAGTATTTATTTATTTATTTTACACTATAGTATTAATTAATTATTAAACATGACATGTAATTAATTAATAATCATGACTTAGGTTATATTAAAATAGTATTAATACATGTTTTAACCTAAGTAATTTTATACACTTTAATTTAATTAAATCATGCTTATATTTAATTAAATCGTATAACCTATAGTTTATTTAATTAACAGAATATTATTAATAAACTATAAACTATAACTACATGACTTATAATATTAATTCAGCTTAATTCTAAATATGGAAACTTTCTAATTCTGGAAACTTACTATTTTTTAAAACTTTCTATTTTTAGAAACTAATATATTTTAAGCAGTTAATCTATTTTTGGAAACTTTCTATTTTCAGAAACTTTCTATTTTTGGAAACTTTCTATTTTAGGAAACCGACTATTTTTAGGAAGTTACTTATTATTACACAACAAGTATAATAATACAAGAAATACAAGTAATACTTAATCAGAATATGCATAATACATGATAAACATAGCATAACGTTAAAATCAGTAAAACAAGACATGAACATATAAAACAAGCTAAGACATGATATAAAACCATTTACGTACTCAGTAACCCGAATACTTATACACGTATACTATTTATGTAGCATTAGTGAGATCGAAGTAGGGCTCTCTTCCGTTCGTCTTCTTCGTTCACTGGACTTAAGGTACGGATTTCCCATCCTTTCAGTATGGACATTCTTTCCTTATTAGGATTTCCACGTCTGCAGCCAACTATTTTCCCAGTATTTGTTTTATATCTTTGATACTTATGTTAGATTAGAGACTAAGCCATATACATGCATGACCAGTGTCACCTAGTTATGGAGGTACCATAACCATAGCACTAGAGGCACCAGTGTTATGACTTCCCTACGACGAAGTGATTGCTCGTGGCGTCCCTTTTCAGTTTTGGCCATTATATTATATTATCATGTGGGGCGTAAGGGTACATCCTAGTTACATGTTTACCAGTATTATCAGAGTGAATGCGATGTGTGCCTTGTATCCTTCACGAGGAGTTGATCCCTCCTACCCAGACTATTTAATTAGAGTCAACCCCTCTAATTGCATGACGAGGTCTCCCCTCCAAGTATTCATGCCCGGTGGAACCTCATGACCTATATGGGCTATTTGGCTAATTAAAACAGATTTTCATAGAAACATAAGTCTTTTCAAACTATAAAACCATTTTTATAAACATGAATCCAGATTACTTAGACTTATGATATTCCGCTGCTATTAGTCTTATATGTGAGAACTCGTATTTCTCCGGTATTATTTTATTCTTTTATTCATGTCTCTTGAATTTTCCAACATGTTACGTTTTCTGCTATTTTTTCTAAAAATCCTGAGATCTTGATAATTTTAAATAAATTATATTTTAAGTATTTTTTTGATCATCGATAATACTTTATTCGGAATTATAAAAAATTTATTTTATTTTTCCGTATTTATTTAAATCAAAATTTTTGATTTAAAAGCACTCGTGCGCGTTATAAAAAAGTTTACCCGATTCGATGGAACGAGAACCGATGGTTCTATAATTCGACTTTATGAAGACAAAATAATATGTTTCTATTAACATTTCATTTACGTATTATAACTTGCACAAAGTCGGAACGATTAGCGTTTTTAGGAATCGTGTCGGGCTAGGAGTATTTTGAATTTTGGGCTTTAGTTATGTAACAATAAGATTGTGTTTATGGGCCAAAGCCCATTTTTTTTCCTCTGGTCGTTCACCACATACACACATAACATTACTGTTATTTTCTTTTACCAAACTCATACTCCTTCCTTCCCTGTTTTCTCTTGTTCGACTAACAACACCAAGAACAACTCAATCCATCAATTTTTCTTGCTCAAAAACACAATTCAATCACACCAAAACACTCCTTGATCAATCCTCATTGTAAACCCACAAGAATCATACACATGCAATTGATTATACGAAAATCATAAATTTCAAGAATTGGTGTTCTTGTATGTTTGATCATGGGATGATCATGCATTATGCTTATTAGTGTTTAGGCATTGATAACTTTCTTAGAACCCTTGTTATGATTGTTATTTGTGGCTAAGTTTTTATTTATACCATGAATGTTATAGAATTATTGTGCCTTGATATAATTTAGTTAGTGTAGGATGTATTTTTGATGTTTTGGATTGAATTAGAGGTTGTTTGGTATAGAGATTATGATAGCAAAAGACAGCAGGTATATCAGTCCAAAACTCCGATATTTTTCCACTTTAGGCTGTGTTTTTATAACTTAGATGGATTAATTGACACTTTGGCATGTTAGTAGCGAGTTGGATGGGCGATCAACTCCTCCGGATGAGTGAGTTATGGCTGATTTACGGTTGTGAACCCAATCTGACCCAACAGAATTGTATAGCTATTTGATACAGGTTATGAACCATATATTTGATATTTTAAGACATGGTGAGTTAGTATACATTATAATCTAACAAACGCCGCTGACCTCGCGTCGATAGCTATCACCAAATGGTTTTTATGGCTAAAACGGTAAACCCGAGTTTGAAAACCTAAATTCTGATTTTGTAACCTTCAAAGAATATAATTTTCTCGTTAACTGGTAGTAGCTATCTACTCGTGGTTGGTATGTGCCGAAAGTAGAGTCTTGAGGCTTTCTAATGGTGGAAATCTCAGGCCCTTAAACCTTATAGGTTAACGGGTTATTTTGTTGCAAGTTTGACTAGTGCAGTTTGACCATTAAGTGCTTACGGGGTGGCTATTAGTGTTTTGGACTTTTAAAAAGTCCTGTGAACTCTTACATAGAATGGTTGGACATTCTGGAAACCCCATGAGAGATCCGTTCCAGTGGTGAAAATCCTATAGTTGTTGGACTTATGGATTGGGAGTTATGCCCTTTACAAAACAGCTATACCAGAAAATGTGACTTTACGCCTACGGTTAAATAAATTCTTGGCGTTTTTAGGTGCAAATAACTTGGGTTATTTGATTTGAGACCTTAGGATATCATTTTATGTGTTTTTATACAGGTTTTGTGTCATGAAGGTCATGACCACACTTAAAATCGGTTGGTTGTGCAAGTGATATACATATTATATTTTTACAAAATATTTTGATACAATTGTTTTATATTTATATAAAACGCATACTTAAGGGTCGTGATCACTCTTGTAGGTCGCGGGTATCCCTTGGAGTATTTCCCATTGCCATCTACAGCCCGGTTCTCATATCTGTCACACTTGTACTAAGGTACTCTTAGCACCATTGTATTGCTTTGATTTCTATTTGATTAAATACCTTGATTATAAAATTGGGGTTTTTATATTTAGACCATATGCTACTGATGTCAAGGTGTTATTGTGATCATGATAGGTCTTGTGTACTTGTAGAGGCATTGCTTAGGGTGTTCAAGTGTTTAGGTCAAGTTAGAATTACATTTTAGTGTCAAAAATGAGGTTAAGAATGATAGCAGATTGCTACAGCCATTCACGAAATTTTTTTTCAAATAAGACCTGCAACTATCTTGATTTTTGAATATCCTTGGTTGTGTATTACAATTGGTGAGTTGGGTGGTTTTTGGAAGTTTTCGGATGAGTAAAATATGGTCTTTTTATCAAAACTAGTCAATACCGACATGTGCGCCAAATTTGTGTTTTGGGTCAAAGCATAAAAAGTGAAAGTGGGTACTTTTATGACTTATTACAGTAACATATGTCAAATGTGAACATATTCAATTGGTTTCAAGTTAAAATCTTCTACAGAATGTAAATGATGGTCAAAATGGTTTTATGCAAATTTTTGTCAAAAAAGTCAAATTTGAGTAGTCTGCACTAAAACTGCATATCCCGTTGATTGGTAATAGCTTTGATAGTGTTTCTTAATGATTGAAAAGGTAATAATTTTATCTTTCCAGGGCCATAAGTTTTGAGTTTATAGCTATTATATAACTCTAGATATGATACAATCTTTACAGCATGTTTCTGAAAATTTAGTGCAGCCAATTTGTTAACGTTAATTTTCGACTCAAAGTGTACAAGTGTTTGCTACTTATGGGTTTGGTGAGCATTTTTAATGTTTATAAACATGATCATACAGTGGGTAAGTATTTTTTTTTAAGTCAAAATTGATTCGAGTCAATAGGTTGCAATGCCTTGCTGAGTTATAAGATGGTTTATGTACTAATAGTAACCAAAGCGTTTTCTAAACGTTATTTTTGTATCTTATAAGTTTTCGTGCCCCGTCATTGTAGGTCTTGGATGACTTAAAGTTTCTTGATTTCTTGTTGTTACTACTCAGCCCTCAAGTTCCATATTGATTCACCTCGTAGCTAAGGTGAGTTCATAGCCCCTTTTACTACTTGTACATTGTTTCTAAACGCGGGATGAGATTTTACATGGTGGAACACATCCATTTAAAAACTGTATGCTATCCAAAACTTGTATGCTATTCAGACTTGTATGCTTTCCAACAGTTTTCATTGATATTATTGCTTATAGTTAATAGCCTTAAGTTTCCTCTCTTGATCATGAACCGTTAATTGTCCCGTATGCTTTGCGCTAAGCGCGAATGTTGTGGGTGGATCCATCGAGATTGACAATCCCCGTCCCGATTACCTTGACGCAATTACATTTGTTTATACTTGAGTATTTAGGCTGAGTACTTCTATAGGAACTTACTTTGAGTTAAGCTTCGGTTCATGAACTAAACAACAATAATATTGGTTTCGGACTATGGTTAATGATCACAACCATTTTCTCTATTTACTTGTTTTACAAATAAATGCTTGTGTTCCACACCTTTACTTCTAAACCTATGAATATCACTCAACTTTATGTTGACTATCTTACATGTTTAATCTCAGGTATTATTTCTTAGCTTTGCTTGGATGGGAGCCCGCAGGATATTATCGCAGCTTGGAGATTTATGTGTATATTCAAACTTTGGTTTTATCTAAAAACTATCAGAAGTTTATCATGTATTCTTTGTAACTATAAGTTACAAAACCATAATTAAATTATAGATTTCCGCTTATAAAACTCTGGGACGTTTGTTTAAAAACTTCGATTCTATATGATCTAATGTATAAATTTTTATTACGTCAACTTTATGTCAACAATATTTCATTGTTTCGTGTACTATGACGTGGCCCCCTTGCTGCCTAGTTGTTCCATACCTGGTTTTGGGGGTCTCACATTATATGTTTACGTTATTCCATGTCAATACTTTTATATCCGTGCACTATGCGTTATGCTCTACCGTTTTCCTTTCATGTTCCCAAATGGCAGGTACTCAAGGGCGCTCGTAGACTTTAAGCGTACGTGCGTATGGATTAGAATCTTTCTAGCCTTCTCTACTTTATGCATTTCATCATAAATTTTGCTACTTATTTCTATGGACATTGTTTAGTCCTTTTCCTTTACAGTACTTATGTTTGTGTGTGATGAGCTTATACTTTGGGGTACCGATGTTTGTTTCCAATATTTCCTTTATGGTCATGTAATGTTTTAAGACATTTTCCTTGTATGCTTTGATGACACGCCATAATCACACGTGACATTCCATTTACCAAAATGGGGTGTTACAATATCCCTAAGAATTTTTTTGTATGCTTCACTCTCCTTGATCCCTTCATTTATCATGACATCAGGAACTAGAGCTGGACGCAGTGAATATTTAGTGGAAGTTCCATCAACATTCATATGCTCCATCAGATAGTCCCTAGCTGGTGTATGGTAGAATAAATTTCCACGCTTATCAATGGATGGTACAGTCGTCATGAAGTGATCTATGATAAGCTTAGTGAAGCGTGGAAATGGTAGATGTGCAGATTTCTTCTTAGTGTTTATGAAGTGGAAGCAAAACTCTTCCCAAAGAAGTAAAGCGTAATCCACTCTTGCTCCTGTGTAGAGACCCCAAAATATAGAAGCCTGAGGGTTTCTCATAGTATTAGGTCCACTAAACTTGGAGGTGAAGCAACAGATAAGAATAGTGAAGATTACTTTCCACGGTTGCCCAATGTGTGCAGTATGAAACTGAGACAGTATACGAAGATCTCCTTCATAGTTTAGAGATCGAAGAACTTTGAGTATGAAATCTTTGCCAGGTTAGGTACATACTCTTCTCCTTTGGCTAAGCGAGGGAAATTGAACAGCTTTCTGAACTGACTCAACTCAAGCGTTATTGGCTTCTTGTTGATCATAAAAGTGATAGTCTTCTTGGATAATTGTCTGCACTGAGAAATCGATGATGTGGCCTAAAATTCCTGCATGTATACTTCAGGGACTGATGTTGTTGCCCTTAAAGCATTCTTCAGTGTGGACATGTCCAAAATATCCATTGCTACTTTGAAGGCTGCAAAAGTTGGACCAGAATCATCTTTCAGACGAAGATTGTTCACTGCAAGAGGCAGCCTGTCACTAAGTGGAACGAGTTTGAGATCTAGTTACTTTTGTTGCTCTTCGGTGATCGACAATTTTCCTGCTTAGATATAAACATTTGCAAATGATACAGATAAAGATACATATATATCATATAGCATGTGAACACTTAACATAAGAAAAACGTGTCATATCACATCATTTTTCTTGTTAACGTTGTCTAAGAATAAATCCTATTTCATTTTTTAGTAAACATATAAGTTGGATTAAACTTAGATTTAACATATTTTGCAAACAATTCTTATATTTCGCAATTATAAAATGTCCACATCTCGCAATGTCTTAACAAGGTTACTTTTCGCAATGTCTTAGAAAATGACATTTCGCAATGTTGAGAAATCAGACATTCCGCAATGACTAAACAAGCATTCTTCGCAATGTTTTATTATCCCAACATATTTCACAATGTCATAATCACATTTCGTAATAACTGAAAAAGCTGTCACACTTCGCAATGTCATGTTTGTTCATTTTTCGCAATGTCATAATCAACTCATTTCACAATAACCCGATCCTATTCTTCGTAATAAATCTATCAGGCACTTTTCGCAATAACACAAAACTCCATCATTCTCAATAACCTAATCATTCCACTTTCCGCAATAACCCAAGGACATTTTTTGCAATATCAGATTTCTATTTCGCAATATCCTAGGCAGGTATTACGAGGTTTGTAGTTTTTCTTTGATTTTGGATTCATTACTTTGTTTTGTTCAAAACCAAGCAAAACCCTATGTATATCTATCCTAGATGAACGTTTCCCCCAATTTATATTCATAAAATACACCCAAAAACTTTTCGAAACCCTAATTCAATTAAATTCGAAATTAGGGTTCGTCTATGTGAAGTAAATCATGATGGGTGAGTTTTTTTACATCTTAATAGGCATATAAAATGTACCTTAAGGTCGAGTCTGCAAAGATTTGATGAAAAAGATTGAGGTTAGGAGTTCCTCCAACAATGGCGGGAATGATATAGAATATATGTGTGTTTGTTTTGCGAAAAATGAATCAAAAACGGGAGGGGGGGGGTTATTTGTGAGTTAGACTTAGTCAACATTTGCACAATATGCCCCCAAGTTTTAAGCTTGAGCTATTAACTTGAATAATTACAAACTAACGGCCATTAAGTTTATTTAACTTACTCCCTAGTCTTGTAACCAACATACTTAATCCCTTTAACTTTAATACATGTGAGATATTTCTTAAGGCAACAAACATCCTATCTCATAAGGCACACTGCACATTTAAGACATGATAAAAGACATTAACCGTTTTTCCATTTTTTAGATAACTTTTTGAAGACCAATTTATTTCCAAGACGATTTGATACTTTCTCCCCTTAAATAAAGACCCGTGTTCTATTTAAAGAGCTGTATTCGTTGTTTAAAGAGTCAAATACCCATGAAGACGTTTTCCGTTTAGTGTTTTTAAGAAACGATTCTGGTGGCAATAAGATTTCTCTTATTTTAACAAATAAATGCACTTAAGCGTACATAAAATTGTGTTAGACCAAGTTGTAAAGTAAACTTAATCCCTTGTATGATTTTAAAGTAAATCATACCCGAGAAAATTAATTCCCGTTGAGATCCAACGTTTTCCAAAGAAATACGTGACTTTAATGCGAAAAGCGGGTTGTAGTAAGAAATAACAACAAACCATATGGGCATGTTTTAAAATATGTACAATGATAGTTGTAAATTCACACTCGTTTAGGAAAACGAGGTAATAGCGGTAAGTACTAAGTGAACGTTTAGGAAAACGTAAGCACTTATGCCCCAAAGGTGTGGGATCGTTCTCAAGGAGGCTAGTGTGTTGTATTAAGAGATGATTAAATGTTTGTGATTATGATTATGAAGAAAGAAAATAGAAAAGGATGACGGGTACGATTAAAATTACACTAAGACGAAAGTCGTAAACGTAAAACCGTAAAACGTGACGAAATTTAAAAATTATCCTAAAAATTCCTAGAAAATTACAGTAAACCCTAAAAAATGCAATTAGAGTTTACAAAAAATCAAAAATACTCAAACCTTTAATTTAATTAAATAATAATTTTTTAATGCTAATTAAAACCCAAAAAATCAAATTAATTAACAAAAAGCCCAAAATGAGATTTCTTAATTTGTAAACCTCTAAAATAACTTAATTAAACTAAAAACTATTTTTGAAAAATTTAAAATTAATTTAAACTATTTTTAAATGATTAAAAACTATTAAAATATTAAAATAATCCCAAAAATTAATTAAATGAAAAGAAAATTAATCTAAAAGTTTTAAAAATCCTAACTTAATGTATTTAACCTAAGAAAAATGAAAAAGTTTCAAAATAATTAAAAAAAAATTAATAATAAAATATTAATAAAAATTCAAAATTTATAAAAAGTTCTAAAAACTTGCAAACTAGTTTAATTAACTTATTTAAACAGAAAATGAACTTGAAATTACAAAATACCCCTAATGGGCCTCCAAATGGGCTAAAAGTGAAAACAGTCCAACCTTAATGGGCTTTTTAGCCCAATAAGCAAAACGTTATCCAAATAAGCTAAAAAGTTCTAGTGTAGCTTAAAATTTGATTTTAAACACAAAACTCTAAAGGCCCAAAAGCTGAAAGTGAGCTTATCACAGCTTAATGAACACACAGCTTATTCTTAATGGGCTTTTTGGCCCATTAAGCCATAAGCTAATGCCATAAGCTGAAATTTGGCACACATCCTTCTCTTGACCTTATAAAGCTGTTTGTAAAAAGAATTTTCGAATAAACCCAAAAAATAAGCATGAAATAAGCAAAAGCACTCTACACAAAACGAAAAAATAGTCGTTTTCGAGTTCTAGACCACTTCAAAGGGTAATTCTTTTTGAAAAATGTTTTAAATCACTTAAATAAGCTTAATAATCAAAAAGATTTCAAATAAGCACACTGAAGAAGCTGGAATAAGCAATAAGCTGTTTTAAAAAAGAAAAGTCAATTCGTTTTCTAGTCACACTTAAAAGTCAAAGGCTCAAATGCTCCAGAATAGTCAAATGGGTCAAATTAGGAAGATTTATTAAAAAAACTAAGTTTTTGCACAATAAAATAAGCTATTATAGCTTATAAATAAGCTTAATGCAAATTAACACTAGCAGTGGCTAGTAGCAGTGGGAAAGGGTTCCCACTGCTTGACTTTCTTGACATTTTGTTTTTAGTGGACTTTACTTGGAATTAATGAACAATCAAGGCACCCTTATAACTAGTGAGTTATAAGGAGTCAACAACAAGCAAAAAATCATAAAATCACCAAGCTAATTAGTACAGTTAATTCAATATGTGCTCAGATATTGAAAGTCCCTTAATATGACAATTGTTGATAAACTATAACTCTTTTAACCACGAAACACAATGAAATACTTTTCAAACGCGTAATGATTTATTAAGTATTATAAACAAAGTATTACAAAGTGCTATGAATACACTCGTTGAATGACAACAAGATATGAACCCTAGAAACAAGTAAACTAGATTCGAGACTCAAGTTTACAAGGGAACCAATGAGACGCTGGTAGACAGCTGAGGGCTCAGCGGTTCCAAGGAGAGAACTAACTTAGATAGATTATCCAAGCACAAGGGTTGAATTAATTCTTCCTTCTCACTCCTATTTATTGTGTATGAGGTTGCTTCCTTAGTGGGAGTAGTTGATACGTGTCACCTTCTAAATGGAAGAGTACAACGTATTAAATGCATGTCTAAATCGAGACATACCTTTAACCAACTTTAGGTGAACAGTTCTGCTAACTGTTCACCTTTTGTCCCACTAGGCCGTACTAGGCTTTATCTTGAATATCTTGTTTTGTTCCGCTCAAAACACTTGGTAGATTCTCCCGCCTAAACTATAAAGGATTGGGTAAGCTTTTCTTATCCCAGACTTCTAGGGTTCTTAAGTGATCTCTGAGTGTTGTCAACTCAGAGATCCTTGAACACCAGTACATTCCTTCAACATCCCAGGTATCCATAATCGCTGGTGAGTCTGACTTCAGATTATCTTCGACTTCTCTGACGTTGTCTTTAACTTGAATGTTCCTGGTGTGCCAGCTGAGGCTTTGCCTTCCACTGGTCTAGTCTCTGTCGCTGGTCCTCTCGGCGATCAGCAAACACTTAGTCTAATTAAACAAATCTAGACTGGGCCATAGTTAAAACTTTCATTGGCCCAACAATCTCCCCCTATTTGTTTATAAATTATACTAAGTCTAAAATTATTGTAAGTGAGTACACAGCTTCTTCTTACATATAATTTAACAAACATACCTCAGAGTTTTATTAAACATAAAGAACCTAGTCTATTACAAAAGTACCCAGAGGTGTAAACATAAATAAAAGGTAAAAGGTTCTTCAACGATCGAGGCCTTGATCACAGATTCTCTGGGCTTCAACCTTGTCACTCCTAGAGTTGATGAAAAGTTCCACTTCAAACTCAAAGTCCTCAGCTGTTTTGCAATTCCTTAGGATGCCCTGTTTGAGTCTGATAAGTTGGATAGTTGAAGCCAGATGTAGTTCATTCATCCACTGAAAGCAATACTCACAATTACCATTCATAAACACCATCCCTGTCTCTGGTTCTGAGTATACTTGACCCCTTGACTGGTTTGGTGATCTCTTTGGACAGAACCAAGTTTCTGTGCATCCCATCAACCACAATGTTTTTAGTAACCAACTTCTCCACCAGAGGCCCCATTTGGGTTTTCCTTTTCCTTGGTCCTTGAGAAGGTTGTTGTTGTGAAAGTTGAGGAGGCAGGGGTACCTTCAGCTTCTTTGTTGTGTCTCTTACCCAATTAAGCTTTGCTTGAATATTCTTTATCATTTGGGCAGCACCAGGCCTAATCTTCTTTTGGGCAAGAGCTAGCATTTCTAACCATTCAGAGAGGCCCAGATCTCTGAGTTTAAAGTCACTGAAGACTTTATAGTTGGTTAGTTGGTTCTATCTGTAAAGGGTCATCACCACCTTTTTGTCCTTACCAGTGTAACATGCATACTTGGTGATTTGACCAGGTTCAACTCTCTGGTTTACAAGTCTTTCATATTCCTTTAGAAGGTTGCTCCTTTTAACCTCTAATTCTTTGAGCTTTACCAGCTGAGCTTCCTTTACAGCAGGAGAGAGTTGTTCAGAGCTTCTTTGCTTTTGAGTTTAGCAGCTCTGATGTTTGCCAGCCTTTGGTGTTCTAAGATTTGAGCTTTTGCCTGCTCTGGTGTAAGTGGTGATTCATCAGCACTCTTTAATTTGTTTAGGTCAGAGTCTTTGGAGAGTCTTGCTGTAGATCTACCTTCTTCTTGTAGGGAGTGCAGGGTTATTTCAGGCTGTGCAATAGCAATTCCTTTACCCTTATCCTTTATTGCATCAACGCTGGGGTTGAAGGATCTAATAGGTTGTGGTGTAGGAATCACTGTTGAGGGTTTTGGGTGTTTGAGTGACTGCTCCCCCTTAGGTGAGGCAGTGTCTTCTTCTTCTTCAGAGGTGGAGGTTGTTGAATTCTCCCCCTCAAGCATAGCGCCGGTAGTAGCTGTGCCTGAACCAGGACTAAGGAACTTCTTGAATTCTTGATGAACAAAGAGGCAAATTTCCTTAAATTCCTCTTGCAACAGCTCTTGAAGAAGGGTTCGTGAAGGCTCAGACGCCTTAGCAATAGCTGCAACATTTGCTTTGACAGCTGATGAGAGGACAGATGGTATGTATTTCTGGACGCTCTGGTTAATAACAGATGGGAGGTGAGCTTGCAAGGCACTCCCCAGTAGTTGCAGAAGTAAAGCAGACATAGAGGACTCCACAGATGAAGTTAGTGAAGTCTCTAGTGTTGTGGTGAGCTCCTCAGCAGCATGGGTTAGGGTTTGTAGTTCAGAGAGGATGACATCATTTGTGACTTTGGGCTTTGTTATGCTGATGTCACCCCTTTTGATCCAGAGAGCCTCAGCAGCGAGTTCCTGAACATCTTTCATTCGAGGAACATGGACAGGCTTGAGCTTTTGTAAATTTTCTAAGTGTTGCTTGGCCCCTAGTTCCATGACATTTGGTAGTGTTAGGAAGGGAACTGGGGTTGGTGCACAGAGCCTTTGGTCCAATAGCCGCTTAGCAGCTAGTTCTTGCACATTGGGCAGTGATGGGAAGGGGATGGGTTTCAATTCTGATGTAACTTGGTCATCATCAGCATCCATATCAGCATAGTCTGAAATGGTCAAGTCCTCTTCGATAATGAAGACTTCATCCTCTGGTATAGAATTAATGTCTGACATGGCATCAAGATCTATGTGGGGGACTTCAGCATTGTCATCACCAGCGATAGAATAGGCATCATCATTCTGCTGTTCTTCATGAAGATTATGAGCCTGTTGTGACATTTGTTAGTAACCAATTGTGAAAAATAATGAAGTTATAGATCGCCATTCGCTGCCCCTAGGAAAGCTGGGTGTGATTATCCAGCCCCCCTAAGGATTTCTCCTTGGGTCTCTTTTAAATGTGAAATAGTTATGGTGAAGGGTCGCCATTCGCTGCCCCCAGGATAGCTGGGTGTGATTATCCAGCTCCCCCATAAGGATTGCTCCTTGGGACTCTTTTGAGTTGTGAAAATTATGTGGTGAATGGTCTCCGTTCGCTGCCCCTAGGATAGCTGGGTGTGATTATCCAGCTCCCCCTTAAGGATTGCTCCTTGGGACTCTTTTAGTTGTGAATTCATGGAGGTTAAAGGTCGCCATTTATCGCTGCCCCTAGGAAGACCGAGGGGGATTATTCAGTCCCCCAAAAGAATAAATTCTTTGGGACTCTTTTAGTTGTGAATTGTTTGAAGGTAATGGTCGCCTTTTATCGCTGCCCCTAGGAAGACTGAGGGTGATTATTCAGTCCCCCCAAAAGAATGAATTCTTTTGGGACTCTTTTTAATGAGGGGACCCAGAGTTGCGCGAAGTGCAGAGACTCCGGGTCAGGAGCTATAGCATGCTCAAGTTGTTATGGACAAGAGCACAGTCCAGAGGGTGAAGGATTATCAGGGTGCGTTATGAGCACAAATGAATCATATCCTTGTGTTAAGACAGAGTGTACAGATAATCCTAAGGATCTAAGTGATGACATAGACACTCTATGGGTTGAGGAAAACCCTAAGTCTTCATCACTCTCTCCTACAGAATGTTGAGAGTGATTGTTTGTGAGCCTCCAAAAGAATAAAATGGCAAACTAATACATGAGAGATATCAGCGTTGAGAAGGTTCTTAGTCGTCTCTGCTGACTGGGAGACGCTAGACTCTGGTTGTTTGTCAGCGGCAGGCTCTACAACCACATCCACCAAAGAAGGGGATGGTTTCTTCTTGGTCTTCTTGGGCTTGGAAGGATTAACAGAAGGGGTTTTAGAGGAAAGGGGGATGTCTTTCCTCTTTTTATTCTTTTCCTTGGGCACCTTGGGCTGAGAAGAAGACTGCACAGAGGTCTTTAACAAAGACTTGTCAGTAGCTCTTTCAGCATTCACCTCATTGTGAGGGATCAAGGGCTCTCCATCAGCAACATGTAACCCAGCGACCTGCATCATGTGCCTGCTAAGAGGCACTTCATCTTCCAGTGGGGTCTTTAGAGATGCAACAGTGATGTGATAAGGAGAGAAGGAGAGATGTTCATCATTGGTGTATCCTTCACCCAACATATCTTCTAAGAGAAGAGAGAGATATCTAGTGTAGCAGATGGTGGCCAGTCTGTTCTTCTTTTCTTTGTTTTCTAACTTAGCAATGAGGTCAGAGTAGAGTATATGGCCGATCCCTATATCTTGTCCCTAAATTAAGCTGTAGGCAATGTCTTGCTGGGCTCCATTGAGTTGATCATGAGACCCCTAGTTTCCACCAGACATTTCACAATATATAACATCAGCGTCCTCCAAATAGGTGAGAAGTAGTTCACTTTGATCAGGGATTTGGTATGGAAACCTTGCGTGGTGAAGGGTTTATTATTGTCGTCATGAGGACGAAGGGTAGCCAGAGCCTTCTTCACAGTGGCGCTGGCAGGCACAACGGACATACCTTCATTGACAGGAAGTCCAATGACTTTGGCAAATGTAGGAAGATCAAAGGTGAGAGGTTGGGGATGAGTGGAAAGGTTGAAGGTGATGTGAGAAGAGGTTGGATCAACTTCCGCGCTATACTAGAACTCCTTCAGATATTGGTGGTAGCAAGTGGAGGGTACTCTGGTTATGGCTTCAAAAATGGTGGAGTTTTTGAGGAAGGAGAACAAAGGTTGGTAGAGTAAATTTGTGTGTTCCAAGAGAGCTACACAGTTGTTCAAAGCAATTTTGCCATCATGTATCCCAAAATCAACTTTCGAGGCGGCCAGAACAGTAAAAGCGGTGTTAGATGATGAAGACGCCATTGTTGAAGTGTGGAAGAAATGAAGGTTTTGAGAAGATGAATAGTTGTGTGTGTGTGTAAGTTATGAAAATGTGAGTTTTGAAAAGTGAGTCAAAGGTTTTGATAAAAGGGTTTGCCATTTTACAATTAAAGCATTTAATGCAAAAATTTACGTTTTAGGAAAAGTGGGACCCCTTGACTCTTCATGTGATATTTCTGACCCTTGGAAAGCGAGAAAGTTGTTGACAATAAAGGTTAATCATTTGAATTAAATATGGGAAAATATTAAGTCCCATTGGAATGTAACTACCTCGTTACATTCAATTCCCTTTAATGCCCAGAGACAGAGGTCAGAGATCACCTATCAGATTTGTTTACCAATATTGAGCATACCCAGCTCAACAACCAACCTAGTGAAACTTGGCTCAGCCAGAGTTTGGTGAATATATCAGCGAGCTGGTATTCAGTAGGTATAAAATGGAGCTCAATATCACCTTTTAAAATATGGTCTCTGATAAAGTGATACCTGATGTCAATATGCTTAGTTCTAGAATGAAGTACCGGATTATTAGAGATGGCTATAGCACTTGTGTTGTCACAGAATATGGGAACCTTTTCATAAATGATCCCATAATCAGCCAGCTAACTTTTCATCCAGAGAACTTGAGCACAGCAACCAGCGGCCGCAACATATTCAGCTTCAGCTGATGACATGGCCACAGAGTTTTGCTTCTTGGAGCTCCAACATACTAACTTTCCACCAAGGATTTGACAACTCCCAGAGGTGCTCTTTCTATCAAGACAGCACCCAGCGTAGTCAGAGTCTGCGTAGGCTATGAGGTCGAAGCCTGATCCATTTGGATACCAGAGACCCAATGTGGGAGATCCTTTTAAGTACCTGAAAATTCTTTTGACATCTACAAGGTGGGATTCCTTGGGGTTATCTTGGTACCTAGCACAGAGACATGTGACAAATTGTATGTCTGGTCTGCTTGCTGTGAGGTACATCAGTGACCCAATCATGCCTCTATATAAGGTCTCATTAACAGAGACCCCTGATTCATCAGCTCCCAAGTTGTTGGGAGGAAGCATGGGGCATTTCACTGATGCACAATCAGAGAGATCATACTTCTTGAGCAAATCCTTAACATATTTTTCTTGACAAATGGAAATTCCTTTTGAATTCTGTTTAATTTGAAAACCCAAGAAAAAAGTTAATTCCCCCATCATGCTAATTTCATATTTTTTGGTCATTAATTTGGCAAACTGTTTGCTCAATGTAATATTGGTTGAACCAAAAATTATATCATCCACATAAATCTGTACTAAAATGACATCACCCTTGGACCTATAAGTGAACAGGGTTTGATCAATGGTACCTCTGACAAATTTATTTTCAAGCAAGAATTTGGATAGGGTTTCATACCAGGCTCTAGGCGCTTGTTTTAGCCCATAAAGTGCTTTGTGAAGTCTGTAGACGTGGTCAGGATACTCACTGCTTTCAAACCCTAGGGGTTGATAGACATATACTTCCTCTGCAAGCTTTCCATTGAGGAAAGCACTCTTCACATCCATCTGGTACACAGTAAACCCCATATAAGCTGCAAAGGCTAGGAAGATTCTGATAGCTTCCAATCTGGCTACTGGTGCAAACGTTTCATCATAGTCAATCCCCTCAGATTGATTATATCCCAGCACCACAAGCCTAGCCTTGTTTTTCACAATCATGCCAGCTTCATCCCTCTTGTTTCTGTAGACCCAGTTAGTTCCAACCACTTGCTTTCCAGCTGGAGCTTTTACCAGAGTCCACACCTTGTTTCTCTTGATCTGATTAAGCTCTTCTTGCATTGCAACCACCCATCCTTCATCTAGAAGTGCAGCAGCCACATTCTTGGGTTCATCCTCAGATAGAAAATCAGAGAAAAGGCATTCATTTGTTGAGGCGGTTTCCAGAGATTTTAATTTGCCTCTGGTGGTGACTCCTTCAGAGGGGTCACCAAGAATATTCACCAGAAGAATATCTTGGTTCCTACTTCATTTGGATTGAGGAGCAGAAGTCTCTGTGAGTTCATGAGTCAAAACAGGTTCAATGAATGCTGAAGGTTCTTCACAGATTATTTCTTCATCCATAATCTCTTCATCAGGAGGAGAGATTGGTTCAATAAGATCAGCATTCACAGTAGTGAGTGGAGTGATTTGTTCAGCATTTTCAACTTCTGGAGTGATGTCAGAGATTGAATGAGGATCAAATGCATGAACATAAGGGAAGTCCTTGTGACCGCCCTTGGATGATTCCTTGGGCTTTGAGAAATCATCCTTTGGATAAGATTTAACTTCATTGAAGTCAATGTCACATTCTTCTGAGTTGGTGTGGTTGATGACAACATCTGCTTCATTGAAGGTGACATGGATGGATTCTTCTAATTCTTGTCTACGGATATTGAACACTCTGTAAGCTCTGGAGGTGAGAGAGTACCCAACGAAGAATCCATCATTAGACTTTTCATCAAATTTTCCCAAGTGATCTCTGTAGTTGTGAATGAAAACAGGGCAACCAAAGACATGGAAGTAGCTTACATCAGGGGCTCTCTTCCTATATACTTCATAAGAGGTCTTGCCATGTCTCTTCACAATAATGGATCTGTTTTGTGTATGACAAGCTGTATTTACTACTTCACCCCAGAATTGTTTAGGAAGTCTTGATTCGCTGAGCATTGTCCTAGCAGCCTCTATGAGGGTTCTGTTTCTTCTTTCAGCGACACCATTTTGCTCAGGGGTGCCTGGGTTGGAAAAGTTCTGTGATATTCCCTTTTCATCACAAAAGGCTTCCATGGCATGATTCTTGAATTCAGTGCCATTGTCACTTCTAATAGCCTTTACTCTGCAGTCATTGAGATTCTCAATTTCTCTGATGAAGGACATTATTCTTTCAGCAGCATCACTCTTTCTTTTGAGAAAGAATACCCAAGTGTATTTGGAGAATTCATCTACAATGACTAGTGTATATTTGTTGTGATTTAGGGATTGAGGTTTTACTGGTCCAAATAAGTCCATGTGAAGGAGATGGAGGGACTTATTTATGGAGAATGATTGTTTAGTTTTGAATGAGGCTCTATGGTGCTTCCCTTTCTCACACGCTGAGCCAGGTCTGTCTTTGGTAAAGGTCAGAGAGGGAAGCCCAGCTACTAAATCATTCTTGGCCAGTTTGTTGATGTTTTTGAAGTTGAGATGCGAGAGTCTTTTATGCCATAGCCAATTTTCACTATCAGATGCTTTGGCATAGAGACAAGTGGTTGTCCCCTCTGGACAAGATGTCATGTCAATGACATACACATCCCTTCTCCTGGGTGCAATAAGAACAACATCATCATTTTGATTGAAGATTGTTCCTTGGGTCTTGGTGAACAGAACTTTGAAGCCAGCATCGCAGAGTTGACTGATGCTGATTAGGTTGTGCTTTAGTCCATTGACATAAGCGACCCTTGTGAAGGTTATTCCATTACAATACACTGAGCCATAACCCTCAGTAGCCCCTGAGGAATCATCTCCAAAGACTACTTTAGGACCAGACTCCTTTTTATATCTATGCATATATTGTTTAACCCCTGTCATGTGTCTAGAGCACCCGCTGTCCAAATACCAAACAAATTTCTTCAGATATTCCTGCATAGATATAAAAAATCCAAATTAGTTTCTATGATGAACCCACTTTCCAGTGGGTCCATGCTGTCGCTGACCAGCGACATTGGTCCTTCTCTGGTTACCTCCCCCTCTTTGGTTGCAATTCCTGAGTTCATGACGCATGCTTCCATAGATGTCACATCCAGGATAATGTTCGCACTCATCAGAGTGATGGTCGAAGAAACCACAGTATTTGCAGGGGGGGTTAGGTCTGTAACCCTGAGAGTTATCTATGGGCTTAGGTTGAGCCTTTCTTGAGGGTCGATGAGGAGTTTTAGATCTCATTTGAATTCTGGTTCTTTGAACCGCTATGATCTCCTCATGCTCTCTGGATGTGTGTTCAGAGGACTCGTATTTGATACATTTAGGTTTCTTGGAACAATCCTCGGATGAGTGATTCTTGAAACCGCAATGCTTGCAAGGTCTGAACAAAGCTATCCCTTTGGAGCTACTAGACCCCTCACCAAGAGAGTTAACAGATGGACTATTAACTCTGGGGTTGATTTGTTCTTTCAACCCTTTCACCTCTTCCATCAGGGTGAGGAGAAGTTGCTTGGTGGGAGAGAGCTCTTCAGGGGGAGGAATGGGTTTGTTGGAGTCCTTAGCCACTAATAACTTGGTTTTGCTAGGTTGAAAGTTCGTTTCTCGGTATCTTCTCGAATTGATCTCCAGTTAAATGTGCGACTCAGTTGTTCTTGGTGGAAAAGAAATAGAATGATTGTCGTTGTCTACACTAATTAAAATAAAGACTTGAAACAAATAAAAATAAATTAAAGACGGTAAAAAGAAATACTGAAAGATTTAAACTTGGCGAAAAGTAAATGACGAGAAATTAAAAGCAATAAAGGTAAATAACTCAAACTAAAACTTAAACTAGAAGGGAAGGCAAGTAAAAGTGCAAATAAAGAAAAAGGCGGGAAAAGTAAAGCTTAAAACTAAAAACTGGAAAACATTCATTCGGAATAAAACAGTTCATCCGGAATATGTCACTTATCCGGAATAAACTATTTGATTCGGAATAAAGAGCTTGATCCGGAATGAAAAGAAAATAAGGTTGATTCGGAATAATAACCTTGATCCGGAATATTATTCCGAATGAAAGACTGGATCCGGAATAACCAATATTCCGAATGAAGTGGCTTGATCCGGAATAATCAAATATTCCGAATGAAGTGGCTTGATCCGGAATAATCAAATATTCCGCATGAAGAGACTGATCCGGAATAATCAAATATTCCGAATGAAGTGGCTGATCCGGAATATTAAAGTATTCCGAATGGAAGAAATTGAATAATCAAAAGTGCTTGGTTCGGAATGAATGAAGGATTTCCTTCATTCGGAATCTGGGAAAACAGTAGGATGAACACGAAGAACAGGGGTTGAAGAGAAGGCACGAATTTAATCAAATCTAACCAAAACAAACCAAAAGATTAAACCAAAATAACCAATAAACATTAACTAACAATAATCAATCAAAATAAATCAACAAAACTAACAATAATAATCAAAATGATCAAAACCCACTTGATTGAAAACCATAAAAACTCAAGAACATGAACGCAAAGATTGAACACAAACAAGAAAGGTAGATGAGAGATTAAACAAGAAAAGTAGATGAGAGATTAAACAAGAAAAGTAAAGATTCAATAAAACTTACTTGGAATTAAAAGGAATTAAAAGGTGCGAGGTATGAAAATGGTGGAAGAGGTGGGTTGTCAATCCACCCAACAACTACAAATGAAGGAAAATGGATCTATTTATAGTGGATTAGGGAGGTGCTTAGTGGAAGCTTCCTCCCTCTTTCTTCTTTCTCTAATTGCCTCATTAAGTCCTTAATCTTCTTAATCTTTTGACTTTAATGACTTTGTCTCGGGATCTCTTCAAACTCGTCTTGTAATTCTTCAATAAATTAGACTTGAGTTCTTCGGCTTTTAGTAAACTTCCGTCTTTTGACTTTTTCTTCGATAAATCTTCAGAATTGGTCTTGGACTTCCGTTCTTTTTGCACTCTTGATTTCTTGACTTCGTCTTTCGTCTTTTTCTTCGATAAAAGCCCGTGAATGCCCGTGTTTTCTCCACTTTTCACCTTTTCGTCCTAAATCACAACAAAAACACAAACCACGCATAATTCCGACATAAATGACATAAAATACACGTTTTGGCTCGGTTATTATTGTAATTAAGTGGTAAAAAGGATGGGTGTTTACACACCTATCAAATCCCCTACACTTGACCATTGCAATGTCCTCATGCAATGCATTAGTTACAAAGCACGTTTACATTTTTCATCATAATCAATCCATGTTGGCCTTTATTAAAGAGATAGAAAATTATAAACATTCAAAGTAAGAAAGAAATAAAAAACATACCTTAGGGTTTTGAAAATGTCATGAATGATCATCATCCTCAAGTTTTCACTTTCTCCAAACCAAGCTTAAAAACGAGATCATTGTTATTATAAGTTAGCAAACTAACACGAACTCATGTGGGCCAATTATTCACTTAGACTCCCTTATTCCTAGGTGTATCTCTTATTTTTTTTTGTCTTAGAATGATCACGAGGATGCATTGTTGACTTATTTTGATAGTTTATTAGGCTGAAAATAAAGTGGGATGATTTAATCAATAGTTAGCTAAAGGACAAAATCTTTTAAAACTGCTTCTCGGGACCTCATAAAGTTCATATCTTGTCATAACTCGCTTCGCGATTTGAGACCTTTCTCGGACCGATATTTGGCAGCGACTTCATACTTCAAATCTTGAGAGACATTCATGAAATAATGGCCTTCTCTTCATAATAGGAATTTCTTCACTTGAAGTTTTGAGAGATTCTTCATAAATGGACCACGACTTCTTCATTTTTCTCCAATCTTTATTTTGGACTTTGATATACAACGATCCGCCTCCTTTTTGGACTTGGATTTATTTATCCTCTTACCTTGTTAGGGCCTTTTTGATAGACTTCTCCATGATCTTTTGGGGAGTATTTGCTTTTCGTCGTGTGTCTGGATCCTTCATATTGATTTTTGATAAATGATTCTTCACATCACTTTGGATCTTTAGCAACAAAATGTAGTCCTCATGCCTTGTTAGGACCTTTTTGGACTCGCCAATCTTCGCATCCCGCTTCAATAAGTTATGCCTTGGCTATGAACTCTAATCCATACCGAGCAACTTTTAAACGATCTTGGGCTAGAAGCTAAGTAACTTTTCAAATCGTACAACCTTATTTATTTCAGATACATTTATTAGCAAGCGATGGGAGAATAGGCTTATAATTAACTCACATAAATTCACGAAAGAATACCAAACTTATAATTGACTCTATCATCCCTCGTTCTCCACAATTTAAAATCTCAAGGAATGAGATTCATGGATGCTTAGCCTATTAAATCAAAGCTTTGGGTTTTCGAGTCGCCTATAGGATCTTGCAAATTCTAAGACTCTTTCAAGTTTAGAAACCGCATTTTAAAGTTCCCTTGATAGACAACTCTCTAGGATCAATTATAGGAACTTGCGAAAAGTTCTTGTTCTTAACCCGTGAGAGTTAAGACTTTCGCGTTTTATAGCTCCCTAAATAAAAGCCTAGCAAAACTTGACTTAAACACGTTAAGGATACCAGCTAGAGTAAACTTAGATAAGAAAACTCGGGTTGAGTTAAAAAATTCACAACGTTTAAAAAATTAAAACCACTTTATTAAAATTTTATTCTAACAAAGAAAGAAAATAACTATACAAAGGTAAAACTAATAGGCCAAAATAGATCAAAAATTTTGAAAAATGTCGAAAAATTGATTTTCCGGTTAAAATGAGGACAAATACAAGGAAAAGGCCACTTAACTTCGATAAAAGTCCCCCCTACACTTAATATAAACATTGTCCTCAATGTTTAAGCATGTGGGAGTAAACTCCCCTACACTTAGGACATTGTGCACGTTGTTTAAATTTCGCTAAGGAAAAGACAACTAACGAGATTCCTATTTTAATATTGGAAAATATAAAATAGTGAATCAAAAAGAGTTTAGGATAGAACCGGGAAGAAGGTAACACGGAATCACGGTCGTCAAAAGTCGTCACGAGTGTGTCTTTGAAGCTCTAATCCCTGCACATGATAAGAAAGAAAACAAGAAACACCAACGGGGCACCCCCTACACTTATGGTGAAAACAGGGAAAGATAGATAGATAATTGGGTTGCCTCCCAAAAAGCGCTTGTTTATATTAACCGAGTCACGAGCCTGACTCGTTCCCGAATTAAATGGTCCATGGGGAAGCCTCGAATGTATACCAGGATCAAAGACCTTGTCCTTGTTCCCGGAGGACATCAATAAAGGAGAGGCGGGGGGATAAGTCTTGAATGGGAGAAAGGTTCTTTCAACATACGGAAAGTATGTGAAATCAATATCCACGGGAGGTGGCGTGGGTAAAGTAAGCACATTGTCATCCCCCAAAGACAATGGATGCTGAGCACTCGGCAAAGCCGTAATGTTATCAATCATGAAATAGTGAATGGCACCTCCCGGGTCAAAGCACTCATCCTCCGTGATAGTGGCTAAAGGGGAGGATGCAAGGTGCTCGGGAGGGGGACTTGGGACAATACCTTCCTGCAGCAAATTATCAAAAATAATATCCCCCTCCGTGTCATCATCATCAATACCTGGAGGTATGGAGTGAATGTCAATTTCTTCCAGCAATGGGTCATTTTCTTCAACGGGAGGAATAGATGGAGGTAAAGACTCGGAAATAGGAGGAGAAGTCAACTCTTCGATTTGAGCAATAAGAAGATTCACTTTCCGTAATTTGTCGCGGAGAATCACGTCTTCTACCTCATTGATACAAGACTTTTAGCTGTATAATAATCATGTGTTCGTTGTGTTCCTGTCTAATCGAATTGATCTTAGTTCTTATGTGTGACTCAGTTTTATTTTGGTGAAAACAAATATTTTTGGTTGGTTTTTAAATTTAAATGTGCAAGACTTAAAAGTAAATGTCGTTAAAGTAAAGGGCAAGTATTAAAAGTGCAATTAAAATTAAATCTAAGTCTAATTAAAATTAAATGCGCGAAATTTAAAAACGTGACGGAAAGTAAATTAATTAAAATGACTAAATCTAAAAGCGTGACGGAAATTAAATTAGACAAGTATTAAAAACTTAAACTAAAAATTAAACAAGACAAAACATAAAAGTTAACCCAGATCGGAATATATTCCGATCAACCTTACCATCGGAAAGAACACACCACCTATCGGAATGTTGAAGAAACCCAGATCGGAATATGTCACCTTTTCAGATCGGAATAACCTAACAACCTCAGATCGCAATGTAGTCCAGATCGAAATGTGTCAGATCGAAATCCCCCAGATCGGAATGTAACCTATCGGAATGAGGTTCAGATCGGAATATGGCTAAGGAAAATTGGGCAGCACTTCGCCTAAGTAAGCCTCAAGAGCCGTCGGAAAGAGCGATCGCAATATGCGATCGCAATCCCCAGATCGGAATGAGGTAAAGTCACTTCTGTCGCAATCCCGGATCGGAAAGCAAAACCCTTAAGCCCAATACTGTCACTATCGGAATGTGGAATTGCAAGCCGTCGCAATGTGGAGAAAACCCTAGCTTTCCGATGGAGTACCAAATTCGTAATAAGCACAATTCTAAATAAGCTACTTCTAATAAGCCGTGACCAAGAACTTGAATGAAATGGAATCAAAACATGACAATAAGCTAAAAAGTTAAAAGCTTTTAAAATTTTAAAGACGAAACTTAAATGAAATCAAAACTTAAAAATCAAAACTTTAAAGAAAACTTCCAAAACACTTAAACAAAATACCAAATAAGCACACAAGGTTGTCAATCTCGTGGCTTATTTCGTATGAGGAAATAAAAAGGACGAAACGTTAATCAAAATAAGCAAATGGATTAAGCAAAACCTTGCTTAATCCGAAATTCAAGCCGAAACAAAAAGAGAGAAAGGTAGAATGAGATTGATAAAAAGAACTTGATTAAATGATAAAGAAAGGTAAAGACAAGAATTTAAAGAACACAAATTAAAAACTTACTTGGAATTAAAAGGTAATTAAAGGTGCAAAACATGTATTTAAATAACAAGTAAATAAAGGTGCATAAATGAAAGTGGAAGAATGGTTTGTCAAGCCACCAACAAGAGTAAATGAATGAAAATGAGGGTTTATATAGGTGATTAGGGAGTGGTTAGGGGGAGCTTCCTCTCTCCTTCCTTTCTTGTTAATTGCACCATCAAGTCCTTCCTTCTTGTTCTTTTTGTTAATCTTGGAATGTGATGGCTTTTGGCTCGGGATTTCTTTGGACTCGTCTTTTAATTCTTCGATAAATAAGACTTGAGTTCCTCGGCTTTAAGCAAACTTTCGTCTTTTGACTTTTTCTTCGATAAATCTTCAGAATTGGTCTTGGACTTCCGTTCTTTATCCACTTTTGACTTCTTGACTTCGTCTTTCATCCTTTTCTTCAATAAAAGTCCGTAAATGCCCGTGAATTCCCGTGTTTTCTCCACTTTTCCCAATTTCGTCCTAAATCATAACAAAAACACAAACCACGCATAATTCCGACATAAAAGACATAAAATACACGTTTTGGTCCGGTTATTATTGTAATTAAGTGGTAGAAAAGATGGGTGTTTACACACCTATCACTCATCTTCAAGAGCAAGTTCATCGGTGAACTTCTCGTAAGCCGGAGAGAATAAATCGTCATCGCCCGCATCTCCCGGTGGAGATTGAGAAATTTCAAAAGTGAAATTCTCATAGCGCGGAGAAAAATCGTCATCGTTAGGATCGACCTCTTCCGTAAGAACAACGTCATCCTCAGACTCTATAGCAGTCGGTATGTCACACACCTCATCATCAAAGAATTTATCGAGACCAAAATCACTAAGCTCACTCAATGAATCATCATCCTTAGACGCATTAGGAATATCGAGAGTAGGAGTAGCAACTTCAGTAGATGGGTCGAGAGCGTAGACATCATCGTCGTCGTCATCATCGTAATAGACGGGACCATTCCAATTAGGAGTGACATAGTCGGCTAACTCTTCCTTGATAACCTCCACATCTTTAAGAAGCTCATGAAGCAATTTTTGTTGTTCATCTCCCGAGTATGTTCAATTAAACCAATTCTATCCCACGCTGTAATTAAACATTTTGGTGTAGAAAAAAATGGAAAACGACCAAATTGGTTCAAAAAGGTGTTGGTGGTTTTCAAGGTTTCGTCCACATCAAGCAAAGGTTGCCTTTCCTGATGCAAGTCAGCTCGGATTTGAGCTAAACTTTCTAGAACATGGTTCAAAGAAGTTAGTTGTTGGTCAAGACTAATTTGCTGAGAGGATTGATGATTAGGGTGTGATGTGGGGGCTCAAAGTTATAAACACTGGGATGATAGCACGGAACTTTCTCAAAGACCATCGACGGATCACAAGAAGAAGCATCGTGAGGGCCCCCACAAATATAGCACCACGGGTATGGAGAGAAACTGGGTGCGTCATGTGGATAGCTATTACCATTGTCATAATTGTAACCCGCTTCTTGCCCGTGATCATACGGGTATCGAACCGGGCACGAAACATTCCAATGAGAATCGCTTCCACAATAGATGCACGGGGGAACAGGAGGTGGATTCAAAAAGGACGAATTAGTCGAGTTGCACCATGGACAAAATCCGAATTGTGTGTTGTCGATATCGTTTCCGCACCGCTCACATGTACACCATTGACATGAGTCGTTCCCGTATAATCGTCTCCCACACCCGACGCAATGGACATAAGAATCCATAAAGAAAAATAGATAAGCAAGAAGAATATTTTTGGTGCAAAACTTTGAAAAAGAAATGCTTTTTATGGTTTTTCAAATGTTTTTGGGATTTTTGAAACTTTTTGACACGAAAAATAACGTTCACGAGTGAACGGACCCCAAAAGCCAACGGGTCTCTCACAAAAAACCGTTAATCCTCACGAAAAGAGCCGGCAGCGGCGCCATTTTAATAACTTGGTTTTGCTAGGTTGAAAGTTCGTTTCTCGGTATCTTCTCTAATTGATCTCCAGTTAAATGTGCGACTCAGTTTTTCTTGGTGGAAAAGAAATAGAATGGTTGTCGTTGTCTACACTAATTAAAATAAAGACTTGAAACAAATAAAAATAAAGTAAAGACGGTAAAAAGAAATACTGAAAGATTTAAACTTGGCGAAAAATAAATGACGAGAAATTAAAAGCAATAAAGGTAAATAACTCAAACTAAAACTTAAACTAAAAGGGAAGGCAAGTAAAAGTGCAAATAAAGGCGGGAAAAGTAAAGCTTAAAACTAAAAACTGGAAAACATTCATTCGGAATAAAACAGTTTATCCGGAATATGTCACTTATCCGGAATAAACTATTTGATTCGGAATAAAGAGCTTGATCCGGAATGAAAAGAAAATAAGGTTGATTCGGAATAATAACCTTGATCCGGAATATTATTCCGGATGAAAGAATGGATCCGGAATAACCAATATTCCGAATGAAGTGGCTTGATCCGGAATAAATAAATATTCCGAATGAAGTGGCTTGATCCGGAATAATCAAATATTCCGCACGAAGAGACTGATCCGAAATAATCAAATATTCCGAATGAAGTGGCTGATCCGGAATATTAAAGTATTCCGAATGGAAGAAATTGATCCGGAATATAATCAAAAGTGCTTGGTTCGGAATGAATGAAGGATTTCCTTCATTCGGAATCTGAGAAAACAGTAGGATGAACACGAAGAACAGGGGTTGAAGAGAAGGCACGAATTTAATCAAATATAACCAAAACAAACCAAAAGATTAAACCAAAATAACCAATAAACATTAACTAACAATAATCAATCAAAATAAATCAACGAAACTAAAAATAATAATCAAAATGATCAAA
The DNA here is from genome assembly GCA_025667525.1 of Glebionis coronaria. NCBI lineage: Eukaryota > Viridiplantae > Streptophyta > Magnoliopsida > Asterales > Asteraceae > Glebionis > Glebionis coronaria. The sequence continues at coordinate 520,015,723 of CM046878.1, read as the reverse complement.
ACCCACTTGATTGAAAACCATAAAAACTCAAGAACATGAACGCAAAGATTGAACACAAACAAGAAAGGTAGATGAGAGATTAAACAAGAAAAGTAAAGATTCAATAAAACTTACTTGGAATTAAAAGGAATTAAAAGGTGCGATACAAGAAAAATTAAAGTGCAAGAAATTAAATTGTGCAAGGTATGAAAATGGTGGAAGAGGTGGGTTGTCAATCCACCCAACAACTACAAATGAAGGAAAATGGATCTATTTATAATGGATTAGGGAGGTGCTTAGTGGAAGCTTCCTCCCTCTTTCTTCTTTCTCTAATTGCATCATTAAGTCCTTAATCTTTTGACTTTAATGACTTTGTCTCGGGATCTCTTCAAACTCGTCTTGTAATTCTTCAATAAATTAGACTTGAGTTCTTCGGCTTTTAGTAAACTTCCGTCTTTTGACTTTTTCTTCGATAAATCTTCAGAATTGGTCTTGGAATTCCGTTCTTTTTGCACTCTTGATTTCTTGACTTCGTCTTTCGTCTTTTTCTTCGATAAAAGCCCGTGAATGCCCCTGTTTTCTCCACTTTTCACCTTTTCGTCCTAAATCACAACAAAAACACAAACCACGCATAATTCCGACATAAATGACATAAAATACACGTTTTGGCTCGGTTATTATTGTAATTAAGTGGTAAAAAGGATGGGTGTTTACACACCTATCAGCCACAAAAACCTTTTTGTTCGCTTTGTCAGCGACTTTGAGAATTGAATTCCCAGGGGTTTTAGTTTGAGGTTTAGGGCCAAGCAAGGAATCAGATGGGTTGGCACCAGCGGGTCTTGGTGGAGCTGGTACCTCTGATTCTTTGTCAGAGTTCTTCTCATCCACAAAGGTGGAAGAAGGAGAAGAGACATTTGATGGGATAAATTTGACATTGGGAACAGGGACATGCTTTTTAAATCTACCCTTTCCCCCAATAGCCTGAACCACATCACCAGGTATGGATCCTGCGACTATTTCTTCCACTATGGATTGAGCCAAATTCCATTTCTCAATGGTTTTTCTTAGTTCGGAATTTTCATCAGACAAAGACTCATTTTCAATGGATAATCTGCTCACTTCATTTTGAAGTTTATTAGCAAGATTCACAAATGGTTTAAGATTTGTTAATTCAGATTGGCAAAGATTTAACTCTGTTTTAAGACTTTGAAATTTGTTTAACAGGTTTTTTATTTGCTCTTCCACAAAGTGGAGGTCAACCAAGGTATAGTCACTAACATGGTCTCTATCAGGACCTTCAGTCATAGATAACATTCTTTGTACCTTTTTCATGGTGATATCCACCCATTGACCAGATCTTGCTTCACTTTTACCCACAGCGGGTTCTTCATCAGAGACCGCCATAAAGGCTCTAACAGTGGTGGTACCTTCATCCTCAGAAGTGAGAGGTTCATCATCCCAGTCGAATGAGGAAGCGATCAGACCCTTTTCAGTCTTCTTAACATCCTTTTTCTTTGCTGCATCATCGGCTTTCTGATTGAGTTTGAGCAACTCAGCTTTCAAGGCTTTGTATTTGACTTTGTAGTCCTTCTTCCCTTCTGAGTCAGAGAGAGAGGTTTGGTTGAAATGAGAGTTGCAAAACTTCTTCTTGTTGTTGTTGCTGCTGGATGAAGGGAAGCTTGGAGAGGAGGTTTTGTTTGACCAACAATCTTTTTTATAGTGACCAGTCTTTCCACAAGTGTAGCAAGACACCTTGATTTATCAACCTTTGCAGCTCCAACTCTACCAGATCTCTTGTAGTACCTCTTTTGATCAGCAAAAAGAGCTCTGTCATGAAACTCAGCATGTAATTCATCAAGAAATTCTTGACTACTTCTGGTGTCCTATTTAATGTCACAGTCGCTGTCCTGAAAGGAATGGTTAGCAACAAGAGCTTTTGAACCAGTGATACTGGTGGTAAATCTGTCAGTCTCTGATTTATAAATGGAGTCAATTAGCCCTTCTTCATAGTTATATCTTCCAAACAATTGGGCTAAAGTGTCATTCTTTATAGCATTATTAGCTCTTAAGGTCTGATTCAAGCTAAGCCATTTTCTACGTAAACTATTGACAAAAGTAGCATTAACCTCAGCCTTAGGTAGAACAACTCCATTGTTTCCTAAATCATTCAATAAGATCTTAAGCCTAGTATAAGTTTGTGCAACAGTTTCTGTTTCTAAAGCTTTAAAGGCATTAAACTTAAGTCTAAGGGCTTGGATCTTGGTTTCTTTTGTTTCCTCTGGACCTTCATACCCTAGAGCTAATTCAGTCCACATCTCTTTAGCAGAGTTGCATTTAATGATGGACTTCATAATGTTCTTGGGTAGGCAAGAGACTATGATACTTTTGAGTCTCTTGTCCTGGTTAGCCAGACGTCTATCCGCCGGAGACCATTGCTTAGCAGGTTTCTTAATGGGTCTCTCAGGGGTAGAGGAAACAGCCAGTGGTACATATGGACCATTTTCTAGGATTTCTATTAAGAAGGGTTCTAATCCATCTAAATATATAAGAAATTCACTTTTCTAACTTGAGAAATCCTCTTCATCGAATGCTGGTACATTGGACACATGTGACCCTCCTCTAACATCAAGTAGTTGGGGAAGGTCATCATCATTATTACCAGTGCTTACAACTGGTGTAGGCATGGTAGTAGATGTGGTGGCCGGTATGGTGGTCGAAGTGGTACCTAAACTGGTTTGACCAAAAGGTAGAGGAGGTATAGTATAAACCATATTAAGATCTTGATTTTAAAAACTAGAACGATTTATGAAAGGTTTTCTAAATCAAACCGCTCTGATACCAATTGAAAGTCCCTTAATATGACAATTGTTAATAAACTATAACTCTTTTAACCACGAAACACAATGAAATACTTTTCAAACGCGTAATGCTTTATTAAGTATTATAAACAAAGTATTACAAAGTGCTATGAATACACTCGTTGAATGACAACAATATATGAACCCTAGAAACAAGTAAACTGGATTCGAGGCTCAAGTTTACAAGGGAACCAATGAGACGCTGGTAGACAGCTGAGGGCTCAGCGGTTCCAAGGAGAGAATTAACTTAGATAGATTATCCAAGCCCAAGGGTTGAATTAATTCTTCCTTCCCACTCCTATTTATAGTGTACGAGGTTGCTTCCTTAGTGGGAGTAGTTGATACGTGTCACCTTCTAAATGGAAGAGTACAACGTATTAAGTGCATGTCTAAATTGAGACATACCTTTAACCAACTTTAGGTGAACAGTTCTGCCAACTGTTCACCTTTTGTCCCACAAGGTCGTACTAGGCTTTATCTTGAATCTCTTGTTTTGTCCCGCTCAAAACACTTGGTAGATTCTCCCGCCTAAACTATAAAGGATTGGGTAAGCTTTGCTTATCCCAGACTTCTAGGGTTCTTAAGTGATCTCTGAGTGTTGTCAACTCAGAGATCCTTGAACACCAGTACATTCCTTCAACATCCCAGCTATCCATAATCGCTGGTGAGTCTGACTTCAGATTATCTTCGACTTCTCTGACGTTGTCTTTGACTTGAATGTTCCTGGTGTGCCAGCTGAGGCTTTGCCTTCCACTGGTCTAGTCTCTGTCGATGTTCCTCTCAGCGATCAGCAAACACTTAGTCTAATTAAACAAATCTAGACTGGGCCATAGTTAAAACTTTAGCTAGCCCAACAGATATGATCCAGACTTGAATAATAAGCAGTTTGGTGATTAAAAGCAGTTTAAGCAAGAATAAGCCAACCAATCTTAACCAAAATCATACACAAGCTATAATAAAATTAAATAAGCATAAATAAACTTGTTTCATGCACTGAATCAAAGATTAGACCTAGATTAAACCCTATGTGACTTAAAAAGTTTTACTGATGAACACCAAAAAAATTCTTGCTGATATACTTGACCAAATCTTGAACTTTAAACCCTCAAATCAACAAATCAGATTACACAAATTATGTTTTAGCACTTGTTTACCCTAGTTACTCATGCATACTAGGTTTTCACAAAGTTTCAGTCCAAATGACCCTAAAACAAACTAGATAATGCACAGATTATGATTTGATGTTACAAAGCACAAGTCTTGCAGATTTCAGCATACAAATACCTCAATGACAGATATAAATTCAAATAAACACTTAACACCTACTCAATTCCAACCAAGTTGTATGATTCAGTAAACCCAAACAGCCCTTTAACTTTTTAAACCAAGATTTAACTAAGCAAATGTGATTTTCAAGTTTTACCAAACTCAAACAAGAATCAATACAACATTACCATGAACTTAGAACACATTTGCATGCAGCAAATAGCATCAAACACCAGCAGATACCAAAAACACTTAAAACCACATTTTTAACAGATTTTGGGAAAGAAAGGATCAAACCTCATGAATGTACATTCACACTCACGTTTGTTTGAGCTTATGTGCCTAGCTAAACAAGGCACAAGCTTCCAATAACACCTGCTAAGATCAAAAAAGTTAAAAGCAACAATTTATAACAAAAAAATGAAAAAGGAAACTGATCTCTTCCAACCTTGTTCCCCACTCCTTGATTCTTCCCAAACCTAGATCTCATTACACCTTGATAATCTTCTTATCAGGGTGCTATGATCAATCCGAGGCCCAAAAAGTTCAAGTGTTTGAACTAAGACTTAGGAAAATAATCTGATTTTAGAAAACTTTTGAAACATTTGCACAATTCTTAAAACCAAACTTTCAAACTTATAAATCACAAACTTAGATCAATATCAGTAACAGAAAAGTAAATGGGAACTTGGAATTCGTCACAAGATTCAAACTTTTTTCATTCACTTAGAATATAAGCTTTATAGAACTTTGACCTAGGAATCCAAGAACAAGGACTAATGTATGAGTCCTATGCCTTTATATAGGCTACATGGATACTAAAATGCTAAAAATAACACATGAAACCCTAGTGTATGGTCTTCCAATTTTGCCCTTGTAGTTTGAATATTCTTGCCTTTGAATTTGAAGTTGGAGCTGTTACATGTGAAGAATTTTTGTTGTTTTGTGATCTTATAGAGTCCAAGTTGTGCTTAGGATCCAAGTTGAGTTGTGGGGCGTTGATTCACTACCAATTCTTGTCTTGTTCTCCAAAAGTGAAGCAGGGGTGTATCATGTGACCTCTTGGGGTGAGGTGGCATGGTATTTGTGAGTTGGGTTTTGTTTATTAAGACCTTAATCACTAAACTGGAGAAGATTAAGGCTTAATTGTTTGTGGTTAAAGAATACCCAATTTGTGTTCATCAAGTGAATTGTGAGGTTTCATCTTGTTAGGATTTTAAAAAGGTGTTTAGCATGTGATTTAAATAACTAATGCAATTAGTTATTAAATCGGTGGTGAGTGGGATGGTGATGTGGAGGTTTGGTGAGTGGTGATTGGTGGAAAAGAGATAGTGGGGCACGTGGCACACTCTGGTTGGTCTAGGTAAGGTTTAGTGTTTGACAGATTTCACCCCTCTTCTTTCCTTCTTTCTTCATTTCAAGTTTAAACGATGCAAAGCTGATTTCCCTTTGTAAATAAGTTTTGGTTTTTATACTTTGGCCCCAAAAACTTTCCAAAGGGTTTTCAAAGGACTTGTTTTGTAATATCTTGATATTTGAAGGGCTAATTTTGACATTTCTTCATTCTTCAAGGTCTTCACTTGTTTCTTTGTCTTCATGGAGGACTAAAAGTGACAAGTCTTCAAATTTGAGGGACCATTCTTGCCAATTCTTCAAAGTTAAGGGTCCTTTTGTAATTTTGACAAACTTTAGGGACCAATCTTGTAATTATGAATATACAAGGGTTTAAAGTGTCAATTCTTCAATAATGAAGGACCTTCTTGTACAATCTTCAATTCTTTAAGGACTTTTCTTGGAAAATCAACTCTAGGACCCGGTTCTTTGTGCGGCTTCGTTTCCCGTGTTCGTTTTTGCTTGTTTCTTGTGATCTTTTGCCATTTTCTCAATATCCGTACCTAAAATACACATTGAACAAAGACAAGCATATATTTGGCATATTTTATGATATTATAACCATTTAAAGCCCGTTAGGACGATGAGACTATGTATAAAAGCAGTCTCATCACTCCCCATACTAAACCATTGTTGTGCCCTCACGCAATGCTAGAATAAAGTACCGTAGCACCTCCAAAATTCATTTTTATGCACTTTTATTAAAACTTAAACTTAATACACTACTACTACTTGCTACTACTTGCGTTTTAGACATAATGTATGATTTTCATCGCAATATGCGACGTTTAGGTTCATAGAACAAGAACACGTGACTGCTTCGTTAGAAATAATTTCGTCGTCCTCGATTTTCACCCAATTCGATGCCAAGCGTGTAATGAGATCATTGTCATTATAAGTTAGTAATGCTAACACTACTCATATGCCCTAATCACGTACTTAGACTCCCATTTTCCTAAGTGGTATCTCTTATATTTTATTTTTGTCTTGAATGTTCACGAGGATACATTTTTTACTTATGCGACGATAGAGATTTAGGTCTAAAAATAGAGTCATAACGTTGTAACCAAGACCATCGAATTAATAACCCCCCTAATAGACAATGATGTCAAAAAATTAAGTCAAAAAGAAGGATCGATAAACACGGTTTTATAATGGTTTTGAACATGAGACTTATTACCAAGACTTTTATACGCCCCCTAACGGATGGGCCTTTTTATCATAGGTTTACCTCCATCTTTTATTCAACTTTGCCATGAAGCTTTTATTATGGCTTCGGTCTTGCCTTGCCTTTTATTTAACCTCGCCATGAGGTGTTTATTATGGCCAAAGACGTATATCCTCACGTTAAAAGCGAATTTTGGATCTTTAAAGCTTCAAAGATTAAGGCATAATTCACTTTCAATTTTTCATAGATTTTTCGGCCTTGTGAGCTTCAAATTGTTTGCTTGATTTAGGTGAGCACTTGAAATCTTATTATTAGGTGAAGCTTTCAATTATTCGGGTCGCCGATACTTCAAAACCGTGACGCTGGCGATACCTTAATGTTTTCTCAATTTAATTACATGGAAGCTACTAGAAAAGACTAGAAACAAACAATCAAGACTAAACCGCTAAGCCAATACTTATTAGCAAAATATATACAAGCGAAGGTAGAATAAGAAAACAACGAGAACACATGAGTTTTTGAAAGAATACGAGTACTCTGCATTTAGCATAGTAACTTATAATTAACTCTATCATTTCTCGTCCTCATTTAAGAGACTTAGCCTAATATAAAGTTAAGGAATCGAAGCTAAGTGCTCAACACACACGGTCGAGTCAAAAATTACTCTTATTCTCGCCATCGGAAAATCTACATTCGTGTCCTCAAACACTTATAAAACATGAGAAAATTTTTAAAATTTGGCCATTTTAGCCTTATTTTGCAACAAAACGATAAACCAAAAGATAAATTTTGCAAATCGTGAAGGTTTGGCAAGGCAAGTATCTATTCACCCCCCCCCCCCCATACTAAAGTTAAACATTGTCCTCAATGTTTTGAGTCTAAGGGTAGGATACCCCCATACTAGAGATGAAGTCGAATGCATAATCTAGCATGGAAAGGGTGGAACTATTAAATCAATAGCCGTTTATGAAGTGTGCTATAAACCTAAGGTTAGAACAATCAAGGATATATCATATGGATATTGAGAAATTCTTCAAAGCAAACGATCCAGTGCTCCCATAAAATGAACACGAGAGGCTCCAATCGTGAAGATAATGATCATCTAAAAAACACATATCACAAACAACCATGAAACAAAGGTCGGAAGGGCACAAATCCCTCACGGAAGCTACATTAGAAAGCGATAATATGTACATGGATAAGCATGGGACTCCCCCACAAGGCACCTCGTTTTTTATTACCGAGTCATGAGCTCGACTCGATCCCCTCAATACTAATTATCATTGGGAAAGGTGACTTGGTTGAGGTCGTTCAAAGAAGAAACTTCCCCACCAAAGTAGTGCTTCAACCTATGGTCATTCACCTTAAAATTAGGACCATCATTTTGAGCTAGCTCGATGGTCCCATAAGGAAAAACTTGGGTAATGGTGAATGGACCCGACCAACGGGATTTCAACTTGCCGGAAAATATTTTCAATCTCGAGTTAAAAATCAACACTTGATCCCCAATGTTAAAAACCCGGTTTTAATTTTAGAATCATGAAACTGTTTGGTTTTCTCTTTGTAAATTAATGAATTTTCATAAGCAATATCCCTTAATTCATCCAATTCATTTAATTGCATTTTCCAGTGTTTTCCCGCGATCTCACTGTCATCATTACAATGCTTTAGGGCCCAAAAGCTTTGTGTTCGAGTTCAATTGGTAAGTGGAAATTCTTCCCATGCACAAGCTTGTAAGGAGTGCACCCAATGGGCGTCTTATGAGCGGTATGAAAGGCCCATAAAGCATCGTCCAACTTATCCGACCACGATTGTCGGTTCTCCCCTATCGATCTCTCCAAGATCCTCTTCAACACTCGGTTTGAAACCTCGACTTGCCCACTCGTTTGTGGGTGATAAGCCGTAGTAAGCCGATGTGTAACCCCATATTTCTTTAGAACCCTTTCGAATTGGTCATTACAAAAATGGGTTCCACGATCTCTTATGATTGCACGAGGGGTTCCAAACCGAGAAAATAATTGCTTCAAAAACTTGACTACCACACGAGCATCGTTCGTGGGCAAAGACTTAGCTTCCACCCACTTAGATAGGTAGTCAATGACGACAAGGATGTACTTATTACCACGAGATGACGGGAACGATCCCATAAAATCAATTCCCCAAACGTCAAAGATCTCACGCACTTGGATGATATTTTGTGGCATTTCATCGTTTTGTGAGGCTTTGCCTTGACGTTGGCATGAGTCACATGACTTGACAAGTGCATGTGCATCTCGGTAAGTAGTAGGCCAAAAGAAACCGGCATCAAAAACCTTCTTCGCCGTGAGATTAGCACCATGGTGACCACCCGTTGGTCCCTCGTGACAAGATCTAAGGATATTAGAAGCTTCGGTGCAAAAAACACAACGTAAAATAATTTTATCCGCACAAGTCCGAAAGAGGTAAGGGTCGTTCCAAAAGTAGAACTTGACGTCACGAAAGAATTTTCGTTTTTGTTGAGTCGTCATACCCTTAATGATGAAGTTGCCCGCATGGTAATTTGCGATGTCCACAAACCATGGGGTAGATGAGTCAATTTTAGAATTCACTACACCAAGTGTCTCGAGAGGAAATGTTTCAGTGATTTCCTTGTTCTCGTACACACTTTGGTGAGGATCTTCTAAGCGATAAAGATGATCGGCCGCTAGATTCTGGGCTCCTTTTTTTGTCAAGGATTGTAACATCAAATTCTTTTAGGAGGAGAATCCAACAAAGCAACCTCGGCTTTGCATCTTGCTTAGCCATGAGTTACTTGATTGCCGAATGATTCGTATACACTATGCATTGGGTCAAGACGAGGTAAGGTCAGAATTTCTCAAATGCATACACCACGGAAAGGAATTCCTTTTCCGTTGTGGTATACTTAACTTGAGCCTCGGTCATCGTCTTGCTAGCATAGTGGATAAGCAAGAAATGCTTTTCATGAAGTTGCCCCAAAACGGCCCCATAGCGTAATCACTTGCATCACACAATAGTTCAAAGGGGAGATTCCAGTTGGGAGCAACAAGAATGGGAGCTTCGGTAAGTTTCCTCTTAAGGATTTCAAAGGCTCGTACACAATCTTCGTTAAAGACAAAATGAGCATCTTTTTCGAGGAGGTGTGTAATGGGTCGAGAAATATTTGAAAAATCCTTGATGAATCGACGATAAAATCCCGCGTGGCCTAGGAAACTCCTAACTCCCTTGACGGTTTTGGGATGAGGTAATTTGGCGATGACGTCAATTTTAGCTTTGTCTACCTCAATCCCTGCTTTTGAAACCTTGTGCCCTAAGACGATTCCTTCCTTAACCATAAAATGACATTTTTCCCAATTGAGCACAAGGTTGGTTTCCGCACAACGTTTTAACATATGTTTCAAGTTTCCTAAACACGAAGTGAACGAACTACCAAACACAGAAAAATCATCCATAAAGACTTCCATCGTCTTCTCGATCATGTCATGAAAAATAGCCATCATACACCGTTGAAAAGTTCCCGGTGCATTGCAAAGTCCGAATGGCATTCTACGATAGGCAAACGTTCCATATGGACACATAAACATAGTTTTTTCTTGATCACGAGGATCGATGGGGATTTGGAAGTAACCAGAAAAACCATCTAAAAAGCAATAGAAATCATTTCCCGTAAGACGCTCCAACATTTGGTCCATGAAGGGCAAGGGAAAATGGTCTTTACGAGTGGCGTCATTCAACTTACGATAGTCGATACACACCCTCCAACTGGTCATGAGTCGAGTTGGAATTAACTCGTTGTCATCGTTTGGCACAACGGTCATTCCTCCCTTTTAGGGACACAATGAATGGGACTCACCCAAGGGCTATCGGCAATAGGGTACATCATTCCCGCGTTAAGGAGTTTAAGGACCTCCTTTTTGATGATGTCCTGAATTTTGGGGTTCACCCTCCTTTGGCATTGAATTGCGTGCTTTTAGTCTTCCTCCATTAAAATTTTGTGGGTACAAAATTTAGGATCAATCCCCTTAATGTCGGATAATTTCCACGCAATTGCATCTTTGTGAGTCCTTAGAACATTGATAAGTGCGGTTTTTTCATCATCCGACAGATCCTTTAGAATAATAACCGGTAACTTATCGTCTCCTTCCAAGAATACATATTCAAGATGAGGAGGAAGATCTTTCAACTCGAGGATTGGTGGTTCCTCGATTGAAGATTTGGGGTTCGATACTCATAACCTCCTCGGGCGGAGGAAATGGGAAATCATTAAGAAAATCCTTGATAATCGAGAAGTCCTCATCGTTGTCGAGGTCTTCGTTACAAGTACGAGGAACATCAAATTTTTCCAACGTAAAACCACCACCTTCAAATGGAGTGAAGGATGGTGTCGAATTATCAAGAATAGGATCGAGCATAGTGGGATTGCCACTATTTTCTTCATCACCAAAACCTAAAAATTCTTGTGAAAATTCCTCGCAAACGACATCGATCATATCAACATGGTTTATAGTCGCGACATAATAAACATGAGAAAGTTGATAGTTTTGTTTTGCGTTTATAACAAGTTCCTCGTCGTTAAAACGTAAGGTGATTTTTCTAACATGCACATCAATCAACGCCATTGACGTATCCAAAAACAAACGACCTAAAATAAGAGGAACTTGAGGATCCATGAGAATATCGACTATGATAAAGTCTACCGGATAATAGAACTTCCCCACTTTTACAAAAATGTCTTTGGCCAATCCACGCGCGAGAATCGTAGAATGATCGGCGAATTCGATAGACATTAGTGAAGGAGTAATATTAGGAAGATTGAGCGACTTGAAGATTGCAAGAGGCACCAAATTAATACTAGCACCAAGATCGGCCAAGGCATAGCATTCTTCCATATCTTGAATAGCACAGGGAATCAAAAATTTATCGAGATCACCGACTTTTTGAGGTATGTGGTTAAGATAAACCGATGAACAACTAGACAATTGTTGCAATTTCTCCTTGTTGTTTAACATACTCTTAAAGTTAGCGGCAAATCGAGGCATCATGACCAAAGCGTCGGTGAAACTTATGTTAAAATGAAAATCAAGAAACATTTTCATAAAAAGCTCAAATTGGTAATTTTCACGCTCTTGCCGTTTCTCCTAACGAAGTCTCGATGGGTAAGGTAAGGGTGGTGTGGGTTGGGGCATAGGCATAGCCTTTGGAATCTCAGGTTCCAATGATGGTAATGGGTCAACCATAGGTGTGGTTTGAGCGGTACTTTGTGGGATTAGGATATGCTCCTCTTCGACCACCACCTCGGGTTCTTACTCAATTTCCTCCACCGTTGGAGTAATTGGTTGAGGAGTCGGTTCCTTAAAGGTCTTACCACTACGTGTGGTAATCACTTCCATCTCTCCCTTAGGGTTCGATATGGTGTTACTAGGAAGACTACTCGAAGAAGACGGTTTACACATTATAGCCTCAAACATACTTGAAATTTTATCCTCAAACATAGATCGCCTCTTATCGGCCTTAAGAATCTCTTGTTTTATCTCATGTTTCCCTTGTTCCATCTTTTGTTGGTTTTGTTGTAACCTTTGCACATTACTCTCCATTTTGTTTGCATGAGACTTAAGTTCATTTGCTAACTCGTTTTTCAACTCATTTTTAAAATCATTCTTAAAATCGGATCTTAGGCTAATGATCTCCCTTTGTATATTATCAAACCTATCATCATTACCAGTGTCATATTCAACAAATTCATTTGGAAGATCTTTCAAGTTTTGCAAACCTTTGTTGTTGTTTTGAAAATCACGGTTTTGATTTTTGTTTTTCACTTGGTTATTAGCCCCTTGATTCCCATAGTTGTTACCCTTATAATTGTTCCTTTGATTTCCTTGGTAACCAACTTGAATGTTTCGATAATTGTTAGGATTTTGATTTGGTGCAAAACCCGGTGGAGTCAATTGATTAGTGCGGGTAACTTGACTGTTTTGGTTATAAGTTCCCGTGGCCGCGTAGGCACTCGAAGTGTTACCACTGTTGGTTATGCACTCGGAGAAATCATGACCTCCACCACAATACATACAAGAAACCTCAACCGCTTTAGCCGTAGCGGGATTGGGTTGTTCACCAACTTTAAACTCAATCAAAAGTCCCTTTAGCTTATCAGAGATTTTGTTCTCCAAATTCGCCTCGATTTGGCAAGCATCGTTGGTATGTGAAAATGAAGGTGAAGACGAAGCCTTGCTAACACTCGATGTGCTACGAGGACTATAGACTTTAGACCTATTCTCAATAATCAACAACGCTTCCTCGATCGTTTTACACAAAAAATTACCACCTGCGGCGGCATTAAAATAATCACGCTCATGATCGTTTAATCCATTGTAAAACGTGTCAATTTGATGCAAGTCGGAAAAACCATGATGATGACATTCGTGCAACATTTCCTTAATCTGATTCCAAGCCGTCGAAAAACTCTCATTAAACTCTTGTGAGAACTTTGAAATCTCGTTCTTCAAATGCGTAGTCTTAGAAGGCGGGAAAAATTGGTTTACGAACTTCGAAACGAGATCCTTCCACGTCAATATAGAATGGGGTGGTTCTTTCTCTAACCAAATTTTAGAGGGCCCCGCTAAGGAATACAGAAAAAGCATCATCTTAATCGAGTCGTTCGAGACATCCTTAAACTTGCAAGTGGCGGTAAGACGATTGAATTGGCGAATGTGTTTGTGAGGGTTGTCCTTTTCGTCACCATGGAATTTATTGTTTTGGATCATGGACAACAAACCCGACTTAACTTCAAAATTATAAGCAAGGATGGCGGGAATCACAATAGCCTCTCTATAACCCTCGGTGGGTGCTTGAAGTAACTCCATCATAGTACGATTAGCCATGGTTGCTTCTTGTACTACGATGGGTTCGTCAATAGGAGATTCTTCACTAGAAGGCGTTCCTTCCTTTCGGTTTCTACGTTTACGTGCACGTCTCTCTTGGTTACGAGTTTGCATAAACGTCACGTACAACGTGGGGATGAGCAAAGAAGATTCTTTTGGGTGTTTTTAACTTTTTCAAATTTTTTTTGCTTTTTGATTGTTTTTTACTTTTATTTTAGATTTTGGATGTATTACGTAGACACAAATCTACAAATATCTCCTCAAATCAGATCTCTCGATTAAAGGAGCCTCAAGGAATAAAAACGATCACGTGAGTGAACGCCTTCGATGACTTTATAACGTTGGTGAAACACCAAAACGTTCAAGAGGGTTTAATCTTTTGAAACCAAGAAAATATATAGATACGTAGCTAATACTTTGGTTGGCAAACCCTTGATTAGCTCTTTTTCTCTCAACACGCACAAGCAAGCGGGGGAAACGAGGCGACACTAAGCACATAAGAGCCTTTTTCCCTTAGGTCGTGAAATACAACCGCCTTATACCCACCTTATAGTTTGTGTTAATTAAAATCAAGCTTCACGAAAGTAATTATCTATTTTGCCTTTTTTTCTTTGTTTGAGATTCGAATACAATGATTGAGTGATGAAATCCCAAATCAAGGTTGTGTTTTCACACTTTTGGAGTACTTGTGAATTTATTGTGATACGTTTACAATATAGTAATAATATTCACACAAAAACGAAAACCGATAATACGTATGATTAGAGTGTTAATCACACAAATAGCTATTATGGTTAATATAAAACAAAGTTTGTTCAAATCAAAACACAACACGCCTCCCCGACAGCGGCGCCAAATTGATAGTTGTAAATTCACACTCGTTTAGGAAAACGAGGTAAAAGCGGTAGGTACTAACTGAACGCTTAGGAAAACGTAAGCACTTATGCCCCAAAGGTGTGGTATCGTTCTCAAGGAGGCTAGTGTGTTGTATTAAGAGATGATTAAATGTTTGTGATTATGATTATGAAGAAAGAAAATAGAAAAGGATGACGGTTACGATTAAATTTACACTAAGACGAAAATCGTAAACGTAAAACCGTAAAACGTGACGAAATTTAAAAATTATCTTAAAAATTCCTAGAAAATTACAATAAACCCTAAAAATGTGATTAGAGTTTACAAAAAATCAAAAATCACTCAAACGTTTTATTTAATTAAATAATAATTTTTTAATGCTAATTAAAGCCCAAAAAATCAAATTAATTAACAAATATCCCAAAATAAGATTTCTCAATCTGTAAACCTCTAAAATAACTTAATTAAACTAAAACCTATTTTTGAAAAATTTAAAATTAATTAAAACTATTTAAAAATGATTAAAAAACTATTAAAATATTAAAGTAATCCTAAAAATTAAGTAAATGACAAGAAAATTAATCTAAAAGTTTTAAAAATCCTTACTTAATGTATTTAAACTAAGAAAAATGAAAAATTTTCAAAAATATTAAAAAAAATTTTTAATAATAAAATAATAATAAAAATTCAAATTTTATAAAAAATTCTAAAAACTTGCAAACTAGTCTAATTTAACCTAATTAAACATAAAATGAATTTGAACTTACAAAAATACCCCTAATGGGCCTTCAAATGGGCTAAAAGTAAAAACAGTCCAACCTTAATGGGCTTTTTAGCCCAATAAGCAAAAAGTTATCCAAATAAGCTGAAAAGTTCCAGTCTAGCTTAAAATTTGATTTTAAACACAAAACTCTAAAGGCCCAAAAGTTAAAAGTGAGCTTATCACAGCTTATTCTTAATGGGCTTTTTGGCCCATTAAGCCATAAGTTGAAATTTGACACACATCCTTCTCTTGACCTTATAAAACTGTTTGTAAAAATAATTTTTGAATAAGCCCAAGAAATAAGCTTGTAATAAGCAAAATCTCTCTACACAAAACGACAAAATAGTCGTTTTCGAGTTCTAGACCAATTCAAAGGCTGATTCTTTTTGCAAAATGTTTTAAATCACTTAAATAAGCTTAATAATAAAAAAGATTTCAAATAAGCACACTGAATAAGCTGGAATAAGCAATAAGCTGTTTTGAAAAAGAAAAGTCAATTCGTTCTCTAGTCAAACTTAAAAGTCAAAGGCGCAAATGCTCCAGAATAGTCAAATGGGTCAAATGATGAAGATCGATTACAAAACTAAGTTGTTGCACAATAAAATAAGATATTATAGCTTATAAATAAGCTAAATGCAAATTAACACTAGCAGTGGCTAGTAGCAGTGGGAAAGGGTTTCTAATGCTTGACTTTCTTGACTTTTTGTTTTTAGTGGACTTTACTTGGAATTAATGAACAATCAAGGCACCCTTATAACCAGTGAGTTATAAGGAGTCAATAACAAGCAAAAAATCCCAAAATCACCAAGCCAATTAGTACAGTTAATTCAATATGTGCTCTGATATGATCCAAACATGAACAATAAGCAGTTTGGTGATTAAAAGCAGTTTAAGCAAGAATAAGCCAACCAATCTTAACCAAAATCATACACAAGCTATAGCATAAATAAACTTTTTTCATGCACTGAATCGAAGATTAGACCTAGATTAACCCTGTGTGACTTAAACAATTTTACTGATGAACACCAAAAACTTTCTTGCTGATATACTTGACCAAATCTTGAACTTTAAACCCTCAAATCAACAAATCAGATTACACAAATTGTGTTTTAGCACTTGTTTACCCTAGTTACTCATGCATACTAGGTTTTCACAAAGTTTCAGTCCAAATGACCCTAAAACAAACTAGATAATGCACATATTAGGATTTGATGTTACAAAGCACAAGTCTTGCAGATTTCAACATACAAATACCTCAATGACAGATATAAACTCAAATAAACACTTAACACCTACTCAATTCCAACCAAGTTGTATGATTCAGTAAACCCAAACAGCCCTTTAACTTTTTAAACCAAGACTTAACAAAGAAAATGTGATTTTCAAGTTTTACCAAACTCAAACAAGCATCAATAAAACATTACCATGAACTTAGAACACATTTGCATGCATCAAATAGCATCAAACACCAGCAGATACCAAAAACACTTAAAACCACCACAGATTTTGGGAAAGAAAGGCTCAAACCTCATGAATGTACATCCACACTCACGTTTGTTTGAGCTTATGTGCCTAGGTAAACAAGGCACAAGCTTCCAATAACACCTGCTAAGATCAACAAAGTTAAAAGCAACAACTTATAACAGAAAAATGAAAAATGAAACTGATCTCTTCCAACCTTGTTCCCCACTCCTTGATTCTTCCCAAACCTAGATCTCACTACACCTTGATAATCTTCTTATCAGGGTGCTATGATCAATCCGAGGCCCAAAAAGTTCAAGTGTTTGAACTAAGACTTAGGAAAATAATCAGATTTTGGAAAACTTTTGAAACATTTGCACAATTCTTAAAACCAAACTTTCAAACTTATCAATCACAAACATAGATCAATATCATTAACAGAAAAGTAAATGGGAACTTGGAATTCGTCACAAGATTCAAACTTTTTTCATTCACTTAGAAAATAAGCTTTATAGAACTTTGACCTAGGAATCCAAGAACAAGGACTAATGTGTGAGTCCTATGCCTATAGGCTACATGGATACTAAAACGCTGAAAATAAAACATGAAACCCTAGTGTATGGTCTTCTAATTTTACCCTTGCAGTTTGAATATTCTTGCCTTTGAATTTGAAGTTGGATTTGTTACATGTGAAGAATTTTTGTTGTTTTGTGATCTTATACTTCCAAGTTGTGCTTAGGATCCAAGCTGAGTTGTGGGGCATTAATTCACCGCCAATTCATGTCTTGTTCTCCAAAAATGAAGCAGGGGTGTATCATGTGAGCTCTTAGGGTGAGGTGGCATGGGATTTGTGAGTTGGGTTTTGTTTATTAAGACCTTAATCACTAAACTAGAGAAGATTAAGGCTTAATTGTTTGTGGTTAACGAATACCCAATTCGTGTTCATCAAGTGAATAGTGAGGTTTGATCTTGTTAGGATTTTAAAAAGGTGTTTAGCGCGTGATTTAAATAACTAATGAAACTAGTTATTAAACCGGTGGTGAGTGGGATGGTGATGTGGAGGTTTGGTGAGTGGTGATTGGTGGAAAAGAGATAGTCGGGCACGTGTCACACTCTGGTTGGTCTAGGTGAGGTTTCGTGTTTGACATATTTCATCCCTCTTCTTTCCTTCTTTCTTCATTTCAAGTTTAAACAATGCAAAGCTGATTTCCCTTTGTAAATAAGTTTTGGTTTTTATACTTTGGCCCCAAAAACTTTCCATAGGGTTTTCAAAGAACTTGGTTTGTAATATCTTGATATTTGAAGGGCTGATATTGGCATTTCTTCATTCTTCAAGGTCTTCACTTGTTTCTTTCTCTTCATGGAGGACTATAAGTGACAAGTCTTCAAACTTGAGGGACCATTCTTGCCAATTCTTCAAAGTTGAGGGTCTTTTTTGTAATTTTGACAAACTTTAGGGACCAATCTTATAATTATGAATACAAGGGTTTAAAGTGTCAATTATTCAATAATGAAGGAACCTTCTTGTACAATATTCAACTCTTCAAGGACTTTTCTTGGAAAATCAACTCTAGGGCCCGGTTCTTTGTGCGGCTTCTTTTCCCGTGTTCGTTTTTGCTTGTTTCTTGTGATCTTTTGTCATTTTC
Source organism: Glebionis coronaria (assembly GCA_025667525.1). Taxonomy (NCBI): domain Eukaryota; kingdom Viridiplantae; phylum Streptophyta; class Magnoliopsida; order Asterales; family Asteraceae; genus Glebionis; species Glebionis coronaria. Next base: position 519,997,460 of record CM046878.1, on the reverse strand, counting down.
TCAATATCCGTACCTAAAATACACATTGAACAAATACAAGCATATATTTGGCACATTTTATGATATTTTAACCATTTAAAGCTCGTTTAGGATGATGAGACTATGTATAAAAGCAGTCTCATCATACAACTTTTATACGAACTCTATTTATGGCATCGTGTCAATTTTAATCGACATTTCTAAGGCCTTAAATATTATCGTACTAAAAGACATGCCCGTTTTAAAATGAAAAATATTTTTGGATTTTCTTGATTTTATATCTGTTATGGTTTTTGTAGATTTTATATTTTTGTATTTTTCTTTTTGTTGTTTTAAATATATACGCTATATACATGATCACGATAAAAGGATACTCGAGAATAGTTTACCACCACTATTCTGCAAATTCTTCTGCCAACTCCTGAAGAGTCACCGGTGAGAATGATTTCATCCCCATCTTGTCGATCAAAAACTCGATACGTCCTCGATCTAAAGCCTTTGTGAACATATCCGCCAGCTGATACTCAGTGTTGAAAAATACAGCTCGATCACTCCATTTTCCACTTGCTCTTTGATGAAATGGTAGGGTATGTCAATATGCTTCGCCCTGGAGTGTTGAACATAGTTGCAGCAAAGGGCAATGGCGCTTTTGTTGTCATAGTACTTCGGAATTTTGTTGAATCCAAGACCGTAGTCAGTCAATTGTGATCTCATCCATAGAACTTGAGCACAACAACCGGACATGGCAATGAATTTAGCCTCTGTACTTGATATCGCAGCGCTTTTCTGTCTTTTAGATGCCCAACTAATCAGTCTATCTCCAAGAAGTTGCACACTGCCAGATCCCCAGATGTGCTACGTCTAGTATCTTGACACCCAACATGATCCGCATATGCATAAGATATTAGTGCAATAGAGGAGTCCTTCGGATACCATAGACCACGATTAAGTGTTTCTTTTCGGTAGGCCGAGCCTGATACCGGGCACACATGCATATAGCAAATTGCAAATCAGGCCTGCTAGCAGTCAGATAGAGAAGGGTGCCAATCATTCCACGATAAAGTTTAGGATCGACAGCAATCCCATCCCTATCCTCATCCAACTTGGATCTCTCCACCATTGGAGTATCCACGGGGTCATAGTTTTCAAAGTGATACTTTTTCAAAGATTCAAGAGCATATTTGGATTGATTAATGAAGATGCCTCTAGGATTTTGAGAAATTTGTAACCCTAAGGAAAATGAAAATTTTCCCATCATCGACATCTTAAAATGTGTGGACATGATTTCTCAAAATGGTCAGACAATCTTTGAGTAGTCGCAACAAATATTATATCAGCAACATAAATCTGTACTAGTATCATGTCGTCGTCTTCCTTGAGAATGAACAATGTCGGGTCCACTTTGCCTTTGGAGAAGTCTTCCGAGATGAGATAAGACGATAGGAGATCGTACCACGCGTGTGGAGCTTGTTTCAACCCTTAAAGAGCCTTCTTAAGCTTGTACACATGATTAGAATACCCCGGGTTGACAAATCCATTCGGTTGACTAACATAGACGTCTTCCCTTAATTCACCGTTAAGAAACGCCGTCTTTACATCCATTTGGTAGACGATCATGTTCATGTGAGCAACATAAGCAAGGAATAGTCTAATTGCCTCCAATCTTGCAATAGGAGCAAAGGATTCTTCAAAGTCAATACCCAATGCTTGTTTGTAACCTCGAGCAACCAATCTAGCCTTGTTATTTAAAACATCACCCAACTCATCGAGTTTGACCTTATATACCCACAACAATGTAAGGATGTCGACATTGTCGGGTAAAGGAACTAATTCCCATACTTCAAGTCGTTGAAATTCATTAAGTTCCTCTTGCATGGCTTCAATCCATGAGGATTGTTTCATTGCTTGTTGCCAAGTTTTAGGTTCCTTCTCGGAGAGAAACGCATCAAAGTAACAATATAATATGTGCTCTTGTAGTTGATGACGTGTTAAGACTGGTCGATTCGATGTCACCAATAATGTTTCAGATTGGGTGATCCTTTGTTCACTTTGTGTTGTGATCTTCAATCCACGGTGGTCTGGAGTGAACGGTTGCAGGAGCTTCCTCTGCGGTAGACGCACCGTTAGGGTTTTCGGGTATTGGTAAACCAAAGAATGGAAGCTCTTGTAAGTGAAAAAATTCCAAGTCGTGATCATCATAATCCTCTTCAACATCATCGGGAACGAGTGGGGGTGCTGATTCAGATGTAGTTTGAGAATTTTTAGGGGATGGTGCATCTGGTTCAGTAGTGACTGTATATGCATCGGATTGATTTCCATTATCTTGAGCAACAACTCTGGGAATCGGAGCTACTGCTGCAGGTGCTGGAGAATCATCACTTGGAGGATCAAAGAATTCATCAAACAAAGGTGAAAATGATGGAGAAGTAGGATTGTTGTGAGTTAATCTGGAACTAATAGTACCAATTCCCATCTCATGAAGTGCGGGTTCAATGCTGCGTTGCTCAGAATCCATCACGGTCAGCTCATCAAAATCGAAATCAATAGTTTCTATTATCTTCCCAAGACGACGGTTATAAATCCGGTAAGCTTTCTTTGCGGGTGAGTAACCAATGAAAATTCCTATATCAGCCTTCGGTTGAAGTTTGTCCAAATTCTCACTATTTTTATTTGGATAGCAAAGTGCACCAAACACATGAAGAAATGATATATCGGGTTTACGTCCATGAAGAAGCTCATACAGTGTTTTTCCATGGCGCTTACGAATGATAGAGCGGTTTTGGGTATAACATGCAGTTGCCACTGCTTCAGACCATAAGAATAAAGGAGCGTTCGCATAAATCAACATAGTTCTAGCAGCTTCCATAAGTGTACGATTACATCTTTCCATGACACCATTTTGTTGTGGAGTGCGAGCAACTAATGTTTCGTGTGAAATGCCAACCTCTTCATAGTAGTCCCGCAGAGTTTGATTAACGAACTCAGTTCCCTTATCAGTTCGAATGCGGCGAACAGTAGCATTAAGACGCACTTGGATCATCTTAAGAAATTTGATAATAAATTCTGGTGTTGGGAATAAAATGTAGCCAGTACACTTGGACGCTGACAAGAAGAAAACAAGCGTTGATAAGAAGAAAACAAGCGTTGACAGATCAAACGTTGACAGGAATAAGTCAAGCGTTGATAGGTTGAAGTCAAGCACTGATAGAAAGATATGGTCTACGTGTATTATGTTTCTAGTTTGTTTCTAGTAAAAGATAGGATCAACAATGTATTTTCTATGTTTATCTTTACCTAGAATAGCTGATACGTAGACTCTTGTACAAGGCTTCTTATGTCTATAAAAGAAGATCTTTAGGTTATGTTTCATATAAGTTTTCATACGTTTAACACTTTCATTGTAAGCAAGTTTGTTATTATCAATCAAGTGAAAGTTTGTTTTACAATTGTTTGTGTGTTCTTGTTTAAGTATTAATTTCGCATAATACTTAAATTGTTTTATAGACAACAAGTTTCTCTACGTGTTTAATTTGATTTAATCTCGTTTACACAAGCTAAATCGATCTAAGTTTGGGATCAACAAGTGGTATTAGAGCTTGTTGAGAAACTTTGATCTAAAGAACACAAGAACCCTAAATCACCAAAAACCCTAATTTTCACAAAACCCTAAAAACATCATGTCTACCCCAGAAGTAAATTCCTCCTCCTCCAAAAACCACAACATCAAGATTCCCATGTTAGACCCAGACAATTTTGAGTTGTGGAAGTTTAACTTTGAGCAATATCTGCAAATCCATGACTACACTCTCTGGGAAATTATTAAATATGGAAACACATTCAATAAGGCTCAAAAGATTGCAGATGCCATTGTTGCAAGAACAATTGTTCAAGGTTCTACTGAAAAGGATAGAAAAGAAAAACATGATGATGGTAGATCTGCTCAGTTGAGGACATAGCAAAGAGAAGGGTTGAAATGAAAACCCTAAGCATTCTGAAACTCTCTTTGGGACAAGAAAATCAGCACAAATACAGAAGTTATGAGTCTGCAAAAGATCTTTGGGCAGCTCTTGAAGTTGCCTATGGTGGTAATGCTGATACTATACAAGAGAAAAAGAAGCAACTCTTGCATGAGTATGCTGTTTTTAAGGCTCAACCTAATGAGAAGCTAAGTAGTGTGAGAAGCAGAATTTTGGACATCACAAGCAAACTATCCTTCATGGGAACAGTGCTTGGTGATGTTGATATCATCTCTACTTTCCTTAAAAGCCTTGGTGACGCATGGAAAATTGAAGCAAGGTCTATAATTGCTAATAACACTCACAAAAGTTCTACTTTTGATGATGTGTACAATAAACTGAGGCTGATAGAGAATGAAACTCTTTTGGATCATGGAAGCAAGTCTAACAATGGTAACATGGCCTTCTTCTCACATAGTGAAGGTCAATTTGATCAGAAGGAGTCATACATGCACCCCGTTACTAGATCAACTTGTGTCAACGCTGGATCATATCCTGTCAACGCCTCACATTCTGACGCTGACACATACAAAATTGACTGACCTAGAGTTAAGCCTGCTGGTATTGATCTGGATACTGTGTGTGCATACATTGCTTCATTTCCCAATGGTTCAGTGATTACTTATGAGGACCTTGAGCAAATAAGTGATGAGCATTTGGAGGAGATGGACATAAAGTGGAATATGGCTCTTGCAAGTATAAGAGAAAACAAATGGAATAGAAGATTCAAGAAGAAGATGACTTTTAATGCCAAGGACACTGCTGGATTTGATAAATCCAAGGTTGAGTGTTATAATTGTCATCGTATAGGACACTTTATGAGAGAATGCAGATCTCCAAGAAGATCTGATGCTGGAAAACCCTCAAGCCAAATTGTTAAGGCTCAGGATCCCAAGGCCATGGTTGCAATGCAAGAAATTGATGGTGTTGGATGGGATTAGAGCTATTTGGCTAAGGATGAGGAAGAGAATAAAGCTTTGGTTGCTGAGATGGAAGAAGAAGAGCATGTTCAATATGCTCTCATGGTGCACTCCTCATCTTCATCAGACAATGAGGTATATGATGATGCTTTTTGTAGTAAGGGTTGTTGTTTAAATACTGAAACACTTAACAAAAAGGTTTTAAGATTGTCAACAGATGTGAGTAATGAGAGATGTAAGTTGTCTAACTATCAACTTGCTCTTACTCAAACTGAAAAGACTGTAGCTGAGTATAAGAAAATGGAGCTTGACCTAAAAGATAAAATTAATATCTTAAAACATGATTTAAGTGCTAGTACTGATATTAGAAACATCATGGAGAGGGTCAATGCTGAACTACAGGTTAAGTTAGATGAGGCTATCAAGAATAAGGATAATGTAGATCTTAAAATTCAGAGATTTGATAAAGCCTCACAAACCCTAGGATAATGTGTTAGTAAACAAAGGGATTATAGGGATATGACAGGGATTGGGATGAAAGAGTATGTTGGTGTTCCACCACCAGCTGGGGACTTCTATGGTGTCCAAAGAAAGGACTTATCTTGGACTGGTTTACCAGAACTCCAAGAAGAGGAATTCATTCCTCCACCAAGATTCCTTACCCAGTAGAAGAATATAGGCAAAAGTTGACTGATTTGAATCAAGGGAAGAAAGCCAACCCTACCTTGTTTGTCAAGGGTGGCATGCTCAGTGATAGTCCAAATGAGCCTACCCTTATCAAAGTAACAAACCTAATCACTGGAAAGACTGTTGACCTTGGCTCAAACGTTGTTAGAAAACCTAGCATTAAATATGCAGAAATTTATAGAAATACTAGGTCACCAAAAAGCCATATTAGTGATAATGGAACAGGTTTCTTTTCTTCTAGACCTAGAGTTATGTCTAGAAAAGCCTGATATACTTGTGGTAGCTTTTCACATTTAGCTTATAAGTGTGTCAACGCTTCCAAGGTCAACACTGACAAAAACTCAAACATTGTCAAACCCAAAACTTTTGTTCAGCAAAGTCCACAAGTTGTTAGACCAACCCCATTCTTTTCAAAAGGGTCTAACACTTATGGAAAAAGACCTTTTCAGAAGACCAATACATGGTCTAATAGGCAATGGGTTCCTGTAGCAAACCCTAGGTTCAACGCTGATAAGGGTAATTTTAGCATTGACAAGACCAAATTAAACGCTGACAGAAACGTTGCCAGACCAAATAATGGTAAATATTTGCAACCACAGGGAAAGGGGTCTAAAGCTTCTTCTAGCTTGACATGGAGACCTAAGCAAGATCAAAACCTAATTCTAATGGGATTTCTATGACCAGTAACAGATTTAATTATATTTCAAAGGTCATCATAAAACCAATTGGGGTTAACTGGGTGTTTAATCCAAAAAGGGATGAACAAGGGGTTGTTATGAGGACTAAGTTTTTTCTTGTTGAACAACCAAATGAGTCCAAGTCTGCTCAGGCTTGGGTTCCCAAAGAAAACTAATTTGTTTTCTTTATGTGCAGGGCATTCAAAAGCAGGTTAATGATTATGGCTATTGGGATAGTAGATGCTCTAGGCACATGACTGGGAAGGAAGATTATCTCACAAACTTCACTCCCATTAAGGATGGTGATAAAGTTTACTTTGGAGGCGGATATGGAACTATCACAGGCAAAGGAACTCTTCTCACCAACAACTTGCGTTTTGAAAACGTGTTTCTGGTAAAAGAACTTGACTATAATCTTTTTAGTGTATCACAAGTTTGTGATAACAAAAATAAGGTTCTTTTCACTAATACTGAATGCTTGGTGTTGAGCAAGGATTTTAAAATACCAGATGAGAAATTCATTGATTATAGAACACCTAGGCATAAGGATATTTATAATGTGAATCTTAATGCGATTAGGATGAATAATAACTTGTCATGTCTTTATGCTAAGGCTTCAGTTGATGAGAGTAATCCATGGCACAGGAGACTAGGGCACATTAACTTTAAAAATATAAACAGACTTGTGAGACATGGCTTGGTTGATGGTTTGCCTGAAAAGGCTTTCCACAATGACCACTCTTGTGTTGTATGCCTTAAAGGCAAACAACACAAGGTCTCATTTAAGTCTAAACAGGTGCACTCTAGTTCTACACCACTTCACTTGCTGCATATGGACTTGTTTGGTCCTACTAATATAGAAAGCTTGAATGGTAAATCTTACTGTTTTGTCATCACTAATGACTTTTCTAGGTTTACTTGGACTTTCTTTTTATCCTTGAAAAGTGACACTGCTGATACTTTAATTAACTTTATTAACCAAATTGAAAAGAAAACTGGTAACGAAGTTAAGATGCTTAGAAGTGATAATGGTGGTGAGTTTAGAAATAAGCTGTTGGATGATTTTTGTGCCAAGAAAAGGATTACTAGACAGTTTAGTGTTGCTAGAACCCCACAGCAATATGGGGTTGCTGAGAGAAAGAATAGAACCCTAATTGAAGCAGCCAGGACTATGTTGGCTGATGCTCACTTTCCCATTACTTTTTGGGCTGAGGCTGTGAATACAGCTTGTTATGTTCATAATAGAGCATTAGTCAACAAGACACATAACAAAACACCTCATCCGTGAGCTCCTCAAAAGTTAGCACATCACAAACCTCATCAAAGAATTTATCAAGACCAAAATCACTAATCTCACTCGAAGTATCACAATCCTTAGAGGCGTTGGGGATATTAAGAGAGGGAAGTACAATTGCGCTAGGACATTGAGCAACTAGATCATTCCAAGAAATAGTATTCTCATCGTCATCATCATCATAATAGTATTGACGCACAAGAGGAGGGGTATAATCACTAAGATTAGATACTTGCTCTTGTTGTTGTCGCTTTTCCTCGTCCCTAACTTCTTTAAGCAGAACAACGGCTTCTTGAAGTTGCAAAACAATGGAGTGTGTTTCTTCATTCAAAGTAGTGAGTTGTTGGGCAATACGAATTCTCTGAGAGGATTGATGATCGAGGTTGGGATGTGGGGGCTCACAGTTATGAAAACCAGAATTATAGTACGGATGTGGCTCATAGTAAGTCATCGGTTGAGAAGAATTAGAACACGGATTTGGTTCATAATAATCCATCGGTGAAGAAAAATGAGGACACAGATTTGGTTCATAAAAATTCATTGGCTGACAATAAGAAGTATCGTGAGGGCCCCCTGATGAGATGGCATTTATACATGATCTCATCGTTCTTTTCGGGCTTTAAATGCACTAAAATGTCATAAAATACCATATATATGCTTGTGTTTGTTTACTTGTGTATTTTAGGTATGGATATCGTGAAAAAGACAAAAGATCACAAGTTTACAAGGAAAAACGGATACGAGAAACGAAGCCGTACAAAGAACCGGGCCTTAATCATGAAATATTCAACAAATACCCTTGAAGATTTGAAGACAAACAAGATTGATCCTCAAAGAATGAAGAAATGACACTTAAAACCCTTGTATATTAATAATTACAAGTTTGGTCCCTTAAGTTTGTCAAAATTGCAAAAAGGTCCTTCAACTTTGAAGAAATGGCAAGATTAGTCCCTCAACAATTCTAATTTGTCAATTATGGTCCCTCATGAAGTCAAAGTTATATTGAAGACCTTTGAAGATCAACAATGTCCAAGATCAGCCCTTGAAATATCTCAAAATGGCAAAAACAATCCTTTGAAACCTTTTTCCAAAAGTTTGTGCCAAAAGTGACAAAGTGTAAAAGATATTAACAAAGGAATACGTCTTTTAGGGCTGCAAACCTTATTTGCCAAAAATATCAAAGAACAAGGGCTAATGTTGTCACTTTCAAACTTGCAAAACCAAAAATTGCGCCAAACAATACCCTTTCCCCCAAAATCGGATCAAACCCTTTTACTGTTCACCTTTTCACCCCCAGGTTTTACTTTACTTAAAACTAGGGTAAATTTCAATTAACTTGGCACATGTGTGATTCACACACGCAGGAACATATCCCACACACAAAACCCTCACCCCATTCACTGTGGACCCCACCCCCAATTCCCCTTTCAACCAATCAGAATACAACTTGGGCTCCAAGTTAAATGACGTGTCCAAAATCAACAGCTGTGATCTTTTGCTTCCTCCCAACGCATAAATGAACAGCCTAGATCAAATATGACATCTCAATTCTCAAAATCGTCTAGAAGACCTAGAGGGCATTTTGGAGATTTTCATAGATTAGGGTTTGTGTTTTAAGCATTCTAGATAGTTCATAGAGTAGTATAAAAGGAGGTCCAACCTGTGGAAACCCCTTTGTTCCAGTTTTTCTTCAAAAATTTTGTAATCCCTTTTAATTAAAATAAAAGTTTGGTGTTTGTTTTTAAGCAATATAATTCCTTTTTATGTTTATTTAAAGTTGGTATTTATTGTTGAAGAGAAACTGAGTTCCATTTTTAAGTTGGTGAAATAATTTTGTGTTTCAAAATTATTTCAAAGGTTTTCTGAAATTTGAATTTCTTGGTAAGAAATTGTTTCAAAGAATCTGTGTTAAGAGGTTTAATTTGTTTGGTGATTAAGTGTTTTCAACACGTTTTGAAAGGTTTAAAAGGATTTGGAAAAGTTTAAGAAAGAAAGAAAAGAAAACAGAAAGTATAAATTGGATATTGTACTTGTGTTTTTGTTTGATTTTTCTTAACAGGTGTTGATTGTGTTGATCATAGTACTGCATACACCCGGGTGTATAAGGAGGTGGATTTACATCCACTAGAGCCTTGGATGTAAGGCTCTAAGGTAAATCCCTTTTCCTTTTGAAATTTTCAGAAAAAAGTAGTTTCATGTGATTTGTATGCTAAGGTGTTATTTGTTAGTAAAAGTTGTTTGATTTGAGTTCTCTTGTGTTTGTATGCATGTTAGATGATCATAGGATCAGTTTGAGTAGGTTTTAGAAGGTTTTGGTTTGGAAAAGTTGCATAAACAGATTTAAAGGGTTGTTTGGATAAGTGTTTAAGCAGGGTAAAAATCTTGATTTGTGATTTAAAAAGGTGTTAGAATAGTTGAAATAGGTTGATATAGGTTACAAGTTAGTTGGTAAGTAAGTTTGGAAAATTTCAAAGCAAGTTGAGTGTTACAAAAGTGAAACAAGTAGCTCAAATCTGCATATCCATTTTTCTGATTATTTTTCATGAAAAATTGTGCTTGGATTAGGAATTCTGTGAAGTGTTAGGATATTTGAGTTATTGAAATTGCTTGAGTGTTAATTGGTGCCATTATATGCAAAATTTGGGGCTTTGAAGATCACTAGTGTGCAAGTAATCTGCTAAGAGGCCATCAGACCTAGTCAAACTACATCAGCAACTTGAAAACATTTTGGGTGCTTTGGTTTGTGAATTTGGTGTGCTAGGTGCTAGCTTTTTACTAGTTTTTGACTCCTTGTGCTCCAAAGAGCACAAGGGTGCCCCCTTTGTCCAAGAAACAACACCAAATAAGCCCACAGCCAAATCCTTTTGGCTTTTGTCACCTGTGAAGAAACACAAGAAAACAAGCAACTGCTTGTGTTCAATATAAGAACTGGTCACGAATTGGAGTTTAATCCTGCTTAATCTTGCATAAAAAGGAATTGGTATTGTTTTACAAGTCATATAAGGTCATAGATTGGATTGTAGAAAATAAAAAAATAAAAAAAAGGGGCAAAAAGTCGCCCGCAACGGACTCGAACCCTCGACCTGCAGCTCAGGAGTAAAGGGCTCTACCGTTGATCTAGACGCTTTTTTACGTTAGAGTTTGTTTTCAAACGTTATTTAACCCAGTTTTCAAGTGTAGGCTTAATAAAAAGCCGTAGCTTATTTAGGGGTGTTTGAGCTTATTTATTAAGCTAATTTGGTTCTTTTTATCTTTCCTAGGATTAATATAAGGTTTAAGATTTTTCTAGCTTGGTTTTAAATTTTTCCCTTTATTAAATTATTTTCTATGCATTTTTCTTTATACGTTTTTTATTAATTGCTTAAAAAATAGAAAAAAGAGTTTTAATTTTTAGGAAAATTAAGTTTTAGCTTTTAAATAAATATTTTGAGGTTTACATCTAGTTTTGGTTTTATAAACTTTTATTTTTAATTTTATATTATTTTAAGGTTTTTTATAAACTTTAATAGTTTTTATAAAATAATAAAAAAGGTTTTAGGAGATTTAATTTACTTTTTTATCTTAGTTAGAATATTTTAAGATTTTAGAAATTTTTTAGAATTAATTTTATAAACTTTTTATTTTTGCTATTATTTTAATATTATTTTATTATTAAAATTAAAAAGTTTTATTTTTATTTATTTTTCATTTTTCTTAGTTTCTTTATCATTAATTAGGACTTTTATCACTTTTAGAATAATTTTATAGCTTTTAGATTTATTTTTATAATTATTTTAAGTTTAATTAGTTTTTAATCATTTTAAATCATTTTTAGAGTTTTAAAAATAGTTTTAATAGCTTTTAATTTTTAGAAAGTTACTTTTTAGTCTTCTAATAATATAAGTTAAGTAATTATTCAATAAAATCATATTTTAGACATTTTTATTAGTTGTATTTAATTTTAGGGCTTTAATTAGCATTTAAAATTAAATATTTAATTAATAAAAGGTTTTAAAATATCTTTGTTGGATTTTTATCTTTATTTATATTATTTTAGACTTCTTTTTAGCCTTTTTAATCTTTTATTTATTTTGTTTTTGGTTTTAGTATCAATTTTAATTTGGGTAGTTTTTCACGACTTTACGTTTACGTTTTCTACGTCGTAGTTTAATTTTAACGTAACCGTCTTTTCATCCTTTCATCTCCATTCTTCTCAATATTAATCTCAAATAATTACAAGTTAATTCACACACATATACCTCCTTGGGAAACGAACTTTCTCTCCATTAAGGGTCATTAGTGTTGATTTTTTCCTAAAATCATCACTCGATACTTACCGCTATTTTACGCTCTTTGTTTTCCTAAACAAGATTTGTAATTTACCACAATCACTTTGGCGCCGCTGCCGGGGAGGTGTGTTGTGCTTTAATTTGGAAGCTTTTGTTTTTGATATTATCCATAATAAGTATTTGTGTTAAGTGGAACTCCCTTAACACGTATTATCGGTTTTCTTGGTTTTTCTTGTATAAATATTATTATATTGTATTAAGTATCACAATCAATATACAATATCTCCAAAAGTGTGAAAACACAACCTTAATTGGGATTTGATCTCCTAATTATTGTATTCGAATCTCAAACAAAAAGAAAAGGCAAAAATAGATAAATACTTTCGTGAAGCTCGATTTTGAAAAATACAAACTATAAGGTGGGTATAAGGCGGGTATTATAAAATATACCCTAAGGAAAAAGGCTCTTAAGTGCTTCGCGCCGCCTCGTTTCCCCGCTTGCTTGTGAGTATTTTGAGATTGAAGGCTAATCGAGGGTTTTGCCGCCCAAAGTATTATTACGTATACTATATTTGCTTGGTTTTCTTTGTGATTAAACCCTCTTGAACAATTTGGTTTTCACCAAAGTTCTAAAGTCATTCGAAGGCGTTCACTCCACGTGATCGTTTTCATTCCTTTGAGGCTTCTTTAATCAAGAGTTTGATTCGAGGAGATATTTTGTAGATTGTTGTCTACGAAGATACACCAAAATCCAAAAAAATTAAATATCATCAAAAACACAAAAAATTGAAAAATCCACAAAACACCCAAAAGAATCTTCTTTGCTCACCTCCCATTCTTCGTGAAGTTTATGATCACTCGTAAACAAGCAAAACGAGCTCGTAAACGTCTTCAAAAGCAAGCAAATCAAGGATCGTTGATTGTTGAAGAACCTCCAATTGTTGAACCTATTGTAGAACAAGAAGTCGTCATGGCTAATCGTACTATGATGGAGTTGCTACAAGCACCCACCGAGGGTTTTGGAGAGGCTATTGTGATTCCCGCCATCCTTGCGGAGAATTTCGAGATTAAGACGGGTTTAATGTCGATGTTGCAAGCAAATAAGTTTAGAGGTCACGAGAAAGACAACCCGCATTACCACATTAGGAATTTCAACCGTCTCACCGCTACTAGCAAGTTTAAGGATGTTCCACATGACGCCATTAAGATGATGTTGTTTCCATACTCGTTGGATGGACCCGCAAAAATTTGGCTCGAGAAAGAACCGCCAAATTCAATTTTGACATGGACCGATCTCGTCTCTAAGTTTGTGAACAAGTTTTTTCCACCATCTAAAACAACACACTTAAAAAATGAGATTTCACGATTTGTGCAACGTAATAATGAAAGTTTTTCAATGGCATGGGAACGATTTAAAGAGATGTTACATGAATGTCCACACCATGATTTTACGGAATTGCATCAAGTGGATACTTTTTATAATGGGCTTAATGATCATGAACGAGATTATTTGAATGCCGCCGCGGGTGGTAATTTTTTGTGCAAGACGACAAATGAGGCTTTACAAATCATTGAAAATCGATCTAAGGTTTATAACCCTCGTAACACACCGAGTGTTGCCAATATGTGTTCGTCATCTTCACAATCGTCTCGTAGCATTAACGCCTTACATGATGAAGCTAATGAGGAAAATCGGTTTTTTGATAGATTTGCTAATCTTATGTCCCATTGGAAGGCTCAAGAAGCTTCCAATTCCGCTTCGGTTAAAGCGGTTGCTAAGAGTTGTTTATCTTGTGGGGGATCTCATGATCTTTCCGAGTGCATTACCGCGGATGGTAACACATCGAGTGCTTATGTAGCAACGGGAACTTACAACCAAAACGGCCAAGGTTCCCGCCAAAATCAAGCTCCACCCAATCAAAATGCTAACAATTATCGAAACAACAACCAAGGTAATTACCAAGGCAACACACGCAATTACAACAAAGGGAATTATCAAAGTGGGAATGGACAAATCTCTAATCAAAACCAAAACCGTGATTTTCAAAACACTACACAAGGTTTTCAAAATGCTCACACTAAAAATTTGCAAGGAGAATTTTTGGATTATGCAAAAGCAAATGATGCTAAATTTGATAATATGCAACGTGAGATGATTAGCTTAAGATCCGAGTTGAAAAACGAGCTTAAAAATGAACTTGCTAATGAACTTAAAACTCATGCAAACAAAATGGAAGGAAATGTCCAACGTCTTCAACAAAACCAACAAAAGATGGAATTAGGACAACATGAGATTAAGCAAGAGTTATTAAAAGTGGATGCTAGGCAATCAAAATTTGAGGACCGAATGGCTAAGATGTTTGAAGCTATCATGTGTAAGCCCTCTTCTTCGGGTGGTCTTCCTAGTGATACCATTGCAAACCCGAAGGGAGAAATGAAGGTTGTTACTACACGAAGTGGTAAAACTTTCAAGGAACCAATCTCTCGTCCAAGTACTTCTAAGGAGAAGGAAATCGAGAAAGAACCCGAGGTGATGGTCGAAAAGGAGCATAATACAATCCCACGAAGTACCGCTCAAACCACGCCTACGGTTGAACCAATACCAATTGTGGAACCCGAGTTTCCAAGGCCGTTGCCTAATGACCAACCCACACCACCTTTACCCTACCCTTCAAGACGAAACAAAGAGAAGTTGCAAGAACGTAACAAACAACAAATCGAGCTTTTTATAAAAATGTTTCAACAAGTGCATTTTGATGTGAGTTTAGCCGACGCGTTGTTATATATGCCTCGTTTCGCTTCCACTTTTAAAAGTATGATGAGCGATAAGGAAAAGCTTTCAAAGCTTGCTAATTGTTCTTCGGTTTATCTTAACCGCATACCGGAAAAAGTTGGTGATCCCGGAAAGTTTCTCATTCCTTGTGACATACAAGATATGAAAGAATGCCTCGCCTTGGCCGATCTTGGTGCGAGCATTAATTTGATGCCATTTTCCATTTGGAAATCGCTTTCGCTTCCGGCTCTCATTCCTTCGAACATGTCCATCGAGATGGCCGATCATTCTACGATTATGGCATGTGGAGTAGCCGAAGATGTTTTCGTGAAAGTGGGGAAGTTCTACTATCCCGTTGATTTTATAGTAGTTGACATCCCCGCGGATCCTCAAGTTCCTCTAATTTTAGGTCGTTCATTTTTAGACACTTCGAGATCGCTTATCGATGTTCATGCGAGAACTATCACTTTGAGATTCAACGAAGAGGAACTTGTTATAAACGCTACTCAAAACTTGAAACCTTCTCATGTTTATGCAATCGCTACCATCAATCACATTGACATCGTTGATGTGGTTTGCGATGAGTTTTCACAAGAAGTGTTAGGTTTTTCCGATAGCTCGTCAAGTGGCAATCCCACTATTTTGGATCCGATTCTTGCTAATTCCACACCAAATCTCACTCCATTCCAAGGAGGCGATCTCACTTCAAATGAAATCGACAATGAAGATGAGGTGTTGATTAGTGATGATACTTCTATTCCACCATTTCTTTCGCCGATGGAAGTTATGAGTGTTGAACCAAAATCTTCAATCGAGGAACCACCTATCCTTGAATTGAAAGATCTTCCTTCTCACCTTGAATATGCATTCTTGGAAGGTGATGACAAGTTGCCGGTTATTATTGCAAAAGGTCTTGCTAATGATGAAAAATCCGAGCTCTTGAAAGTTCTTAAGGCTCATAAAGGGGCAATTGCGTGGAAAATATCCGACATTAAGGGTATTGACCCCAAATTTTGTACTCACAAGATTTTAATGGAGGAGGACTACAAACCCGCAATTCAAAGTCAAAGAAGGGTGAATCCCAAAATTCACGATGTCATTAAAAAGGAGGTCCTTAAACTCCTTGACGCGGGAATGATTTATCATATATCCGATAGCCCATGGGTGAGCCCAATCCATTGTGTCCCTAAAAAGGGAGGAACGACCGTTGTGCCTAATGAAAACAACGAGTTAATTCCCACTCGTGTTGTGACCGGTTGGAGGGTGTGTATTGACTACCGAAAGTTAAATGACGCCACTCGTAAAGACCACTTTCCTTTGCCCTTCATGGATCAAATGTTGGAGCGACTTGCGGGAAATGAATTCTATTGCTTTTTAGATGGTTTTTCCGGTTACTTTCAAATCCCTATCGACCCTCGTGATCAAGAGAAGACTACGTTTACGTGTCCTTATGGAACGTTCGCTTATCGTAGGATGCCTTTCGGACTTTGTAATGCACCCGGTACGTTTCAACGGTGTATGATGGCGATTTTTCACGATATGATCGAGAAGTCGATGGAAGTGTTTATTGATGACTTCTCGGTGTTTGGTAATTCGTTCACGTCATGTTTATCTAATCTCGAACAAATGTTAAAACGTTGTGAAGAAACCAATCTTGTGCTTAATTGGGAAAAATGTCATTTCATGTGTAAACAAGGAATCGTCTTAGGACATAAGGTGTCGAAGGCGGGGATTGAGGTCGATAAAGCTAAAGTAGACGTCATCGCCAAGTTACCTCATCCCAAAACCGTTAAGGGAGTTAGGAGTTTCCTAGGCCACGCGGGCTTTTATCGTCGTTTCATCAAGGACTTTTCGAAGATTTCTCGTCCTATGACACACCTTCTCGAGAAGGATGCTCCTTTTAACTTTAATGAGGATTGTGTTAAGGCTTTCGAGACTCTCAAAAGGAAACTTACCGAAGCTCCCATTCTTGTTGCTCCTAATTGGGAATTACCCTTTGAAATCATGTGCGATGCAAGTGATTATGCTATAGGGGCCGTCTTAGGGCAACGTTATGACAAGCATTTTCGTCCTATCCACTATGCTAGTAAGACGATGACCGAGGCTCAATTAAAATACACCACAACGGAAAAGGAATTCCTTGCCGTGGTCTATGCTTTCGAGAAATTCCGACCTTATCTCGTCTTGACTAAAAGCATTGTGTATACCGACCATTCGGCTATCAAGTATCTCTTAGCTAAGCAAGATGCTAAGCCGAGATTGCTTCGTTGGATGCTCCTCCTCCAAGAATTTGATGTCACCGTGCTTGACAAAAAAGGAGCCGAGAATCTAGCGGCCGATCATCTCTCTCGTCTAGAAGATCCTCACAAAGATGTTTTCGAGAACAAGGAAATTACCGAAACATTTCCTCTTGAGACTCTCAGTGTAGTGAATTCTAAAGACACCACCCCATGGTTTGCCGACATTGCAAATTACCATGCGGGAAATTTCATAATCAATGGTATGACGACACAACAAAAACGAAAATTCTTTCGTGACGTCAAGTTCTATTTTTGGGACGACCCTTATCTCTTTCGAGTTTGTGCGGATCAACTCGTTCGACGTTGTGTGTTTGGTACCGAAGCTTCTAATATCCTTAGAGCTTGTCACGAGGGACCCACGGGTGGTCACCACGGTGCTAATCTCACGGCTAAGAAAGTGTTCGATGCCGGTTTCTTTTGGCCTTCTATCTATCGTGATGCACACGCACTTGTGAAGTCGTGTGATTCGTGCCAACGTCAAGGAAAATCATCTCAACGTGATGAAATGCCGCAAAACATAATTCAAGTGTGTGAGATTTTCGACATATGGGGAATAGACTTTATGGGGCCGTTCCCATCGTCTCATGGCAACAAATATATCCTCGTCGCGGTGGACTACCTTTCTAAGTGGGTGGAAGCTAAGGCTTTGCCTACTAATGATGCTCGTGTGGTAGTGAAGTTTTTGAAGCAACTATTCTCTCGGTTCGGAACCCCTCGTGCTATTATAAGCGATCGTGGAACCCATTTTTGTAATGACCAATTCGAAAAGGTTCTAAAGAAATATGGAGTTACACATCGTCTTTCTACGGCTTATCACCCGCAAACGAGTGGGCAAGTCGAGGTTTCGAACCGAGCTTTGAAGAGGATTTTAGAGAGGTCAATTGGAGAAAATCGTGCTTCATGGTCCGACAAACTCGATGACGCTTTATGGGCCTTTAGGACCGCTTATAAGACACCTATCGGTTGCACTCCTTATAAGTTATTCTATGGGAAGAATTGTCATTTGCCCATTGAATTGGAGCATAAGGCATATTGGGCCCTTAAGCATGCTAATTTTGACTTGAAGACCGTGGGAGATCACCAGAAAATACAATTGAATGAATTGGATGAATTAAGGGATAATGCTTATGAAAATTCATTAATTTTTAAAGAAAAGACTAAAAAGTTTCATGATTCAAAGATTAAAAACCGGGTTTTTAACGTTGGTGATCAAGTGTTGCTTTTTAACTCTCGTCTTAAGATATTTTCCGGGAAATTGAAATCTCGTTGGTCGGGTCCGTTCACCATTACACAAGTGTTTCCATATGGGACCATTGAGCTAGCTCAAGATGATGGTCCTAATTTTAAGGTGAATGGACATAGGCTTAAGCACTACTTTGGTGGGGAAATTCCTTCAATGGTTGCCCCCGACCAAGACACCTTCCCCAATGATAATTAACATTGAGGGGATCGAGTCGAGCTCATGACTCGGTAATCAAAAACGAGGTGCCTCGTGGGGGAGATCCCATGCTTATCTTTTTATGCTCACTATTCACTAATAAGGGGACTTGTACCCTTTCAACTCGTTGTCTCGTGGTTGTTTGTGATTGTGTTATCTAGATCATCATCATCATCTACGATTGAAGACTCTCGTGTTCGTTTACGTGAGCCTCCATCGTTCATTTGAAGAAGTTTTTCACGATTCCATGACATATCCTTTATTGTTCTAACAATTATCTTTTAGCATAATTAATAAACGGCTTTAGATATATTGTTGATCACCCTTTCCATGCTAGATCCTAAGCATTCGACTCTTCGTCTCTAGTATGGGGGTACTCCACCTTTAGACTCGAAACATTGAGGACAATGTTTACTTTTAGTATGGGGGGGTGAATAGATACTTGCTTTGCTACGCCCTCACGTTTTCCAACTTTCAATGCTTTGTTTTGCTAATAAGGCTAAAAATGGCCAAATTTTAAAATTTTTCTTAGTTTTCATAAGTGTTTTTAAGACACGAATGTATATTTTCCGTTGGGTAGAATAAGAGCTAATTTTTGACTTGATGGGCATTTGGAGCCCCTAACATTCCTTAACTCGCTCAATTCAAGTTTTGCTAGACTTTTATATAGGGAGCTTTAAAACGCGAAAGTCTTAATTCATTCGGGTTAAGAACAAGAACTTTTCGCAAGTTCCTATAATTGATTCTAGAAAGTCACTTATCAAGGGAACTATAAAACGCATTCTCTAAACTTGAAAAAGTCCAAGAAAGTGCAAGATCCTATAGGTGGCTTGAAGACCCAAAACTTTGATTTGATATAGTCTTAATGAAAGCTAATCCAAATTTGGCTTAATTTTGACTTGCATGGCTAAGTATTCACGAGTCTCTTTAATTAGAAGTCTTTATATAGTGAAGAACGAGAAATGATAGAGTTAGACAAGTGATCATGCTAAACGTAGAACATGAAAGTGTTCTTTCAAAAACTCATATGTTTTTAATTGTGGCTTTTTCTTCCCATAAGATCAATGCATTAGGAATAAATCATAATTGCAATAAGTAAGGTCGTACGATTTGAAAGGTTACTTAGCCTCTAGCGCAAGATCGTTTAAAAGTTGCTCGGGGTTGAATAGAGTTCATAGCCAAGGCATAACTTATTGAAGCGGGACGCGAAGATTGGCGATTATCCAAAAAGGCCCTAACAAGGCATGAGGAGCTCTATTTTTGCTAAAGATCCAAAGATGATGTGAAGTATCATTATTCCTAAATCAATATGAAGGATCGAGACACACGACGAGAAGCAATTACTCCCCTAAAGAATGGAGAAAGTCTATCCAAAAAGACCCTAACAAGGTATGAGGATAAATATATCCAAGTCCGAAAAGGAGGCGGATCGTTGTATATCAAAATCCAAAGTAAAGATTGAAGAAAAATGATGAAGTCGTGGTCCTATATGAAGAATCTCTCAAAAACGTCAAGTGAAGAAATTCCAAAATATGAAGAGAAGACCATAATTTCAAGAACGTCTTCCCAAGATTTGAAGTATGAAGTACATGCCAAATATCGGTCCGAGAAAGGTCTCAAATCGTGAAACGAGTTATGCCAAGATATGAACTTAAGGAGATACACGAGAAGCCGTTTTAAAAGATTTTGTCCTTCGGCTAACTATTGATCAAATCGTGCTACTTTGCTTTCGGACTAATAACTACTCAAATAAGTCAATATGAATCACTTGTGATCCATGACAAATAGATAAAAAATGCTAGTAACCCATTTCCTTTTATAATAACTAGGATTGCGGGGAGAAAAAGTATTACACAATTTGAACGTATGAGTAGTGTTAGCATTGTGACTTGTACCAACAATGATCTTGTTTTTGCACTTAGCATGGAATGTATGACAATCAAGGATGACTAAGTTTACTCTAAGGGACATTAACTTGTTTCTATTCTTTGACCCTAAAAGTCACCTTTTGATGAAAATCATACATTATGTCTTTACACATCATCGTAGTTTGTTGCAAGTCTTTTATTTTTCAATAAAGGTTAATAAAATTTGAAATTTGGTGATGCTTAGATACTTTATTCTAGCATTGCGTGAGGGCACGGCAATGGCTTAGTATGGGGGAGTGATGAGATGGCATTTATACATGATCTCATCGTTCTTTTCGGGCTTTAAATGCATTAAAATGTCATAAAATACCATATATATGCTTTTGTTTGTTTACTTGTGTATTTTAGGTATGGATATCGTGAAAAAGACAAAAGATCACAAGTTTACAAGGAAAAACGGACACGAGAAACGAAGCCGTACAAAGAACCGGGCCTTAATCATGAAATATTCAACAAATACCCTTGAAGATTTGAAGACAAACAAGATTGATCCTCAAAGAATGAAGAAATGACACTTAAAACCCTTGTATATTAATAATTACAAGTTTGGTCCCTTAAGTTTGTCAAAATTTCAAAATGGTCCTTCAACTTTGAAGAAATGGCAAGATTAGTCCCTCAACAATTCTAATTTGTCAATTATGGTCCCTCATGAAGTCAAAGTTATATTGAAGACCTTTGAAGATCAACAATGTCCAAGATCAGCCCTTGAAATATCTCAAAATGGCAAAAACAATCCTTTGAAACCTTTTTCCAAAAGTTTGTGCCAAAAGTGACAAAGTGTAAAAGATATTAACAAAGGAATACGTCTTTTAGGGCTGCAAACCTTATTTGCCAAAAATATCAAAGAACAAGGGCTAATGTTGTCACTTTCAAACTTTCAAAACCAAAAATTGCGCCAAACAATACCCTTTCCCCCAAAATCGGATCAAACCCTTTTACTGTTCACCTTTTCACCCCTAGGTTTTACTTTACTTAAAACTAGGGTAAATTTCAATTAACTTGGCACATGTGTGATTCACACACGCAGGAACATATCCCACACACAAAACCCTCACCCCATTCACTGTGGACCCCACCCCCAATTCCCCTTTCAACCAATCAGAATACAACTTGGGCTCCAAGTTAAATGACGTGTCCAAAATCAACAGCTGTGATCTTTTGCTTCCTCCCAACGCATAAATGAACAGCCTAGATCAAATATGACAGCTCAATTCTCAAAATCGTCTAGAAGACCTAGAGGGCATTTTGGAGATTTTCATAGATTAGGGTTTGTGTTTTAAGCATTCTAGATAGTTCATAGAGTAGTATAAAAGGAGGTCCAACCTGTGGAAACCCCTTTGTTCCAGTTTTTCTTCAAAAATTTTGTAATCCCTTTTAATTAAAATAAAAGTTTGGTGTTTGTTTTTAAGCAATATAATTCCTTTTTATGTTTATTTAAAGTTGGTATTTATTGTTGAAGAGAAACTGAGTTCCATTTTTAAGTTGGTGAAATAATTTTGTGTTTCAAAATTATTTCAAAGGTTTTCTGAAATTTGAATTTCTTGGTAAGAAATTGTTTCAAAGAATCTGTGTTAAGAGGTTTAATTTGTTTGGTGATTAAGTGTTTTCAACACGTTTTGAAAGGTTTAAAAGGATTTGGAAAAGTTTAAGAAAGAAAGAAAAGAAAACAGAAAGTATAAATTGGATATTGTACTTGTGTTTTTGTTTGATTTTTCTTAACAGGTGTTGATTGTGTTGATCATAGTACTGCATACACCCGGGTGTATAAGGAGGTGGATTTACATCCACTAGAGCCTTGGATGTAAGGCTCTAAGGTAAATCCCTTTTCCTTTTGAAATTTTCAGAAAAAAGTAGTTTCATGTGATTTGTATGCTAAGGTGTTATTTGTTAGTAAAAGTTGTTTGATTTGAGTTCTCTTGTGTTTGTATGCATGTTAGATGATCATAGGATCAGTTTTAGTAGGTTTTAGAAGGTTTTGGTTTGGAAAAGTTGCATAAACAGATTTAAAGGGTTGTTTGGATAAGTGTTTAAGCAGGGTAAAAATCTTGATTTGTGATTTAAAAAGGTGTTAGAATAGTTGAAATAGGTTGATATAGGTTACAAGTTAGTTGGTAAGTAAGTTTGGAAAATTTCAAAGCAAGTTGAGTGTTACAAAAGTGAAACAAGTAGCTCAAATCTGCATATCCATTTTTCTGATTATTTTTCATGAAAAATTGTGCTTGGATTAGGAATTCTGTGAAGTGTTAGGATATTTGAGTTATTGAAATTGCTTGAGTGTTAATTGGTGCCATTATATGCAAAATTTGGGGCTTTGAAGATCACTAGTGTGCAAGTAATCTGCTAAGAGGCCATCAGACCTAGTCAAACTACATCAGCAACTTGAAAACATTTTGGGTGCTTTGGTTTGTGAATTTGGTGTGCTAGGTGCTAGCTTTTTACTAGTTTTTGACTCCTTGTGCTCCAAAGAGCACAAGGGTGCCCCCTTTGTCCAAGAAACAACACCAAATAAGCCCACAGCCAAATCCTTTTGGCTTTTGTCACCTGTGAAGAAACACAAGAAAACAAGCAACTGCTTGTGTTCAATATAAGAACTCGTCACGAATTGGAGTTTAATCCTGCTTAATCTTGCATAAAAAGGAATTGGTATTGTTTTACAAGTCATATAAGGTCATAGATTGGATTGTAGAAAATAAAAAAATAAAAAAAAAGGGGCAAAAAGTCGCCCGCAACGGACTCGAACCCTCGACCTGCAGCTCAGGAGTAAAGGGCTCTACCGTTGATCTAGACGCTTTTTTACGTTAGAGTTTGTTTTCAAACGTTATTTAACCCAGTTTTCAAGTGTAGGCTTAATAAAAATCCGTAGCTTATTTAGGGGTGTTTGAGCTTATTTATTAAGCTAATTTGGTTCTTTTTATCTTTCCTAGGATTAATATAAGGTTTAAGATTTTTCTAGCTTGGTTTTAAATTTTTCCCTTTATTAAATTATTTTCTATGCATTTTTCTTTATACGTTTTTTATTAATTGCTTAAAAAATAGAAAAAAGAGTTTTAATTTTTAGGAAAAATAAGTTTTAGCTTTTAAATAAATATTTTGAGGTTTACATCTAGTTTTGGTTTTATAAACTTTTATTTTTAATTTTATATTATTTTAAGGTTTTTTATAAACTTTAATAATTTTTATAAAATAATAAAAAAGGTTTTAGGAGATTTAATTTACTTTTTATCTTAGTTAGAATATTTTAAGATTTTAGAAATTTTTTAGAATTAATTTTATAAACTTTTTATTTTTGCTATTATTTTAATATTATTTTATTATTAAAATTAAAAAGTTTTATTTTTATTTCTTTTTCATTTTTCTTAGGTTCTTTATCATTAATTAGGACTTTTATCACTTTTAGAATAATTTTATAGCTTTTAGATTTATTTTTATAATTATTTTAAGTTTAATTAGTTTTTAATCATTTTAAATCATTTTTAGAGTTTTAAAAATAGTTTTAATAGCTTTTAATTTTTAGAAAATTACTTTTTAGTCTTCTAATAATATAAGTTAAGTAATTATTCAATAAAATCATATTTTAGACATTTTTATTAGTTGTATTTAATTTTAGGGCTTTAATTAGCATTTAAAATTAAATATTTAATTAATACAAGGTTTTAAAATATCTTTGCTGGATTTTTATCTTTATTTATATTATTTTAGACTTCTTTTTAGCCTTTTTAATCTTTTATTTATTTTGTTTTTGGTTTTAGTATCAATTTTAATTTGGGTAGTTTTTCACGACTTTACGTTTACGTTTTCTACGTCGTAGTGTAATTTTAACGTAACCGTCTTTTCATCCTTTCATCTCCATTCTTCTCAATATTAATCTCAAATAATTACAAGTTAATTCACACACATATACCTCCTTGGGAAACGAACTTTCTCTCCATTAAGGGTCATTAGTGTTGATTTTTTCCTAAAATCATCACTCGATACTTACCGCTATTTTACGCTCTTTGTTTTCCTAAACAAGAGTTGTAATTTACCACAATCACCCCCACAGTTGTTGCAAAACGGGTGAGGAGAAAGACTGGGTGCGTCTTGTGGATAGCTATTATCATTGTCATAATTGTACCCCGGTTCTTGCCCGTGATCATACGGGTATCGAACCGGGCACGAAACATGCCAATTAGAATCACTTCCACAATAGATGCACGGGGGAACAGGAGGTGGATTCAAAAAGGACGAATTAGTCGAGTTGCACAAGGGACAAAATCCGAATCTGAATTGTGTATTGTCGATATCGTTTCCGCACCGCTCACATGTACACCATTGACATGAGTCGTTCCCAGATAATTGTTTCCCACACCCGACGCAATGGACATAAGAATCCATAAAGAAAAATAGATAAGCAAGAAGAATATTTTTGGTGCAAAACTTTGAAAAAGAAATGCTTTTTATGAACTTTCAAATGTTTTTCGATTTTTGAAAATTTTGGACATGAAAAATAACGTTCACGAGTGAACAGATCCCAAAAGCCAACGCGTCTCTCACAAGAAACCGTTAATCCTCACGAAAAGATCCGGCAGCGGCGCCATTTTAATGTAGAGATTTTGCTAGTTGAAAAGTTCGTTCTCGGTATCTCTTCGAATTGATTTCCGGTTAATTGTGCGAGATTAGTTGTTCTTGGTGGAATAAAAAGGGAATGGTCGTCGTTGTCTACACTAATTAAAAAAATAAAGACTTGAAACAATAAAAATAAAGACGGAAAAAAGAAACAATGAAAGATTAAAACTTGACAAAAAGTAAATGACGAGAAATTAAAAGCAATAAAGGTAAATAACGCAAACCAAAACTTAAACTAAAAGGGAAGGGAAGTAAAAGTGCAAATAAAGAAAAAGGCGGGAAAAGTAACGCTTAAAATTTAAAATCATAAAACTACAAAAACTGAAAACACTTCATTCGGAATAAAGCCTTCATTCGGAATAAATCAATTCATCCGGAATAAAATCCTCATCCGGAATAAAAGGGCTTCATCTGGAATAAACATGTTCATCCAGAATAATTGCTTATCCGGAATAAACAGCTCATCCGGAATAATTTCCTCTCATTCGGAATATTGGGCTTCATCCGGAATAATTGACTTCATCCGGAATAAATGCTCGTTCAGAATAATGTGTTGATCCGGAATATTAAATATTCCGCATGAATTAAATTTGATCCGGAATATAAGATATTTCGCATGAAGAACTTGATCTGGAATATATGATATTCCGCATGAAGAACTTGATCCGGAATAGTCAAATATTCCGAATGAAATAACTGATCCAGAATAAATTAATATTCCGAATAAAGGGACTTGATCCGGAATAAACGAAAGAAAACTTTGATCCGGAATGAAAGTCTAATTCGGAATATCTGGGGAAAGCAGTAAGATGAACACGAAGAACAGGGGATGAAAACCAAACACGAATTTAACCAAATCTAACCAAGATAAACCAAAAGATTAAACCAAAATAACCACTAAACATCAACTAACAATAATCAATCAAAACAAATCAACAAAACTTACAAATAAAGCCAAATCAATCAAAACCCACTTGATTGAAAACTATAAAAATATCAAGAACATGAACAATAAAGATGAAGAACAAATCAAACAAGAAAGGTAGAAGGAGATTAACAATAAAGTGAAGATTCAAGAACAATAAAAGACAACTTACTTGGAAATTAATTGAATTAATGGTGCATAAATTTAAAGTGCTAGGTAAATGAAAATGATGGAAGTGGTGGTTTGTCAAGCCACCCAACAACTCTAAAATTACACTAATGATCTATATATATAGGGGAGGAGGAGGATTAGTGGAAGGAAGCTTCCTCCCCTCTTTCTTCTTTCTCTAATTGCGTCATTAGTCCTTAATCTTCATAATCTTTTGACTTTAATGACTTTGTCTCGGAATTTCTTCAAACTCGTCTTGTAATTCTTCAATAAATTAGACTTGAGTTCTTCGGCTTTTAGTAAACTTCCGTCTCTTGACTTTTTCTTCGATAAATCTTCAGAATTGGTCTTGGACTTCCGTTCTTTTTCCACTTTTGATCTTTCGACTTCGTCTTTTGTCTTTTTCTTCGATAAAAGCCCGTGAAAGCTGTGTTTTCTCCCCTTTTAACATTTTGATCCTAAAATCACAACAAAAACACAAACCACGCATAATTCCAAACAAATGACATTAAATACGCGTTTTGGTCTTGTTTTACCAAGAAATAAGTGGTAAAAGGATGGGTGTTTTCACACCTATCATGGATCACAAGCAGACAAGTCATCACCCATACTTGAGTATGTCTCTATTCCCATATGGACAGATGCTTTTGCTGCTGCTGCTGC
Organism: Glebionis coronaria; assembly: GCA_025667525.1. Classification (NCBI taxonomy): domain Eukaryota; kingdom Viridiplantae; phylum Streptophyta; class Magnoliopsida; order Asterales; family Asteraceae; genus Glebionis; species Glebionis coronaria. The sequence goes on along the minus strand of CM046878.1, from coordinate 519,970,819 downwards.
TGGAAAGGAAAATGGTGGTCCCCAAGTATCCCAGTTAACAACATGCATGGTCTTTCAGGCGCCGACAAAGGAAAATCTGGCGCTGATAAGACAAATTCAGGCGTTGATGGCTCAAACGTTGACAACTCTATTTCAGGCGTTGATGGCTCCATCGCTGGCAACCTTGGTTCAGGCGTTGACAACTCTTTTGACCATATTTTCTCTTCCAGTTTTGAACAAGGTGAACCTTCAAGCAGAAATGGAGAGGTTCATACAGATATTGATGGAAGAGAGTTTGAAGAAGATATTGGTAACATGGATGATGAGATTGAAGACAACAGACTTTTTGAGGGAGGAGTTCTTACTTCTACAATGAAGGATCACCCCTCTTCTCTGATTATTGGTGATGTGATGTCCCCTGTTCAAAATAGAAGATCTCATCAAAATCTTGGAGGATTTATTGCCAATATACACAAGAAGGTTGATATACCCCTCTTGTTCAAGCATGTTTGTTTGCCTATTTTCTGTCACAACAGGAACCCAAGAAGATTTTTGATGCTCTCAAAGAACCAAGTTGGGTGGAAGCAATGCAGGATGAGCTTCACCAATTTGCTATTCAGGATGTTTGGGAGTTAGTTGATTGTCCCATATATGTCAGACCTATTGGGACAAGATGGGTTCTTAGAAATAAGAAAGATGAAAGATGCATTGTGGTCAGAAACAAGGCACTTTTAGTGGCTCAAGGATATACACAAGAGGAAGGGATAGACTATGAGGAGGTCTTTGCACCAGTTGTAAGGATTGAGGCTATACGAATATTTCTAGCCTATGATTCCTGCATGGGCTTTACTGTCTATCAAATGTATGTGAATAGTGCTTTTCTTTATGGCACAATTGTAGAGGAGGTTTATGTAATGCAGCCTCCTGGTTTTGAAGATCCAGAGCATCCAGACAAGGTATATAGAGTCAAGAAAGCTATGTATGGACTTCATCAAGCCCTAAGAGCATGGTATGGCACATTGTCCACCTATCTGGTGGAAAATGGATTCAAAAGGGGCACCATATACCAGACCTTATTTACATAGAAGACTGGTAAGGATGTCTTACTTGTTCATGTTTATGTGGATGATATCATCTTTGGCTCAACAAACCCAAAGAGGAGTGAAGACTTTTCCAAGCTTATGACAGACAAGTTCAAGATGAGTGAAATGGGGGAGATGAACTTCTTTCTAGGGTTACAAGTTCAGCAGAAATAAGATGGTATCTTCATCTCTCAGGATAAATATGTAGCAGAAATCTTGAAGAAGTTTGGCTTTTCTCCACATGAAAAAAGGGCTAGTACTCTTATGGATAGAGAACACCCTTGGGGAAAAGTTGGAGATGGAAAAGATGTGGATGTCAGGCACTATAGATCAATGATTGGTTCATTGATGTATCTCACAGCCTCAAGACCTGACATTATGTTTGTTATGTGTGCATGTGCACGCCATCAAGTGACTTCCAAAGAGTGTCACCTTCATGCTGTCAAGAGAATATTTAGGTACCTTAGATGTTATCCAGATTTGGGATTATGGTATCCAAAAGATTCACCATTAGAGCTTATTGCATATTCAGACAGTGACTATGGTGGTGATAAATTTGATAGAAAATCCACAACTGGTGGATGTCAGTTTGTTGGGAGTATGTTGATATCTTGGCAATGCAAGAAACAAACAGTGGTGGCCAATTCTACAACTGAAGCAGAGTATGTTGCATCAGCTGCTTGTTGTGGACAAGTCTTGTGGATTCAGAACCAGCTGTTGGATTATGGGTATAATTTCATGCATACCAAGATTTTTGTAGACAATAACAGTACTTTATGCATTATTAAAAATCCTGTACATCATTCTAAAACAAAACAGATAGAAATTAGACATTATTTTATAAGAGATTGTTTTGAAAAGGGTTTAATACAACCAGATAGGGTTGACACAGAAGAAAATGTGTCTGATTTATTAACTAAACCTTTTGATACTGGAAGGTTTCAATACTTGGTAACAAGTATTGGAATGATCAATCTCACTTAATATGTGTTTTGGGGTCTCATTGTAAAAGTATGTACAGGATATACATTGTTATTGGTCTTTTTGAAGTTAGATTTTCCACCATATTTGTCTAACGCTGACAAAGGTTATCTTAACGCTGATAAGTGTTATTGTAACGTTGTCAGCAACATGTTAGTTTTGTGGTTTTTGATCTAAGTGTGCAGGCGTTGTTAGCATTGTACCATCGGATACAGAGTTGCTTATGGATCCTTGGAGAATCATTGGCGCATGTTTCAATTTATTGGGCAACATATGTATCACAGTTTAAGGGGATGTTTTAGGAACCTTTAGGACTTTTGGGTATTCTTATAATACTCTTATCACAATTCTAGATTGTGTCCACTGGTGAGTATGAGTTAGTTTACTAAATCATGAGGCACTGTAGCATGCAAAGTTGACATACTATGCATGCTGCCAAGACCTTTTTGGCCTAGAATTGGATGTGGTCTGTTGGGAGACTTGGGAATGATTTATATTGGGTTTACCTGGGAGTTACAAGGGATTTTATGAGATAACTTAATTGTTAAGAATTTTGGTTAGCAAGGGACACTAGAGGACTGTTATGTCTATCTTGCATAAGTAAGTGTGCATAATTGGACAGTGCTTGCCGCCCTATAATAATTATCAATTTATAGGTTATCTTCACTAGGATAAATTACTTTGTTAAGGTCCTTTTTCATTTTTATTACTTTTATTTTTGGACGCTGACAAATATTTTTCCAAGCGTTGTTGTGACCAATTTAGACGCTGACATGGCTTTGGCAAACGTTGACAAGAATATAGCCGTTGGGCGTTGATGGGTTATTTTTTACCGTTGACACTCATTGGGACCTACCCAGTTGTTATTTTTGATGAATTTTGGGGCCGTAATTTTGGGAGTAGATAACTTTTAATTAATGCACAAGATAACTTATTTTCTTTTCAATATTTTCATCATTATATTTTGAAAATACTTGCCTTATTTTTGACCAATCACATGTGCCTATCTCTCCTATATATTTGGCTCATATTTTTAAACAGGGTACTATCATATTCTTGTCTAGCACTTTTTCTCCTATAATTCATCTTTCATCAACCTTTCACAAACAGCTTTCTTCAACAATGGCACCAAAGTTTAAGCCAAGTGACTTGGTATTGGGATTTAGGAGTCAGCACAACATGATTGCTTATTTGGCGGCTGATGATACTTTGTTTCCACAATACACTCAGATGGTGGCATATTTGAATGCATCTCCACTTAGGTATGCACTTTTTCATGCTCCTCTCATCCCTGTCCCTCATATTAAACAGTTTTGGAACACTGTTAGTTCCTCAACAATTAATAATGTGACTACATTAACAGCTATTGTTCATGGGCGTACTTGGGTGGTTACTGAAGCCTTAGTTCGCTAGGCTTTGCATCTTAATGATGCAGATGGTATAACCACTCTCCCCATTAATGAAATAGAACAAGGACTTCGGGCTTTGGGGTATCTTTTCCCTGATGAGGGTACTTTAAATAAATATCATAAACAAGAGTTTCCCCCAGCCTGGAAGTACCTCATACATGTCATCCTTCAATGTTTGAGTCCCAAATGTACTACACATAATGAAATTAACAGATCTATTGCTAGTGCAATTGTGTGCATTACAAATGGGCAAAAGTATAATTTTTCAAAACTAATTTTTGATGGCATGTGTAAAAATAAGGGGAGTAAGATGACTTTAGCTTATCCCAGATTTTTGCAAATGGTTTTTGATGTGCAAAATTACTGCACAAGGGATCATGATGATTTTTATGAGATCCCTGTGCAAAAGAAAGCTATTTTTAGTAAGATGAACTCACCCCCTCACCGTGAATTACCCCTCACCCAAGCTATGCTTGTTGTTATTGCAGCAGCACAACCCCAACCAGACCCACAACCACAACTTGACCCAATACAAAACCTTTGCCTTCACCTCAACACATGGAAATTGACCAAGAATCCTTCAACGCTGACACGTTAAGTGTTGGCGTTGAAACTAGTAATCCAAACGTTGACACCTTTTCTTCACAGACCCAAACACCCCTTAACCTTCAAACTACCACCCAATCCACATCATCTTCTACCCCACCTGAATATAGGTTGCAAAAACGCCCAAGGACTATTGGAGTGTTCTCCTCTATTGGTCCTAGCCATGTTGCAGAGAGAACCACCACCACAAGTGTGGTTGGTGCTATGGATGAGGCTGGGACTATTGGTACTCGCTTAGATACAGACCAAGACAGTCCTAACATCTTTAAGACCTCATCCATGCCGCATGACTCTACTTTGGGAGGTCAAATACCCATTCTAGAGGAGGGCAGATTGGAACCATACACATTGATGGAATTGACGACTGTCTGTATTAGCTTGCAAAAGAAAAATACAGACCTGGTACAAACAGTCAGTACACAAGGCCTTGAACTCAAGCAATTGAGGGAGAGGATTGTTCTTTTGGAGGATGCTATCACTAGGCGTGGGTGGAGGAATCTTCCAATGGGGAGGATGAGCAGATCCATGTGAGTGACAAAGGCTCACATGATGGAGAATCTTTGGGTGTTGCTGAAGCCCTCATTGAATTGAAGAAGCAACCAGGTTTTGATACATCTTTGGTTACTCTTACAAACTTGAACTTGTCTTTTACAGCTATGATGGAGCAGTTCACAAGAGGCGCTGAGACAAGTAAGGTGAGCGTTGACAAGCAGAATTTGAATGCTGACACATCAAGCGCTGACAAGAGTAAGTTGGGCGCTGACACACAGAATTTGAGCGTTGACAGACCTGCAGATATGGTTGATGTATTCTAGTCATCAGCTATCATCAAAGAAGTGTCTTCACAGGTACCATCATCATCTTTAACCATCATTGATCCATTAGGTAAGGGTAAAGGAATCATGGTAGAAGTAGAAGTTCCAAAGGATGCAGCACAAGTAGAGTTTGATTCAAGGTTGGTTGCACAACTTGTGGAACAAGAAATGAAGAAGGTTGGTGAATCACCATTTGTTGTCACTTCTGATGAACAAGAAGGAAGTGATGAAGGAAGTTCAGATTCAAGCGTTATGATAATTGAACAACCAGAAAGACTTGAATATGGTGATGACTTGGCAAGAGAGAAGCTTAGAGAGTTAAAACTGCAAGTAGACTTTGATATGCCAGAAGTTGTTCAGATGTACCATGCTTGGGAGAATAGGATTATGGAGAATCCAGATTTGACACTTTCAGACCAAATTTGGGGATTGGAGATTCTTCTTAGAGTTTAAAGAGACTGCAAGGTAATTCTGAAGCATAAGGCTAGCAATGTTTTCTCACTACTAAAGAGGGATAGAAGAGAGCTTTACTACATGTTACTCAGATGTCATGGAACTGGATGGACCTTCAAGAAATTGCAGGGATTATCCTTTGAAGAATTGGAGTACAAATCTTATCCCATTTGGGAAAGAGTGCAAGAAATGAATACTCTTAGACTTCTTTCAGTTGAAAGGAAAGAAGAACTTGCAGAAGAGATAGAGATTCAGAAGGCAATGATTGTTCCAAGGCCTTTGAAGAAGGGAGTTCCACTTGAGTTCCCTAAAGGTTTAAATAAAGTGAATCCCAGTGAAACTGTTCTTAGAAGGAGCATTAAGCTCTCACCCATGGAAGCTTCAGATATGGTACAAGTGTTACCTCTTGATGCCAGAAATCCTATCATTAGTTATGAAGAAGATGTAAGTGGGTTTTGGAAGATTGGCAGATATGGGAAAGAGGTATACACATTTACTACTCTTATTTCTCTCTTTACAAGTATGGATAGGGAAGACTTGGCAGACCTTTGGAGGTTGTTGCTGGCCAAGTATGAGACTGAAGCACCTACTTCAGTCAATGAAATAAAGCTTTGGTCAACATTCAAGAGAATGTGCGCACCAGAAGAAGAAGATCCTGTTTGGAAGGATCTTGAGGATGATATCAGTGGACTTCAATGGCGTTTTTATTCAGCTGTTGGTGTATTATTTGAGCTCTACAAAGTTTGCTGAGTATCTTCTTGTAGATGCTGAGTATCCCATGTCCAAAGAAGTTTTGGACAAGATGAAGACAACACAGCTGGAAAATGACTATTCAAGTGACGTGGCCAAAGATTTGATTAGGCATGTTTATTAACAATATGATAAGATTTGTAAGATTCCACCTAGTTCTTAATTTTTATTCAAAAACTTGATTACTATAGTAGATATCAAGTTTAGGGGAGGATTGTTGGGAATAAAATGTAGCCAGTACACTTGGACGCTGACAAGAAGAAAACAAGTGCTGATAAGAAGAAAACAAGCGTTGACAGATCAAGCGTTGACAGGAAGAAGTCAAGCGTTGATAGGTTGAAGTCAAGCATTGATAGAAAGATATGGTCTACGTGTATTATGTTTCTAGTTTGTTTCTAGTAAAAGATAGGATCAACAATGTATTTTCTATGTTTATCCTTACCTAGAATAGCTGATACGTAGACTCTTGTACAAGGCTTCTTATGTCTATAAAAGAAGATCTTTAGGTTATGTTTCATATAAGTTTTCATATGTTTAACACTTTCATTGTAAGCAAGTTTGTTATTATCAATCAAGTGAAAGTTTGTTTTACAATTGTTTGTGTGTTCTTGTTTAAGTATTAATTCCGCATAATACTTAAACTGTTTTATACACAACAAAGTTTCTCTACGTGTTTAACTTGATTTCATCTCGTTTACACAAGCTAAATCGATCTAAGTTTGGGATCAACATCTGGTGCTTGATCCTTTGTCGCTAAGAACTTTACCCATGTAAACCTTGAGAAATCATCCACCATGACGAGGATGTATTTTCTACCACTCATACTAGTCGTACGCATTGGCCCGCAAAGATCCATGTGCAAAAGATGCAGTATTTCCTGGTTGGTGTCTTCAGCTTTAGGTTGTAAGACTGCTTGTTTCTTTTCCCCACTGAACACGCGGAACATAAATGATCCTTGTTAAACTTGAGCTTTGGAAGACCACGAACAAGTTCGTTTGTAGCCAAATGGTTAATAGCATCAAAGTTAAGATGAGATAAGCGACGATGCCACAACCATGACTTGGTCTTGGATGCTTTGGAGAGAAGGCATACAAGAGAAGCGACCATTATGTTTTGAATAGACAACGTGTAGAGATTATCCCCTCGAGAACCTTTTAACAAGTCATTTCCTGCTAAGTCACGAATGAAGCAAGTATGTTGTCGAAAAGCAACCTCAAGGTTTGAATCACAAAATTGTCCCACTTAGAACAAGTTATGATCGAGTCCTTCCACATAATACACACTTGAAATCGTGACATTCCCAATCTGATATTCACCATAACCCATGATCTTTGCAATATGGTCATTACCAAACTTAACCGTACCTAGAAACTTGTTGATGAAACTTTTGAGCATCGAGCGATCTCCGGTCATGTGCTTGGAGCACCCACAGTCCAAGTACCAGAGGATGATTTGGACCACCTGAAAATATCACCAGACAAAGACGATGTATCGGAATCTAATTGTTCCTCTGTGTTAGCAGGTATAGATATAATTATCTTAGAGTTGCTATCAGAAGAGTTGTTAGGTTTCCAAATTTGCTTCCTAGTTGTCGGCTTAGGTTCTAGTTGACTAAGATCCTGAGGTACTTCTTCACTAGTAGGCACAATAGTGGACCGCAGACCTATTTAAAGGGCGCTTTTTCCATTTCTTAATGCTAGAGTTCCTATTTAAAGGACGCTGAGACCTAACTTTAGTGGATGTGATCCTAGTTTAAGGGCACTTAGTTCCATTTGCAGTAAAGGTCCTACCAGTGGGTTGCTATTGCCATCCAAATTGGGTGAATTTCTTCCCCGTTGGATACCATTCAAGATTGTTCTTAATAGCATACATTTCATTAACATGATCAACAAGACATAAATCATGACGCTGAGAAACATGCATTCATTACAATTCCAACATCTCAAATTAGAATTCACTTTCTGCTTCGGCTTCTGAATAGTAGCAGAGCCTTTGGTCTTAGCTACATGATTCTTTTTATTCAAATCTGAAATAACTTCCTAGGGTGAAATTCTACTTTCTTCTTCATAGTGATACTATTGGAAGGCTTGATCCTATCTTTCTTTACTCGAGATACTTTAGCCTTAGTAGACGCAATTACTCCTGTAGAAGGCAAGGGAACATTAGTGGCAGAGATTTCCTCACACTTTTGGTTCAGTTGGTCAACAAGTGACTTTTGCTCTGCCACATTAAAAGCGAAGCGTTCTTCTAGTGAACCATAAATTTATGAAAAACCCTGCTTTACTTTTTCAAACTCCCCTAGCATAGAAGTAATTATATTTTCTAAGGCATGGTTTTTATTCTCTATAGCCTCTAGTTCCACTTTCTCTACTAATGAATCTCTCTTAAGTCTCATAATTTCTTCCTAATGCCTGAACCACCTGAATCATCTTGTCACTTGTCTCAACGTTGTTTTCACAATCACTTGTTTTTGAAAGAGTTTCATTTTTAGATTGTTGTTCAATTTCAAGAGATATACAATGTTGTTGAAGCTCGTCAAAACGTTTTGAAAGTGAGTTATAAGAATCTTGAAGCTTTAACAATTCAGCGTTAGATTCATGACAAGAATGATTATCTACATCATTTACAGGCTCAACAATATTCACCAGAGAGATCATGCACATCATCACATTGATTCACAACAGATGTAATCTAATTAGCACAATTCATAGTCACAACTTGCATCACATCGAGAGACACCACTTGTTCCAAGAATTGGTCATATTCGGACAAAATATTTTCTTTCTCAATTTGTAGCTCATAAGTGTCATCCATTTAATAGAAAACTTTTTGAACTTCTGCCATTTCGAAATTTAGATTTTCTCCAAGATTTATAAAACCCTCTTTAAGGTTTTCTACAAACGGAACGATCTCTTTCTCAAACACCGATTTCATGTGTTCGAAAGCTCATTCTGCGTCGGTTTGAGCCGTTGGAGTTATACATTCCTTTATGACCTTGTCAAAACTGGTAAAGTATCGTCTAATCTCTTTCAAGCTTAAGAATAATGTACTTACCGGTGGAAGAACCTTTGTAATTTCCATAGGTTCATCCGTGTTGACAAGTGTAGGAAATGTACTAGGGTTTCCTCTAGTGGACATGTAAGTTGGTGTATCGATAAATTCCCTTTGTATATTAAAGCGAGTTCTAAAATCCGTTTTTGCATACTCTTGATTCAGTTTGTCATAATCAAACTTAGGATATTGCAAAAGCATTTCTGACCGATTCTCTTCAACTAGTGATATATACTCGGGATCATCCAGAATAACAATCAGATCTAAGACCAAACCTAATTTCGTTGCATCATAAAGTCTTGGGTTGTGGATAAAAGCTTGCTTTGCATAACCCGGGTTAGGTGGCAGGTCTGTTAGACGCGATAAAGTAAATTCCTTAAAAGGTGAATGAAACAAATGTACTAAGTGTGAAGCGGAGTATTGTTGTAAAATCAAAGTTTTAGTCCTTTTAATTTTATTAGACGCATTAATTTCTATTTCAACCTTTTTAGACTCGAGTATTTCGAAATCCGTTTTAAGTTTTTGGAAATTAGTAACGACTAACTCTTTCTCTTTAATTTATTTTGAAAGATTTGCTCTTAAATGTTCAATCTCTAGTAAATGATCCATTTGGATTTTCCTAAACTCATCAAACTCTAGATTAGTTAAGGTATTGGTCGATGGAGTTAATTCCAAGGTGTGAACTTTTTCCTTGTACAAAGAAAGCTCGGCAGATAAGGTCTGATTAACACTTAGGGTTTCAAGGACCGCAGTATTCATTTGGCCAAGAATAGATGCCGAAACCATTACCAAATCTTGTTGAGCAGTAGAATTCGTATTCGTAATAGCTCCTGGTTGTATTTCATCCAAAGTCTGGGGACTTACATTGATATTTCTATCATTGTTTGTCTCCTCATTTGAATTACTAACCACCGGAGGCTCGTCTGGATACTGAGACGCTTGCTCAACTTGATAAGGTACAATACTAGTATCATTGGAAGTACTTGGTACCTCAGAGATTTGGTCAGACCCATAAAGCGATAAATTTGCCGTGAGAGCTGCTTTGGCTGTGTTGTAGTCATCACAGTCTGAGTCATATGCATCGAGATCATCTGCTTGATACGCTGCATTGTGAGTGAAAGCTGTTGTGAGTCCCTCATTTTACGCAACTCCTGGGTTTGCTAGAAACGATAAATCCTCTTCATCTAACTCGCGACCATTGGCTTGAGCCTTGACCAACATGACCTTCTCCTCGAACTACGAAGCATCCCTTCTTCTTTTGGGTTGCTTATACTCCCTAGCCATATGTCCTTCCCTTATGCAGTTGTAGCAGATAATCATCTTCACTTTGCCAGCAGTGTTTCCTCTTGGAGCAGTGTTAAATGGGCGTGCACCGATATTTGATGAACTTGGTATCACCTGAAGTGGTTGCACCATGACCCTACCGTCTTGAATTGTAGCTTGTTGACGAGAGTTAGAAGAAGTTCTCAACTGATTATTTGTTGGAGAGGGTCCTCTGTAACTTCGTTTGTTCAACGTTTGAGTGATATAGGCAGATATTTGTGCTAGCACATCAGTAGGATTATCTCCTTGTTTGAACTCGAGAATTGGAACCTCATCATCGCAGTACAAAACTGGTACTGGTGGAGCTGCATAAACACTTGATGGAGTACTAACATGTTGTGAATAGTGGGGTTGAAGAACTTCCAGTTGCTGGTATGTGATTGCAAGATTTGTAGGTTGTTAGGATCTATGTAATAGGTTATTTGTAATAGATGAACTAGGAGGTATGTAGTTCCTCCTGGTCCTAGTAGTAGTAGGAGCAACACGTGCTCCTGGTCTAGTAGAAAGTCAAACGGTATTATTCTTAGTAGTTTGTTAGGATATGCATGAGATATCTTAGGAAAGGATATGCATATCAGGAGTTACACGTTTTGTGTGTAATGTAGTTTAGGGTTTCCTTGTAGTATAAAAGGAACCCATTGGCAAAAGAGTTAGACACACCTTCACCAGTATTCATTTCATATCAATATAGTAGAAATCCTTAGAAAGGATCAAGTTATTTATCTAGTTATTCTGTTTCTTCTCGTTCTTAGTATTTGTATTCCGCACTAATACTTTGTATTTCATTAGAGTCTCTCTGTGAATAGACTTGTGATTACAGAAGTCATTTACCATCCTTAACAGGTTGCAAGATCTACAACTAGTGGACCCAACAAGTGGTATCAGAGCCTGGGAGAGTCTCTGCTCAAGAAGAACCATTTTTTTACTAACATCTTTATCTAATCATTTCTGCTTCTAGTTCTACTGAAACAAGACAACCAAGCACCAACACGACACAGCAAATCGTTGCTACTGTTACCAATACAAATGGAATATTCCCACTCTTGAAGAAGGAAGAGTATGATAGCTAGGCTATGAAGATGGAGTGCTGGATCACCAATGCTGATCTAGACTTATGGAAGATTTTTCAAAATGGCAACAGCAAGAAGAAAACTGGTAGAGACAAGAATGTTCTTATCATCATTCTAGATCCTAAATCTCATGAAGAAATAACAGTTGTACAAAAGGAAATCAAAGCAAAAACTATTTTGCTTCAGTCTCTTCCTGATGATCATATGGGTGATTTTTATCACTTGGATGATGCTAGGGAAATTTGGAATGGCATCAAGGCAAGATTTGGAGGGAATGAAGAATCCAAGAAGATGCGCATATCCATGCTAAGAGATGAATTCACATAATTCAAGATTTCCGAGACAGAAGGTCTTCATCAAGGCTATGACAGGTTTCAAAAGATTCTCAGTCGATTGAATCAACTCAGGTCCAAACCAGAAAATGAAGACATCAATGCCAGGTTTCTTAGAGCTCCGCCTCATTCATGGAATTAGGTAGTCATCTCTCTAAAAGCAAAAGGAGGCCTTGAATATCTCTCTTTTGATGATTTGTTATGTAAACTCAAAACTTTTTAGTCTCATGTGAGAGGATACTCAAGTGACTCCTACTCTACTCCTGCTAACTTTAGTTCCATGGGATCCAGTCCAATGCCCTATACAAGTAGCCCAAGCTATACTTTGTCTTCACAACATACTCCTACTCCTGAATCTATAGTCAAGACCGGTAGCATGGTTGAAATTGTTCTTCACTCCTTTGTTGCTGATGTTGATCCACAACAGCAGCTAGATTTTGATGATTTCAAACAGGCTAATAAGCTTTACTTGGATGAAATGGATCTAAAGTGGCAGACGGTTATGCTCACTCTCCGGGTTCATAAGTTTGAGAAGAAAGCTGGTAGAAAACTCAGCTACAACCCAAGAGATCCAGCCAGGTTTGATAGGAGCAAAGTCAAATGTTACAACTGTCATCAGAAAGGACATTTTGCTAGGGAATGCCCTAATAAAAATGACCAGGAGAAGAATAGCTGTTCAGCTTTCAAGGTTCAAGAGCTTTAGGAGGAGAAGAAAGCTTTGGTATCTGTTGATACCATGGTCAACTGGAATGATCATGAGACTCCTACCTTGGAAACAGTTGAGTCTGCTACTGATGTGTTTGATATGATTGCTGGCCACATATCTGAGGCTGTGGAAGCAGAGGAATTTGCTCTCATGGGAATATCTCCTCAGGTACAAAATTTCCCTCTTGGTTGTGATGATAAATATTCTTACCTCTTAAAACAATGCAATGAACTAAATGCTCAAAATGAAAAGTACTTTTTAGAAGTTCAGGCTTATAAGAGTTCTCTCAAAACTTTAGAACAACAAAAGAAGTGGTTTCAGAATACTTAACTTGAGTATGAAGATAAGATTAGGGCCTTAAGTATTGATTTGGAGAATACCACTAACTTGCTTAAGTACACTAAAAAACTTAATACTGAAAGTATTCAGGCAAAACAAGATATGCAAAAGAAACTGGATGCTAGGTTATTAAAATTTGATAAATGGTAAAAAGAACCCAAGAATTTTTACAAGCTAATTGATAGCAGTATGTCTGGTAGAACTAAGAGGGGGTTAGGATTTGACAATTATATTGGCCCAAATGATGTTTTTGATTTATCCTTTTCAAATGTATTTGATCCTGACAAAGAGGAGGAGGGAAAACCTTGCTACAATAGGCTTAAACCAGCTGCAGCAATGCATGCTGTTCCTCCACCTCTTACAGGAAAATTTATGCCCACATCCATGCATAAAGACTTGGATGGATCACAGATGCATGCTCTACTAATACTAATGACTTTGTCTCTTGTACTTTCAGTGACAAGGCAAGTGACTATGCTTCGTGTGGTTCAAGTGAAGCGTCCAGTCCTTCGAGTCCCAAGCCAAATGACACTATTGCTTCTAGTGCTAGGATAAGTGATGAGAGAGTTGCTACTGCTTCTACTTCCATTATTTTTAATTCTAGTTTTCTGAATTCTAGGGATGTTGATTCTCCTAGAGTTGTTTGTAATAAGAATAGCAGTTCAAAAAAATGTCATTTGAATAAAAGGTCTTTTAAAACATGCTTTGTTTGTGGTAGTAAATTTCATTTGATTAAAGATTGTGATTATTATGATCAAAAGCCTCCTGGATATCACTCTTATGGTACTCCTGGTCCACCAGGAGCTGCTTCTATTGGTGTGAGCTTTGCTTCTAGAAGATTAAATCCATGTGCCAAATCTTTTCATTCTACTAGAAAGACCTCTCATTCAGCTTCTACTACTTAGAGAAGCAATACCTGTACCCCTAATAGACCAACCAACAATTATTTTCAAAATTTTAATAAGAATTATGTTGCTACTACAAACCAAATGCATTTTGGATTTGGAAATTTGGAGTCTGCTGTTAAGCCCTCAACAAGTTGTTCTTGGTCACAAAATAAAACCCATATGATGCACAGGCACCACAAGAACAACAGTGGATATCATCAATCTCCATGGCTATCTAAAAATGATCCACAAGGCAGACTCAAGCCAGAAATGGTTTGGGTCCCCTTAAGACACTAACTATTACATATTTTTTTGTTGTAGATTAATCCATACCAAGATACATCTCTTGGAATTGTATATAGTGGATGCTCTAGGAGCATGACAGGGAATAAAGGACTTTTGACTAACTTTATACCATTTCAAGGCGGGAAGGTGTAATTTGGTGGTGGTGAAGGAAGGATCTCTAGCAAAGGAACAATACAGACCCCTAACCTTAGTTTTGAGCAGGTTTACTATGTGGAAGCACTACAATAATTCAACTTGATCTCTGTCTCTCAAATTTGTGACAAGAAGTAGTTTGTCCGCTTTACGGATACTGATTGCTTGGTGTTGTACAAAGACTTTAAGTTACCAGATGACTCTCAAGTTCTACTAAAAATCCCAAGAAGACATAACCTCTACAATATCAATTTGAATGAAGTTAATATTACTGGTCAACTAGCTTGCTTGGTTGCCAAAGCATCAGAAGATGAAGCCACAAAATGGCATAGGAGGATGGGGCATCTAAACTTCAAGACCATTCACAAGCTGGCTAATATGAACTTGGTCTCTGGTTTACCTCCCAAAACTTTCAAGAATGACATCGATTACCTTGCTTGCAGCAAAGGCAAACAACACAAAGCATCCTTCAAAGCCATTACTGCTCTCAACTTAATAACTGAACCATTGCAGTTACTTCATATAGATCTGTTTGGTCTTACCTCTATTAGGATCATTGACCATAAACACTATTGTCTTGTGGGAACTGATGGTTATAGCAGGTTTTCATGGGTTTTCTTTTTGGCTGCTAAAAGTGAGACCTACCCCATTCTCAAAGACTTCATTGCCCTCATTGAAAATCAGTTGTCCAAGAAGGTAAAAGGTATTCGGTGTGACAATGGAACTGAGTTCATGAATGCAGACCTTATAGCACTTTGTAATTCAAAAGGTATCAAAAGAGATTATAGTGCTGCTAGGACTCCTCAACAGAATTGTGTTGCAGAAAGGAAAAACAGGACCCTTATAGAAGCTGCAAGAACCATGCTTGCTGATTCCAAGCTTCCAACTATGTTTTGGACAGAAGCTGTCAACACTGCGTGTTATGTGTTGAGTAGGGTTTCCATTGCGTATCCTCATAAGAAGACTCCCTATGAGCTACTCACAGCCAAAGTTCCAAGCATTAATCATTTGAAACCGTTTGGCTGTCCTGTCACCATTCTCAACACTAGTGACTATTTGGGGAAATTTGATGGCAAGGCAGATGAAGGCTACATTGTGGGATATTCAGCTCACTCGAGATCCTATAGGGTCTAAAATATCATTGACAAGCGTGTCATTGAAACTATCAATCTCAGGTATTTTGAGGAGAAGACAAACATCTAAGGCAAAGGTCCTTAATGGTATTTTGATCTTTACTATCTCAGTGACTCATTAGGATATTTTCGTTTCAAAACTAACCAACATACAGGTCCACAAGTATTTGGGTCTTCTAGTTTAGGTGCTACTACTAGCTTTTCAAACTCAGATGAGGATGATGACATTTTTGTCATACCATCCTATTCCACCACAGTCGCTCCCGACAACACTGCTACTCCTGTTGATGCTACTTCATCAGACATTGTGGACTCACAGGGTGCTCTTGATACACTGCTTAAGCAACAACAAGATGCTACTACTACAGCTACCCAATGATGCTTTGAGTTTCCTTTGGATACTCCTGTTGTACCAGCTACTCCTAGTGACCCTATTGTTACTCCTAGTGCAAGTTCAACTCCTATTAGAAGCCCTATTAGTGATCCAACTTCCACAACTAGGTTCTCTAGTCCTTCTGACCTAGAAAACTATCAAAAGAAGTCTTCAACTAAGCTGGATGATATTCATAAGCAACCAATAGACGGCATTTTTGACTCTGCCTCATATGATGATGGCATTGTTAGGGATCTTACTAACTTGTCACCAGAAGTGGAAGTAGCTCCTACTCCTATTCAGCAGATCCATAAAGTGCATCCTACTACTCAAATCATAGGAGATCATGGTTCTACAGTCAAGACTCGCGGCATGCATAAGAAAGCAACTTCTGGTAATCATGCTCTTGTGAGCTACATTGAACACCAAAAGCAAAATAATCATACAGATTTTCTTCACTGCTTGTTTGCTTGTTTTTTGTCACATGTGGAACCTAGGTCTGTCTCACATGCTCTTGAGGATCAAAGTTTGGTGGAAGCTATGCAGGAGGAGATGTAGTAATTCTAGTTTCAGAATGTTTGGATCCTAGTTTATTTATCAGATGGAAAGACAACAATTGGTACCAAATGGATTCTCAAAAACAAGAAAGATGCAAGGGGTATTGTGGTGAGGAATAAGGCAAGACTAGTAGCATAGGGCCACACTCAGCTTGAAGGCATTGACTGTAATGAAGTCTTTGCTCCTGTTGCACGTATTGAGGCCATTCGTCTGTTTTTGGCTTTTGCTTCTTATATTGGCTTTACAGTATTTCAGATGGATGTAAAGAGTGCATTTCTATATGGAAAGATTGACGAAGAGGTATATGTCACTCAACCTAAGGGCTTTGTGGATCCACTTCATCCTAAGAAAGTCTACAAGTTGTCAAAGCTCTTTATGGACTTCATCAAGCTCCTAGAGCTTGGTATGAGCGTCTATCTACTTTCTTGTTGAAGCATGGCTACAGAAGAGGCATTATTGACAAAACATTGTTCATTAAGAGGAATGCCAAAGACATCATCCTGGTTTAGGTATATGTGGATGATATTATCTTCGGTTCTACTAAGAAGGAATGGTGTGATGAGTTTGAACAGCTGATGAAAGGAGAATTTCAGATGAGTGCCATGGGAGAACTAACATTTTTCATTGGTCTCCAAGTCAAGCAGCATCCGAATGGTATCTTCATTAGTCAAGATAAATATGTTCATGATGTTATTCAGAAGTTTGATGTGGAACCTCTTAGACCAGCAGCAACACCCTATGACGGAACTAAAATCAAACTCAAGAATGAGCCAGATCCTCTTGTTAATGTTCATTTGTACAGGTCAATGATAGGCTCACTCATGTATTTGACTGCTTCACGCCCAAACATTATGTTTGCTGTTAGTGCTTGTTCTAGACATCAGGTGGCACCTACCATGTCAAATTTGAATGTTGTCAAGAAAATCTTCAAGTATATCAAGGCACAACCCAAGCTAGGCTTATGGTATCCAAGGGAATCACCTTTTGTTCTTGAATCATATAGTAATAGTGATTATGTAGGTGGTAATAATGATAGAAAGTCAACTACTAGTGGTTGTCAGTTTTTGGGACGAAGACTTATCTCATGGCAATGTAAGAAACAGACAATAGTAGCTACTTCCTCAACAGAAGCTGAATATATAGCTGCTGCTAGCTGTTATGGATAAGTCTTGTGGATACAAAACCAAATGCTAGACTATGGGTTCAACTTTATGAACACCAAAATCTTCATTGACAATCAAAGCACTATCTGCATTGTGAAGAATCCAGTGTTTCATCAACGGACCAAGCATATAGAGATTCGGCACCATTTTATACGTGATGCCAATGAAAAGATGCTGATACAGGTTCTCAAGGTACATACGGATGATAATGTTGCTGATTTGTTGACTACAGCGTTTGATGATCCAAGGTTCAACCACTTGGTGGTTCACATTGGTATGGTCAATCCTTAAGGTCTAGGATTGAGGGGAGGCAAAGCCTAATGGGAGGCAATGCCTAAGGAGAGGCTTCTTGTACATGTATACTTGTACATTCTTACTTCTGGTAGCATCTTATGACATTTTACATGGGTTTTTGCTGTGTGTGCAACTTCTGGTGGAAGAATTTGGTTACTCCTAGTGGCACTCTGCTGCTCCTAGTTGGTCAATAACCCTATTTATCCACTTGTGTTTGGCTTCTAGTATCTCTTCAGGTCACTGTTCATTATGTTGACTTTTGTTGACCACTCGCTGCTCCTAGCGTTGACTTCTCGCCGTTTTGACTTTCAGTCAACGCAAGTTACTTCTTGTGCCCATACTTGTATATCTTTGGTAACTAGGATTATATATTAATGGATTAAAGTGAAAATGGTTACTCACCATTAATGCCTTAGCTTGGAAAGGGCAACCCCCATAAATAGGGGTCAATGAATAGTTTTCCCTCACCATTATTTATGGTCAATGGGATCATTTGACTCAATTATCACAACTTAAACACACACACGCTCCTACCCTGAACCATCTTCTAGCAATCACCTTCCATTCTTAGTCAATCATCAATGGTTGTTCTTCAATACAAATCTGATCATAACAAGGTCGCCTACCTAAGTGAAGGCCTTAGTAGGGAGGAGTTTTTGGACATCTTGGAGTTCATCGATGCATCTCATCTCAGGTATGCATTCACTGTTTGCCCAATTATGTATGACTCTGTCATTCGCCAAATTGGGCTACTACTGACACAAGAGAGGTTTTGGGTCGCCCCTTGGAGCTCCATGCCACTATTGATGGTCGCTCCTATGTGGTGACTAAAGCCTCTATCAGGTATGCCCTTCATCTCCAAGATGAAGATGGCATTATTTATCTCCACAATGTGGAGGTTTTGGATGGGATGGCTGCCATTGGGTACAATTATGAGGGAAAATTCAATTTTCAGAAAAATCGTTTTTCACCTCAATGGAAGCTTCTTGTTAACTTCTTGATTTACTGCCTGAGTCCCAAAGCTGGGAGTTGGGATGCATTTCCCATCTCCCTCGCTATTGGTTTGGTTTGTATTGCCCAAGGTCATAGGTTTAACATCTCTCGTTATCTGCTTGATGGTATGGTAAGCAATCATAGTGGTACTGGTTCGAAGAAGAAGTTTCTCATGTATCCTAGGTTCTTACAACAGATACTTATGTGTTTGCATAGAAATAGGAAAGAATATGTGCCTTCTAAACTCACTCCTAAAGTGTATGCGAATATGAAGCTTGGATTTCTTGGTCCTGAAAGGCCTCTCACTGCTGCTATGTTAGGCATTGCCCAAGGGGGTCCCAATGTGGTTCCTCTGGCTGATCAAGCCGAGGAGGAACCACAATTGGTTGATGATCCTATGGAGGAGGAGGTTATTTCTACTGGGGTACCTCGTGTGGAGGTTGAGGAACCTGCTAGAGAGGTGGTGGTAGAAATGCCATTTACCTCAAAGGCTACTTCTTCTGCTCACCCACATGTGTCCTCCTTTCCTGATTCTCCCCCTCCTAGTCTATTTCACCCTTCTGCTGAGGAGCCTTCTAGCTCTCATGATCCTAAGGCTGACCAATCATTTGCTTCTGGTCCCAATGAAGCATCCCCCAAACCAAGTCCTCTTGGTGGGGAAGCTGAGGAACCTGTTACTCTAACTTCATTGCTTGCATTAGTGCACATGTACTATGAAAAGATACTATCTTTAGAGGATGAGCTCAACAAGCATCGCAAGCTCACTAGGGATTTTGTGCTCCCTTTGGCAAATAGAGTAAAGAAATTGGAAAAGTTGTTGAAGCGCCATAAGAAGAAGGTTGTTTTATGTGACACTGATGAAGAAGAGGAGGAAGATGGTCTGACTGTTTTGGCCAAGGCCGCCTTTGCATCAAAGCTTAGTGAGGACTTACCTGCTCCTCCTAGTGCTTCAAGCATCCCAACTTCTGCTGCTGGCCCCGTGCCAATGACTGACACTTCTGGTCCTTCAACTTCCACTCCTGGTCCCTCACATGCTGACAAGGGTAAATCCCATATGCCTGATGCACCCTCCCGTCCTAGAAAGAGAACCCACAGACAAATGGAGGAAGAAAGAATGGGAGAGGAGGCTGATCAGAAATTACAAGAGGAGCTTGACCAAGAGGCTGTGGCTGCCACAACGGCTGCGGCTGCCACAGCGGCTGCGGCTAAGGATGAAGCTTTGAAGAAACAACGTTAAGAACAGGTCAAGCACAATTCCATGTTTTGGGACAACAAAGACTAGATGGATGTGGTTACCATTCTCACCTTGGATGTCTCTCAATTTTCTGATATCTTGGATTCGGATGTGAACCAAGGGAATGGTATGAAGCGAGCTATGTCTTTGGTTCTAAGGCAAAGGGAAGACTTGGCTGCTCAACTTCGACAACTTCGCCGCAACAGGACACTCTCTTATGCAGAACAGAAGAAGCTCATGCAGCAATATGTAAAGAATAAATCTGGATCACACTTCACTTATGGATGGCCTGTGAAGAGAGTCAAGAAGTTATCTGATGATGATCTTAAAGATTTGTACAACAAGATGATCAAGTAGAAGGATGTGCCCAAGCCTGCTAATGCCATCTTTCGCCCACCTCCTCCTGTTGTTCAAACCCCCACTCCTAAGCCTGCTCCTACTCCATCCTCCGGTTCTAATGAAGAAGGTACATCTGGTATCCCAACTTCTGATGAGGGTACTTCTGTTGTTCCCTCTAGTCCGTATCCAAAGGTTGATCCCACCCCTTCTTCTAATGTTGAAGCTACTACCACTCCTGTTGTTGATCCTACTCCTCCACTGGTTTCTGAACCAACCCCGACACCACTTGTTGATGAAGTTGCTACTGATCCCAAGCTTGTTGACCTGGCCCTTCAGAATGATGATCACCCTTCTCCTTCTGGTGCTGCTGCTGCTACTAATGTCAAGGTCAAGGAGGAACCATCTCCTTCTGCCCCCACCCCTCGTCGGTCTATTCGTAAGAACAAGGCTCGTCGGGGAAAGGATGTTCCATAGGAGAAGAGGGATCATGCAAACCTAATTGATACCGCTTCTGACAGCGATGATGACATCCCACTTGGCCATGGCAGGATTGTGTATTGGGAAATTCAACCATCCCCTATTGTTGTTGGTACATTTACTCATATGATCAAGACAAGTGATGGCTACCACAAATATTTCTCTAGGCTGCAAAGCATATTATATTTGGTAAAAGGTCGTGATCTTATGCTTTTTTATGGATTGGTTGATGCTGCTATCCCTAAGTCTCCTAGTGTTGTTCCTAACTGGCCTGGTCTAGTCCTTTGGGGTGATTTGAAGGTTATGTTGGACTTGCCTCCTGGTACTCCTAGTGCTGGAATTTGGAAGGAACAACCTCGCTGGGTCATCTAAAGGTGGAAGCTGTATGCTTGGTGTGGGGTGCATGTGTTAGAGTTGGAGTCTAGTGCGAGGGTGTTTATGCTTGTGGATCTGGATTATCCACTTACCATTGCTAGTATGGAAGCTATGTTGGAGTGTCACCTGGTGGTGTCAAATACTCCTTCTGGTAATGAGTCTGCTATGGCCACCACATTGGTTGAATCTATTCAAGCCCGGCTTCTTGCAGACAAGGTTGCTACTTCTGGTTAGTAGTTGGTATGTTTCTTCATACTTTTGATTTCTTATACATTCTTTTCACCAATTTGTATAGTGATTGGTGACTAACACTGTAACTTTTTAAAAAAAAAACACAATAATTTTATATAATATCTGCTTATACTTCTCACATGTAATGGAAATTTCAAACCTTGTACATAATATATATCTGCTTATACTTTTCCATTGAGAAAACTTTTATATCATGGACATTTCACACTTGGGCTGTTATGAGGTGTACTACTGGTGTTGGAATTCTTCCACACAACAAATGGTGTTCAACTCACCATGTCTTGCAGACAAGAAACAGTTGGTTCACCATGAGGGTATGGCTCTGGTGTGATTCTCAAATCCGTTGATGGTTGCCAGTTTACCCGAAATTGGATAGCTTTCACTTGCCTTGGTCCTAGACTGAAAAGTGGCTAGTCCAAGAGGGTATGGCTCTTGGTAAAGACTTTTCTCAAATCCGTTGATAGCTGTAATAGCTTGCTAAAAGCTATAGGGTTTTCAGCTCACGGATGCTTTATTGCTAAGAGTTGGCTAGTCCGGAAGGATACGACTTCTGGTAAATACTTCACTCAAATCCGTTGATGGTTGTGATGATAATATTAGAATTTTTTACTCGTTGAAAGTTCGTTCTCGGTGTCTAATCGAATTGATTTTCGGTTAATTGTGTGAAATTAGTTGTTCTTGGTGAAACAAATATTTTTGGTTTTGGAAAGTAAACGAGCAAGACTTAATAATAAATGACGAGAAATTAAAACAAGTTAAAATGTAAACGGTGCGATATTTAAAACTTTAAAAGTAAATGACGAAAAATGAAGGTACGTAAAATTAAAAGAAAAGTGAATAAAAATTTAAATAAATAAAAAGGCGGAAAAAATCAAACTTGAAATTAAAGGAGGAAAACTTAAAATTAAAAACAGAAAGAAGACGACAGACCTTCATTCGGAACTTTTGGACTTCCGGATGAAGGTCCCTTCATTCGGAACTTTTCAAGTTCCGGATGAAGGTCCCTTCATTCGGAACTTTTCAAGTTCCGGATGAAGGTCCCTTCATTCGGAACTTTTCAAGTTCCGGATGAAGGTCCCTTCATTCGGAACTTTTCAAGTTCCGGATGAAGGTTCCTTCATTCGGAACTTTTCAAGTTTCGGATGAAGGTTGCCTGGGAATTAGTAAAATACAGAAACATCTATCTGGAAAACAGGGGACACACAATGAATACGATTTATCCTTAAATCAATTAAAATCAAACGAACGATTAAACCAAAACAACCAATAAGCATCAACTAACAATAATCAATCAAAATAAATCATCAAAACTAACAAACATAACCAAATTAATCAAAACCCACTTGATCAAAATCATAAAAACTCAAGAACATGAACAATGAAAAATAAGAACAAATCACACAAGAAAGGAAGAAGATGATGAATTAAAAGCTTAATTAAAAAGTATGGATTCAATAACAAAAGCTTAAAACACAAATTAATCTAGAGAGAGAAAGTAGAAGTTTAGAGAGAGAAACTACCTACTCCTAATCTAATCCTAAAACTAACCAACCCTCTCACATGTTGTGAGGGTGGTATTTATAGGAGAGGGGAAGGGTTGGTGGCTTCCTCTTTCTTTCTATCTTGGTCCTCAGTCTTTCAGTCTTCTCAAATTCTTCGACTTCTAAGACTTTGTCTCGGGATTTCTTTGAACTCGTCTTGTAATTTCTTCATAATTTAAACCTGAGTTCTTCGGCTTTTTAGTAAACTTCCGTCTTTTGACTTTTTCTTCGATAAATCTTCAGAATTGGTCTTGGACTTCCGTTCTTTTTCCACTCTTGATCTTTCGACTTCGTCTTTTGTCTTTTACTTCAATAAAAGCCCGTGAAAGCCGAGTTTTCTCCACTTTTCACCTTCTCGACCCTGAAACACAATAAAAACACAAACCACGCATAATTCCGCCATTTACGACATAAAATATACGTTTAGGTCCTGTTTTAATGTAATTAAGTGGTAGAAAAGATGGGTGTTTTCACACCTATCAGATGATTTGCCCAAAATCAATAGGGTACTCCCACTCACCATTGATTTACGTTCTAAGAGTTAGGCTGGGTTCTGGTCTCCCAGGGTGATGCTTGATTCCACCACAAAGACTAGCTAGCCCAAGAGCGAGCAACTACTTGGTAAAGGCTTATCAAATCTTCTCATGTTTCTGTGATGATTCAACACGTGCAGATGTTTTCCAAGCTTTCAACAAGCTTCTCGAGTTCTTAGTTGCAGCATGCTTTGTGCTTTCACTACTGATGGTTATTTTGCTGCTTTGGTTTTGCTGTTTCAATCCTCAAGCTGTTTTGCAAGATCTACCAAGAAACTTGAACTAAACCAGTCAAATTCAAGTTTAGGGGAGGATTGTTAGGACCTATGTAATAGGTTATTTGTAATAGATGAACTAGGAGGTATGTAGTTCCTTCTGGTCCTAGTAGTAGTAGGAGCAACACGTGCTCCTGGTCTAGTAGAAAGTCAAACAGTATTATTCTTAGTAGTTTGTTAGGATATGCATGAGATATCTTAGGAAAAGATATGCATATCAGGAGTTACACGTTTTGTGTTTAATGTAGTTTAGGGTTTCCTTGTAGTATAAAAGGAACCCATTGGCAGAAGGGTTAGACACACCTTCACCAATATTCATTTTATATTGATATAGTCGAAATCCTTAGAAAGGATCAAGTTATTTATCTAGTTATTCTGTTTCTTCTTGTTCCTAGTATTTGTATTCCGCACTAATACTTTGTATTTCATTAGAGTCTCTCTTTGAATAGACTTGTGATTACAGAAGTCGTTCAACATCCTTAACAGGCTTAAATTGTTGATGTGATGTAGGTGGTTGTGGTAACATCGAGTACTGTGGATAGCTTGGAGTTTGATACAAGGGCTTATGAGAGAAGTGTTGTCCCATAGCATGAGAGGTATTGTTATATGACAACATTGGTTGATTTGACATTAATGCCAACGGTTCATGGTAAGATCCTTGAGACATTCGTGTCTTGAGCACATGCTTCTCGTGTTGTTGCAAGAAAGCATAAAGTTGATCTAGATTTGACTTGTGAAAATCCCTTACCAATATAACATCAGTGACATAGTGACTCCACTCAGGAGGCAACGTATTCAGGAACTTGGTGTTGATTTGAAATTGAGCAATCGTATGATTTTAAGTGTTCAAATCGTTCATCAATGTAGTGAATCTCCAATAGTAGTCATGAAGAGTTTCCCCTAAAGTGTATGTGAACCTATCAAACAAATCACAAAGTTGACACTCCCTTTCCTGCTTAGATAATGAAGTCTAATGTTGAGTATTTATGCAAGTTTGTTTTTCCAAGCTCAAGACAAATTGAAAGTCCAACCAAATATCAAGTTTATATTGTTTTTGCTTTTTACAAAGCTATTTGTTATTTATGTCTATTTCAATCAAACACGTAAAAAGTGGAAAATTTTATATCTCTATATAACCGTAAAACAAATTGCAAATACCACAAAATTATCACAAAGTACAAGTATTTGAAGAACAAGTGTAAAAATTGCGAAAAATGTAAATGAAATGAAAACATAAGGACTAAATGTGAAAATTTAGAAAGTATAGGGACTAGTTATGAAAAAACAAACTATTCCAACAAACTAACAAAAACCAAAACTGCCTAACCAAATTTATAACTAATCAAAATTCAGGGACTTGTTAATCGAAAACTTAAAAATAGTGATTAACAAACTGTTTAACAAGATTATGAAATTTAGAGGACCAAAATGCAATTTTACACAACTTTTCACCAAAAACGTGTAACAAGTGTCGAATAAGCTGGTGTGAGCTTATTAATCCACCAAATTGACTCTAGTCTTTTGCAAAGTGCTTAAAAGTGAAAATAAGCTAGGCCTGCAAAAGGAATCTAGCAAAAAGCAAGTGAAACTCTAGTTTGCTTATTTCAATAAGCTCACACTAAGCTCAAAACTTTTCTAGACTTACACAAAGTGATTTTCTTGTTAAAATTGATTAAACAAGTAATGAGAAGCTTGGAATATCAATTGGATTTGAAAGTGACAAAGAGAATAAGCTGAAATCTAAAATAAGCCAAAAGTGCTTATTTTGACCAAGTTTGACCAAAATTTCCAAAAAGCTGAAATTTTAAAATCTATTCATGACATGTTTGCAAACACTTTTGTGAAAGAAAATTGAGTGTTTTATGAAGTAGATTAAGAGGATATGGAAAAACAGTTTGCTTATTGTCACAGAAACTTGAAAATGCTCAAGTGCTGATTAATAAGCTTGTATCCAACTCAAAACTGAAAACTGTATTGTTTCCTTGCTAGACTTGAAAGTTCATACGATGAGCTAAGTATGAGAGCAAAAATAAGCAAAATCCATCAACTAACAAACAAATGGCAAGTGATCAAAAAGTGCTTATTTTGACTGAAGTTCATATACAAGAACTGGCCTAATATTTTCCAAGGCTATTTGCCTGTTTGACCAAGTAATTGACCAAGAAACTTAACCAAAAGACTTACACTCACTTGTTGAGTCTAAGTGAGCTCAAAGAAACAAGTTTCAAAAAATTTCTCACTAAACTGCCCTTGATCCAAACACTAGTTCAAATTAGTTATAAAACTTTTGTGAATACTTTTTGAGCAAAAGTGTTTGACAGCTAATGACACTTATCAAATCTTGTTAAGTGAATGAAATGAGCTAGTTTGAAACCAAAATCCAGCAAGTTTACTAATAACTCAAAATGACAACTGATGAACTTGTAATTGATAAAAACCAAACTTTATTAAGCTAAACTGAATTAGAAGCTACAAGACTACTAGTAAACAATCAGAATATCAAAATCACTTCACAAGTACACTAACACAATCACAATTCAGCAGATAAGAGCTATTACTAAGAAAAGAGCATGCAAGAACTATTTAGTGGAATTATAAACAAGAAAATGTTCGTTTTAGCTTGATGCCACCATTGATGGATTAGAGGAGCACTGAATTCTCTATTATCAACTCAAACACCAACAAGTAACTACCAGAATCAATCAAATCGTCATCATATACTGGAAATCTACACCCCTGCTTCAAACTGCAACTATGGCTATAGAATGATCAATAACATGTCTGAACCTGCTACAAGCTTCCAAATCAATCCAAACAAGGTCTATTGATCAAGTTTGATCAATAGAACCACAAATGGATAGTAGGAGTATGATAGTGAAAGTATGAGAAGTAGAATTGAGTGTGAAATGAAAATGGAAGTTTATTAATGGTGTAAAGTTGTTATTAATTTGTTATAGCTAAATAACTAACTCTTAAGTGGTTGTCAATCACTTGAGAGTAGTATCAACTAACTAGCTAACTGAAATGAGAGAGATTTAAGTAATTGTGTGAAAAATACACAAACTAAGTACATACTAGAAATGAAACACTAAAGGGGTATTTATAAAGGCCAGGATGGAGTTTGTTGGAGGTAGGTGACGTGTTCCAGCCATTAGCAATCTTCCACGTGTCATAATTCTGTTGATTGAACATATCCGTTGAAGAATTAAATTGGGGGTTTTTGATTAAGTTGATTTCAGGTTAATTGGATAGTTGGGATGTGACCGTCTCTTGATTTTGAGCAAGTTTCATGTTTATCACTTGATCTGAAATGCACTCTATCATGATCTCGAATCTGGGCTTGTATAAGTTTGAATGTGCAGGTGTCTTGATATCATTGGATGACAGAGAGAGACATGGATCAATATCCAATTCTTGATTTTCTATTGGTGGAAAAGAGTTAGTGCGTGGCACTGTTCAGATTTTGTTATTTAATGAGAAAACGGCTGAGTGGGTGAGGTGGAAAATAAAGTGCAATCCATGTGTATGGAATACTCACTTCCTATTGGTTGAAATGGCTTTCACTTGGATTAAGACCAAACTTGTGTGAAATTTGGCGAGAATAACCCCTTGACTTGGCAAATTGTTAAATTGACCTCCAAGCTTTATTTCTTTGCTAATTTTAGTCCTTCTAACTTAAAACTTGTTCAATAATCATCCTTTGACCATTTGACTTGAGAGTTGACCAAATTTGACTTTGTTCTTGACTTTTTCATAATTACAACTTTAGTCCCTCATCTTTGAAAGTTGCCAAGAAAGCTCCTTTTTCTTTGCAAGGCTTTTCATTTTTCATCCTCCTTTTGTCTTTTCTTCATCAATAAGGCTTGATTTCACTTGTTTGCTCCAAAATTATATCTTTGTTACCTACACAAGCACAAACAACAAAACATACCATAATACTGCTTTTATGAATAAAAATTAAGTATTTGCTTTGTGTTTTAAGGTAATTTGTGATATTATTGATATGAGATTTCACTCTTATCAAATCCCCTACACTTGATTATTGCCATGACCTCATGCAATGCCACATTTTAAAGCACCAATTTACACTTTTCTCATAATTAACCCACCTTGGCCAATATGAAATGCTTTTACACTACTCTACACTATATGATGCATGATTTTGATTTTATAAATGCAATGCAAAGGAAAGAAATTCTATTTATATATTTTTGGATTTTATTGAAATGGTTTTGATGGAAATAACTCATAAAGAAATCAAGGACTTAGATTAGGGCTTTTAGTACCATGAACACTTATAACCCTCAAGTTTCACTTTCCCCATACCAAGCTTAAAATCAAGAACATTGTTATCCACAAGTGAAAGTGCGTCAACTCATTCATATAGATTAATTGTGTTACCATTATACCCCCACTTATTATGCCTCTAAGACCGGTTATTATTTGAGCAAATTGCTTGAGGGCAAATTTGTCATTATTTAAAGCGTGAAATACAAGAAATGTAAAATCTTAAAATAAGGAAGCACGGTTTTAATCCTAAGTAATCATCATATCCATTACTTGAAAAACCGCCCACAATTGATATAAGTCCGACTCAAAATAATAAGTCATTCGTTTTATGTGTAAGATCCTTATGTCATGCTTTAATAAGTAGCTACACACTCGCTAAGAAAAGATAAATAAAACTCACGCAATAATTTATATCCTCCGCCTTTTTGGGACTTCGGATCTTCAATCCCGCAACCCGTCAAGGTAATATTAGATTGGAGCAACTATTAAATCCCCGCAACCTTTGTGAGAGTAATATTGGAATTCAATAGCTACTATAATTAACACTTCACTGCCCCTCTTGGGAGTCTTGTATAATTATTATTTTTTCTTTCTTTTTCTTTTTCTCTTTTTTTTCTAGCCACTCATTTTTTTCATAAGTCGCTCTTATTTTTCTTTATTCCTCACAAAGAAAGTTGAAAAGAATAAAAAGAAAAAACACCCGCTAAGTATTAAGCATGACATAAGTCTAGTACACATAAAACGTTCTAACTTAGAATCTTAAGACGTACTTATACCAACCACGGATGATTAGTCAAAAATGCATAAGAGACTACAAACCAATTAAAACCGTTCTTGATTATTTATTAACATATATACATGCGTTGACAAGAAAGCAAAGGTTACGAAAGGGTATATAAAAGCCACAATTAATGAATATGAGCTTTATCTAGCCCTTTACACTTATTTCAAACTCTATCATCTCTTGTTCTCCACATTTTAAAATCTCAAATAATGAGACTAGTGGATGCTTAGCCTAATAAGTCAATAAAGGTCTACATGGTTAAGGTTACTAGCTAGAGAAAGCTTGGATAAGCAAACTCCAGTTGAGTCAAAGTATCCATGGCGGGCCTAATATGTCAAAGAAATCTAAACTTGTTAAACCATGTCCTTTTTTATATATTTTTCTTTATATATTTTGATGCCAAATAAAGGAAGAAATATATACAATGCAAATGTGTTATGCAAATGAAAAATGAATAATGCAAAAATTATGAATGCATATTTTTGGTGGCCAAAGTAGATCAAAAATTTGAAAAATGTTTGAAAAATTAATTTCCAAGTTATCATGAAGGTCAATGACAAAGTTCTAGGTAAGGTCACTTCGATAGAAAACCCCCTTTACACTTAACATAAACATTGTCCCCAATTTTTAAGAGTATTGGAGTGGACTCCCCTACACTTATGACATTGGTAACTTTAGTTAACCCAAGCTAAGGAAAGGTGTACTATAGTGAATTCATTTTAGCACAATGTTGTTATGAAAAATCACAATAGTAACAAAGTGAACCCGATACAAGGGCCTCCTCCATAAGCTCCAATGCATGCGATGAGAGAGAGCAACCCTACAAACAACATGAAGACAAAAGAGAGGCATATCCCTACAAACAACATGAAGACAAAAGAGAGGCATCCCCCTACACTTATCCTCAACTATATACCCTTATTTCTATCCTACCACACTCTAGTTCTAAAAACTCTAAACCTAGTTATTGAAGCTTAATTTATGGAGTCTCTAGCTCGACTCTTCCCACAATGAATTAATTCATGGGGAAAATGGGGATCTCTTAGACCATTTCCACGAAAATGTCCTTCCTAGAGTAATGCTTAACACGGTGACCATTCACTTTGAAATTAGGGCCATTTGGTTGTGACAACTCAATAGTCCCATATGGAAATACTTGAGCAATGGTGAATGGACCGGACCATCTTGACTTAAGCTTGCCCGCAAAGAGTTTCAACCTTGAGTTAAAGAGGAGAACCGGCTCTCCAACTTTGAACTCACGGTTCTTGATCTTAGCATCATGCAATTGCTTAGTCTTTTCCTTGTAAAGCAACGAGTTTTCATAAGCATTGGCTCTCAATTCATCCATCTCATTGAGTTGGTCTTTTCTATGTGAACCGGCTTGGTTTAAATCAAAGTTTGCCCATTTGAGAGCCCATGAAGCCTTATGCTCTAACTCGAATGGGAGGTGGCATGCTTTTCCATAGACAAGCCTATATGGAGTATAACCAATTGGTGTCTTAAAAGCCGTCCTAAAACCCCACAAAGCATCATCAAGCTTATCCGACCAAGAAGCTCGATGCTCTCCCATCATTCTCTCTAAAATCCTCTTTAAACCACAATTTGTGACCTCGGTTTGTCCATTGGTTTGAGGGTGATACACGGTAGAAAGTATATGGTTAACACCATACTTCTTCATAACTCTTGTAAACTGATCATTACAAAAATGAGTCCCACGATCACTTATAATAGCCCGAGGTACACCAAATCTAGCAAATAATTGCTTCAAGAATTTCACTACAACTCTAGCATCATTAGTAGGCAAGGCTACGAGTATGTACTTATTGCCCTTTGATGATGGAAAAGGTCCCATGAAGTCTATAACCCATACATCAAAAATCTCACACTCTTGTATAAAATTTTGTGGCATCTCATCTCGTTGATTAATATTTCCTTGTCTTTGACAAACATCACAAAGTTTCACCATCTCTTGGGCATCTTTGTATTGAAGGCCAATAGAAACCCGAATCAAAGACTTTCTTAGCGGTGTAGTTGGGGCAAAAATGGTCTCTCGTAGGTCCTTTATGACAAGCTTCTAATATCTTAAATGCTTCGGGCCCATCTACACACCGTCTTATGATTTGGTCCGCACATTGCCTAAAGAGTTAAGGGTCATCCCAAAAGTAGTATTTTGCTTCCTTGAGGAACTTTTTCTTTTGTTGGGAAGTAAGACCCTCTATAAGCACATTCCCCACAAAATAGTTTGCAATATCCGCAAACCATGGGTGGTCCTCTTGAGAAGAGATAGACATGAGCTCCTCTAATGGAAAGGATTCATTAATTTCCTTATGAGGTAATTCACCTTGAAAATGATGCTCAAGTCTACTCAAGTGATCCACCGCTAAATTCTCGGCTCCTTTCTGATCACGAATCTCTATGGAAAACTCTTGTAGCAACAAAACCCATCTCAAAAGCCTAGGCTTAGCATCTTGCTTTGTCATGAGATACTTGAGAGCGGAATGATCCGTATACACTATGGTCTTAGAAAGCACAAGATATGGTCTAAATTTCTCAAAGGCATAGACTATAGCAAGCAACTCTTTTTCCGTGGTGGTATAATGAAGTTGAGCACCCGTCATTGTCTTACTCGCAAGTGTATAGGTTGAAAATGCTTATTAACTATTTGTCCTAACACGGCCCCTACAGCATAATCACTAGCATCACACATGAGTTCAAAAGGCAAATCCCAATTTGAAGAAACCAAAACAGGAGCCTTTTTCAACTTTTCCTTAAGTATCTCAAAAGAGTCTAAACACTCTTGTGTGAAAATGAAAGGAGCCTCTTTTTCTAAGAGGTGGGTCATGGGTCTTGCTATCTTAGAAAAGTCTTGTATAAAACGTCTATAGAAACCCGCATGACCCAAAAAACTCCTAACTCATTTCACCGTGGTAGGTTGGGGAAGTTTGGCAATAACATCAATTTTAGCTCGATCCACTTCTAAACCCTTATTGGATATCTTATGTCCCAAAACTATCCCCTCTTTGACCATGAAATGGCACTTCTCCAAATTAAGAACAAGACGTGTTGCTTCACACCTCATAAGCATACGTTTTAAATGGGATAGACAAGAAGTGAATGAATCTCTAAAAACCGAGAAATCATCCATGAAGACTTCCATAGTGTGCTCAATCATGTCATGAAAAGTTGCCATCATACACCTTTGGAATGTCCCCGGTGCATTGCACAAGCCAAAAGGCATTCTCCTATAATAAAATCTACCATAGGGACAAGTGAATGTGGTCTTTTCCTTATCCTTTGGATCAATGGGTATTTGGAAATAACCCAAGAATCCATCTAGAAAGCAATAGTACTCATTTCCTGCTAAGCGTTCAAGCACTTGGTCCATAAAAGGCAATGGGAAATTATCTTTCCTAGTAGCATCATTGAGCTTCCTATTGTCAATACAAATTCTCCAAAACCGTGACAAGTCTAGTAGGGATAAGCTCATTGTTCTCATTGGGCACTACGGTGATCCCACCCTTCTTAGGAACATAATGCACTGGGCTAACCCATGGAGAGTCGGAAATGGGGTAAATCATACCCGTATTAAAGAGTTTGATAACTTCCTTTTTGATGACCTCATGTATTTTTGGGTTAACCCTTCTTTGGCTTTGAATGGTGGGTTTGTAATCATCCTACATAAGGATTTTGTGTGTATAAATATTTGGATCAATTCCCCTTATGTCGGATATTTTCCATGCTATAGCTTTCCTATGTTTCTTAAGCACCTTTATGAGTTTTTCCTTCTCATCATCTTTCAAGTCTTTTGCTATGATCACGGGTAATTGGTCTTTTCCCTCTAAGAATGCATATTCAATGTGTGATGGAAGATCCTTAAGTTCTAGGGAAGGTAGACTCTCAATGGAAGGTTTTACTATAGATGGACCATCAATGGTAACTTCTTCTGGAGTAGGTGAAGGAATGGGATCCTCATTGAGCAACTTTTGGATAGCTAGAATGTCTTCTTCCCAATTAATGGGAGAATCATCATTACCAAGGAAGTTGGACTCAAATTTCTCCCAGAGGAAATCACTCTCTCCAAATGGTGTTAAGGAGGGAGAAATTGAGGCAACGGTCTCTACATGAGGCATGTTCTCACTATCATTCTTACAAGCTTCATGAAAATTCTCATCACACACCTCATTAAGAACATCCACTATGTTAATTGTATCACAACTTTGAGATTTCTTGGTAACTTTCCCTAGCTTAAAAACCACTTTCTCATCCTCAACTCTCATAATTAATTCTCCTTCTGCCACATCTATAAGAGTACGATCCGTCCTCAAGAATGGTCTACCAACAATAAGGAGGAACTCTCGGGTCCATATCATAATCAACCACTACAAAATCCGCGGGAAACGTAAATTTATCAACCTCTATAAATACATCCTTCGCAATGCCTACCGGATAAGCTATGGTACGGTTAGCTAACTTAAAGGTCATCCTAGTAGGAGTGAGCTCAGGAAGAGAGAGTTTTTGCCAAACCGATAAAGGCATGAGATTAATGCTTGCCCCCAGATCCGCTAGTGCCATGCAATTTTCCACCCCGGGAAAATTACAAGGGATCAAAAATCTCCCCGGATCTCCAAGTTTTGTAGGTAGAGTCTTAAGCAACACGGCGGAGCAATTCTCATTAAGTGATGTGTTAGGCACATCCACCAACTTTTCCTTGTTTGAGAGGAGATCTTTGAACATTTTAGCAAACTTTAGCATATAGGCAAGAGCTTCCGTAATGGATATGTTTATGTTTAGTTGCTTGAACATTCTCAAAAAGTTTGACACTTGAATATCATCTGTTTTTAAGTTTCTCCTTTCTCAATCTTGATGGATATGGAAGGCTTGGTTTTGGTGTAGGTTGAGTAGTTGTTATGGAAGGGTTATCTTTGTTGGTTTCTTCATTGGGAGGTGTGTAAGGTAAAGGAGTAGTAGGTGTAGGATGAGAAGGTGTAGGTTGAGTAGGTGTAGGTGTTGAAGTTGTAGAGCTTGAAGGTGGTGAGTTTGATGTTGAAGGCTTATCACAAGGCGGAACCATAGTAGGATTAACCAAAGGAGGTGTAGGAGGTGTGGGAGGTGAAGGATCATTAGTTGTCTTTTCACTCCTTGTTGTGATTGCATTAACATTAGCCATTGGATTTGTTTGTGTGTTTGAAGGTAGAGCCCCTTGTGGCCTTTGATTAAGAATCATATTAATTCTCTTGTTAGTCTCCTCATTCATGGCTCTTATTTGATCTTGTGTTCTCTTTTCACTTTCACGAATTCTTCTTTCGGTTTCTTGGTTCATCTTTTGTAGTAGCTCAAAGGTATCATTTTGCCCATATCCTTGATTGTAACCTTGATTATGTCCTTGATTTTGAAAAGGTGGGGGAGGTGGTGGGTTAAATCCTTGATTGTTTGCATGAAAGTTATTTCCTTGATGTTGAAAGTTATTGGGTGCTCTATAGTTGTTTCCTTGGTAGTTTGGCCTAGGCCCTTGATTTCTTTGAAGTAACTGAGGAGGATTGGTTTGATTTTGGGTGGGTGGTTGGGGTGGAAAGCCGGGTGGAGCAAGGTAGTTATTTGACTTGTAAGAGAGATTTTTAGGGTTGATGTTAGGTTTGAAGTGCTCTCTATGCTCATCTTGATAAGCATAACATTTACCTCGGTAATTTTGAACCTTGTCACATTGTAGGTAAGAATGAGGACCTCCACAAGTTTCACATGATGTAGTAATGGCATTCACATCATTGGAAGAGTTGTTCAAGGAAATTTTCACAAGGGCTTGGATTATCTCTTGATTCGTCTTTTGATTCTTTTCCATTGCTTTAAGTATCTCATTGTGACTCTTGACGAGTATATTATCAATGGATGTGTGAGAACTTTCTTGCACAACATGGACCCTCTCATCAATTTGGTTATTTGTTTGCACCATGGATTTAGTCTCAATAGTGTCCCATTCCTCTCCGTATGGATTTGGAAAGAATGTTCCCAACCGCGGAGGAGTTGAGGGAATCTTGATGATGTGGTCTTAATCTATTGTAAAAGGTGTTGATTTAGTAAACTTCATTGAATCCATGATTGGGGGCATTTTCTCAATAACTCCTTGAACTCTTCCTAAGCATAACTAAAGGTTTGATTTTATTTTTGTTGAAATCCAATAATTAGGTTTCTCAAAGCCGTGGTCTTAGATGGAGGGAAGAACCTATTCAAAAACTTCTTGGTAAAGTCATCTGAAGTGGTAATGCTCTTAGGTGGTAGTCTATCTAGCCAATACCTAGCACTTCCCTCTAGGGAGAATTGAATTAGGATCAACTTAATGGCATCATGAGGAACTCCATTGTACTTAATTGTATTGCAAATGGATAGAAACTTCTTGATATGATCATGTGGATCATCATAAGGTCTCCCGGAAAAGGGTGTAGAAGAAACCAAAGTAATCATAGGTGTCTTAAGCTCAAAGGTGTTTGCGGGTATCTCGGGTATTACAATGGCATCGGAATATCCCTCCACATTTGATTGGAGGTGCTCCATCAATGGTCTATTGTCAAAGGCGTCCATGGCTTCTTGTGTGTTGTTCAAAGTACGATGCTCAGGATCGGATTGATGGACGGTGTTGTTCTTACTCTTTCTCTTTTTCTTCCTTTTGGGAGGAAGGGTTGTACACCAAAAGGTATTTGTTCACGCCCTCGGGTGAGCATGCAACTCAAATCAAGGAGTGAGAGAGGAGCTCTCGTTTGACTTTGGAAAAGAAGGGATTATCCTTTCCGAGGTTCAGTAAGTAATATCCACAAGAAAATATAGTATATGTAAGTAATACTTTGGGTGGCAGAACCCCCAATCAAGCTTTCCTTCTTAGAATAATCACTAGTGAACGGGGGGTTAGGTGGCACGAAACACATAAGTACCTATTAACCCTTATACGGCATTTTATAGCTCGTCGCCTATCTATTCACTTTGTAGTTTGTATTCTTCGAATTCTTGCCTATTGGAAGTATTTATCTATGTTTTCCTTAATTAAATTTGATCGATGCACGTGTCAAGGACCGGAACGCTCCCGAACACGGTGTATTACAAAAGCAATACTTATGGAAGTATGTGTATTGAGTGTTCGCATACGTATATGTATCTACATATAATAATATAGAGAAAATATTTTTGTATTTATTGGGTTTTTAAGAAAATACTATATGTACGTAAAAACGATGAAAACCGATATATACAATATATTTTTGGGTCTAATTTGTTAGGAAAAAGATTACTTTTTAGATTTTTTACTTTTTGGTTCAATTCTTTAGGAAAAGAATTGATTTTATGGTTTTTTAATTTTTATATTTTTATACTTTTGATTTTTTTTATATTTTGGATTTATGATACGTAAAAGGAGCGCTCACGAGGTGAACGGATCCCAAAATCAAATCGAAACCGTCAGTCAATAGTCTCTCGTAATGTCATGAACCGACAGCGGCGCCATTTAATGTTGAGTATTTATGCAAGTTATTTTTTCCAAGCTCACGACAAATTGAAAGTCCAACCAATATAAGTTTATATTGTTTTTTGTTTTTACAAAGTTATTTGGTATCTATGTCTATTTCAATCAAACACGTAAAAAGTGGAAAATATTATATCTCTATATAACCGTAAAACAAATTGAAAATACCACAAAATTATCACAAAGTACAAGTATTTGAAGCACAAGTGTAAAAATTGCAAAAAATGTAAATGAAATGAAAATATATGGACTAAATGTGAAAATTCAGAAAGTATAGGGACTAGTTATGAAAATTATAACAAACTATTCCAACAAACTAACAAAGACCAAAACTACATAACCAAATTTGTAACTAATCAAAATTCAGGGACTTGTTAATGCAAAACCTAAAAAATAATGATTAACAAACAGTTCAACAAGATTATGAAATTTGGAGGACCAAAATGCAATTTTACACAACTTTTCACCAAAAACGTGTAACAAGTGTCGAATAAGCTGGTGTGAGCTTATTAATCCACCAAATTGACTCTAGTCTTTTGCAAAGTGCTTAAAAGTGAAAATAAGCATGGCCTGTAAAAGGAATCTAGATAAAAGCAAGTGAAACTCTAGTTTGCTTATTTCAATAAGCTCAAAACTTTTCTAGACTTCCACAAAGTGATTTTCTTGTTAAAAATGATTAAACAAGTAATGAGAAGCTTGGAATGTCTATTGGATTTGAAAATGACCAAGACAATAAGCTAAAATCTGAAATAAGCCAAAAGTGCTTATTTTGACCAAGTTTGACCAAAATTTCCAAAAAGCTAAAATTCTTAAAATCTATTCAGGACATGTTTGCAAACACTTTTGTGAAAGAAAATTTAGTGTTTTATGAAGTAGATTAAGAGATATGGAAAAACAGTTTGCTTATTGTCACAAAAACTTGAAAATGCTTAAGTGCTGATTAATAAGCTTTTATCCAACTCAAAACTGAAAATTGTATTGTTTCCTTGCTAGACTTGAAAGTTCATATGATGAGCTAAGTATGAGAGCAAAAATCAGCAAAATCCGTCAACTAACAAACAACTGGAAAGTGATCAAAAAGTGCTTATTTTGACTGAAGTTCATATACAAGAACTGACCCAATCTTTTCCAATGCTATTTGCTTGTTTGACCAAGTAATTGACCAAGAAACTTAACCAAAAGACTTACGCTCACTTGTTGAGTGTAAGTGAGTTCAAAGAAACAAGTTTCAAAAATTTTCTCACGAAACTGACGTTGATCCAAACACCAGTTCAAATCTGTTATAAAAATTTTGTGAATACTTTTTGAGCAAAAGTGTTTGACAGCTAATGACACTTATCAAATCTTGTTAAGTGAATGAAATGAGCTAGTTTGAAACCAAAATCCAGCAAGTTTACTAATAAGAGCTCAAAATGACAACTAGTGAACTTGTAATTGATAAAAACCAAATTTTATTAAGCTAAACTGAATTAGAAGCTACAAGACTACTAGCAAACAATCAGAATATCAAAATCACTTCACAAGTACACTAACACAATCACAATTCAGCAGATAATAGCTATTACTAAGAAGAGAGCATGCAAGAACTATTTATTGTAATTATAAACAAGAAAATGTTCCTTTTAGCTTGAGGCCACCATTGATGGAGTAGAGGAGCGCTGAACTCTCTATTATCAACTCAAACACCAACAAGTAACTACCAGAATCAATCAAATCATTTCCACGAAAATGTCCTTCCCTGGATAATGCTTAACACGGTGACCATTCACTTAGAAATTAGGGCCTTTTGGTTGTGACAACTCAATAGTCCCATATCGAAATACTTGAGCAATGGGAATAGACCATCTTGACTTAAGCTTGCCCGCAAAGAGTTTCAACCTTTAGTCAAAGAGGAGAACCGGCTCTCCAACTTTGAACTCACAGTTCTTGATCTTAGCATTATGCAAT
Organism: Glebionis coronaria; assembly: GCA_025667525.1. Classification (NCBI taxonomy): domain Eukaryota; kingdom Viridiplantae; phylum Streptophyta; class Magnoliopsida; order Asterales; family Asteraceae; genus Glebionis; species Glebionis coronaria. The sequence goes on along the minus strand of CM046878.1, from coordinate 519,932,533 downwards.
TGCTTAGTCTTTTCCTTGTAAAGCAACGAGTCTTCATAAGCATTGGCTCTCAATTCATCCATCTCATTGAGTTGGTCTTTTCTATGTGAACCGGCTTGGTTTAAATCAAAGTTTGCCCATTTGATAGCCCATGAGCCTTATGCTCTAACTCGAATGGGAGGTGGCATGCTTTTCCATAGACAAGCCTATATGGAGTACAACCAATTGGTGTCTTAAAAGCCGTCCTAAAAGCCCACAAAGCATCATCAAGCTTATCCGACCAAGAACCTCGATGCTCTCCCATCGTTCTCTCTAAAATCCTCTTTAAACCACGATTTGTGACCTCGGTTTGTCCATTGGTTTGAGGGTGATACGCGGTAGAAAGTCTATGGTTAACACCATACTTCTTCATGAATCTTGTAAATTGATCATTACAAAAATGAGTCCCACGATCACTTATAATAGCCCGAGGTACACCAAATCTAGCAAATAATTGCTTCAAGAATTTCACTACAACTCTAGCATCATTAGTAGGCAAGGCTAGGAGTATGTACTTATTGCCCTTTGATGATGGAAAAGGTACCATGAAGACTATACCCCATACATAAAAAATCTCACACTCTTGTATAAAATTTTGTGGCATCTCATCTCGTTGATTAATATTTCCTTGTCTTTGACAGACATCACAAAGTTTCACCATCTCTTGGGCATCTTTGTATATTGAAGGCCAATAGAAACCCGAATCAAAGACTTTCTTAGCGGTGTAGTTGGGCCCAAAATGGCCTCCCGTAGGTCCATTATGACAAGCTTCTATTATCTTAAATGCTTCGGGCCCATCTACACATCGTCTTATGATTTGGTCCGCACATTGCCTAAAGAGGTAAGGGTCATCCCAAAAGTAGTATTTTGCTTCCTTGAGAAACTTTTTCTTTTGTTGGGAAGTAAGACCCTCTATAAGCACATTCCCCACAAGATAGTTTGCAATATCCGTAAACCATGGGGTGGTCCTCTTGAGAAGAGATAGACATGAGCTCCTCTAATATAAAGGATTCATTAATTTCCTTATGAGGTAATTCACCTTGAAAATGATGCTCAAGTCTACTCAAGTGATCCACCGCTAAATTCTCGGCTCCTTTCTGATCACAAATCTCTATGGAAAACTCTTGTAGCAACAAAACCCATCTCAAAAGCCTAGGCTTAGCATCTTGCTTTGTCATGAGATACTTGAGAGCGGAATGATCTGTATACACTATGGTCTTGAAAGCACAAGATATGGTCTAAATTTCTCAAAGGCATAGACTATAGCAAGCAACTCTTTTTCCGTGGTGGTATAATGAAGTTGAGCACCCGTCATTGTCTTACTCGCATAGTGTATAGGTTGAAAATGCTTATTAACTCTTTGTCCTAACACGGCCCCCACGGCATAATCACTAGCGTCACACATGAGTTCAAAAGGCAAATCCTAATTTGGAGAAACCAAAACGGGAGCCTTTGTCAACTTTTCCTTAAGTATCTCAAAAGAGTCTAAACACTCTTGTGTGAAAATGAAAGGAGCCTTTATTTCCAAGAGGTGGGTCATGGGTCTTGCTATCTTAGAAAAGTCTTGTATAAAACGTCTATAGAAACCCGCATGACCCAAAAAACTCCTAACTCATTTCATCGTGGTAGGTGGGGGAAGTTTGGCAATAACATCAATTTTAGCTCGATCCACTTCTAAACCCTTATTGGATATCTTATGTCCCAAAACTATCCCCTATTTGACCATGAAATGGCACTTCTCCCAATTAAGAACTTCACACCTCATAAGCATACGTTTTAAATGGGAGAGACAAGAAGTGAATGAATCTCCAAAAACGTAGAAATCATCCATGAAGACTTCCATATTGTGCTCAATCATGTCATGAAAATTGCCATCATACACCTTTGGAATGTCCCTGGTGCATTGCACAAGCCAAAAGGCATTCTCCTATAAGCAAATGTACCATAGGGACAAGTGAATGTGGTCTTTTCTTGATCCTTTGGATCAATGGGTACTTGGAAAGGCAATGGGAAATGATCTTTCCTAGTAGCATCATTGAGCTTCCTATAGTCAATACAAACTCTCCAACCCGTAACAAGTCTAGTAGGGATAAGCTCATCGTTCTCATTGGGCATTACGGTGATTTCACCCTTCTTAGGACATGGAGAGTCAGAAATGGGGTAAATCATACCCGCATCAAGGAGTTTGATAACTTCCTTTTTGATGACCTCATGTATTTTTGGGTTAACCCTTCTTTGGCTTTGAATGGCGGGTTTGTAATCATCCTCCATAAGAATTTTATGTGTACAAAAATTTGGATCAATTCCCCTTATGTCGGATATTTTCCATTCTATAGCTTTCCTATGTTTCTTAAGCACCTCTATGAGTTTTTCCTTCTCATCATCTTTCAAGTCTTTTGCTATGATCACGGGTAATTGGTATTTTCCCTCTAAGAATGCATATTCAAGGTGTGATGGAAGATCCTTAAGTTCTAGGGAAGGTGGACTCTCAATGGAAGGTTTTACTATAGATGGATCATCAATGGTAACTTCTTGTGGAGTAGGTGAAGGAATGGGATCCTCATTGAGCAAAATTTTGGATAGTTAGAATGTCTTCTTCCCAATTAATGGGAGAATCATCATTACCAAGGAAGTTGGACTCAAATTCCTCCAAGAGGAAATCAGTCTCTCCAAATGGTGTTAAGGAGGGAGCAATTGAGGCAACGGTCTCTACATGAGGCATGTTCTCACTATCATTCTTACAAGCTTCATGAAAATGCTCATCACACACCTCATCAAGAACATCCACTATGTTAATTGTTTCACAACTTTGAGATTTCTTGGTAACTTTCCCTAGCTTAAACACCACTTTTTCATCCTCAACTCTCATAATTAATTCTCCTTCCGCCACATCTATAAGAGTACGACCTGTCCTCAAGAATGGTCTACCAACAATAAGAGGAACTCTCGAGTCCATATCATAATCAACCACTACAAAATCCGCGGGAAACATAAATTTATCAACCTCTACAAATACCTCCTCCGCAATGCCTACCGGATAAGCTATGGTACGGTTAGCTAACTCAAAGGTCATCCTAGTAGGAGTGAGCTCGGGAAGAGAGAGTTTTTTCCAAACCGATAAAGGCATGAGATTAATGCTTACCCCAAGATTCGCTAGCGCCATGCAATTTTCCACCCCCGGAAAATTACAAGGGATCAAAAATCTCCCCGGATCTCCAAGTTTTGTAGGTAGAGTCTTAAGCAACACGGCGGAGAAATTCTCATTAAGTGATGTGTTAGGCACATCCACCAACTTTTCCTTGTTTGAGAGGAGATCTTTGAACATTTTAGCAAACTTTAGCATATAGGAAAGAGCTTCCGTAAAGGATATGTTTATGTTTAGTTGCTTGAACATTCTCAAAAAGTTTGACACTTAAATATCATCCTTGTTTTTAAGTTTCTCCTTTCTCAATCTTGATGGATATGGAAGGCTTGGTTTTGGTGTAGGTTGAGTAGTTGTTGTGGAAGGGTTCTCTTTGTTGGTTTCTTCATTGGGAGGTGTGTAAGGTAAAGGAGTAGTACGTGGAGGATGAGAAGGTGTAGGTTGAGTAGGTGTAGGTGTTGAAGTTCTAGAGCTTGAAGGTGGTGAGTTTGATGTTGAAGGCTTATCACAAGGTGGAACCATAGTAGGATTAACCAAAGGAGGTGTAGGAGGTGTGGGAGGTGAAGGATCATTAGTTGTCTTTCCACTCCTTGTTGTGATTGCATTAACATTAGCCATTGGATTTGTTTGTGTGTTTAAAGGTAGAGCCCCTTGTGGCCTTTGATTAAGAATCATCATACTTATCTTGTTTTCTCCTCATTCATGGCTCTTATTTGATCTTGTGTTATCTTTTCACTTTCACGAATTCTTCTTTCGGTTTCTTGGTTCATCTTTTGCAGTAGCTCAAAGGTATCATTTTGCCCATATCCTTGATTGTAACCTTGATTATGTCCTTGATTTTGAAAAGGTGGGGGAGGTGGTGGGTTAAATCCTTGATTGTTTGCATGAAAGTTATTTCCTTGATGTTGAAACTTATTGGGTGCTCTATAGTTGTTTCCTTGGTAGTTTGGCCTAGGCCTTGATTTCTTTGAAGTAACTGAGGAAGATTGGTTTGATTTTGGGTGGGTGGTTGGGGTGGAAAGCCGGGTGGAGCAAGGTAGTTATTTGACTTGTAAGAGAGATTGTTAGGGTTGATGTTAGGTTTGAAGTGCTCTCTATGTTCATCTTGATAAGCATAACATTCACCTCGGTAATTTTGAACCTTGTCACATTGTAGGTAAGAATGAGGACCTCCACAAGTTTCACATGATGTAGTAATGGAATTCACATCATTGGAAGAGTTGTTCAAGGAAATTTTCACAAGGGCTTGGATTATCTCTTGATTCGTCTTTTGATTCTTTTCCATTTCTTGAAGTATCTCATTGTGACTCTTGACGAGTATATTATCAATGGATGTGTGAGAAATTTCTTGCACAACATGGACCCTCTCATCAATTTGGTTATTTGATTGCACCATAGATTTAGTCTCAATAATGTACCATGCCTCTCCGTATGGATTTAGAAAGAATGTTCCCACCCGCGGAGGAGTTGAGGGAATCTTGATGATGTGGTCTTAATCCATTGTAAAAGGTGTTGATTTGGTAAACTTCATTGAATCCATGATTGGGGCATTTTCTCAATAACTCCTTGAACTCTTCCCAAGCATAACTAAAGGTTTGATTTTGTTTTTGTTGAAATCCAATAATTAGGTTTCTCAAAGCCGTGGTCTTAGATGGAGGGAAGAACCTATTCAAAAACTTCTTGGTAAAGTCATGCCAAGTGGTAATGCTCTTAGGTGGTAGTCTATCTAGCCAATACCTAGCACTTCCCTCTAAGGAGATTTGAATTAGGATCAACTTAATGGCATCATGAGGAACTCCATTGTACTTAACTGTATTGCAAATGGATAGAAACTTCTTGATATGATCATGTGGATCATCATTAGGTCTCCCGAAAAAGGGTGTAGAAGAAACCAAAGTAATCATAGGTGTCTTAAGCTCAAAGGTGTTTTGCGGGTATGTCGGGTATAATAATGGCATCGGAATATCCCTCCACATTTGATTGGAGGTGCTCCATCAATGGTCTATTGTCAACGGCGGCCATGGCTTCTTGTGTGTTATTCAAATCACGATGCTCGGGATCGGCTTGATGGACGGTGTTGTTCTTACTCTTTCTCTTTTTCTTCCTTTTAGGAGGAAGGGGTTGTACATCAAAAGGTATTTGTTCATGCCCTCGGGTGAGCATGCAACTCAAATCAAGGAGTGAGAGAGGAGCTCTCGTTCGACTTTGGAAAAGAAGGGATTATCCTTTCCGAGGTTCAGTAAGAATATCCACAAGAAAATATAATATATGTAAGTAATACTTTGGGTGGCAAAACTCCCAATCAAGCTTTCCTTCTTAGAATACTCACTAGTGAACGGGGGGTTAGGTGGCGCGAAACACTTAAGTACCTATTAACCCTTAGACGGCATTTTATAGCTCGTCGCATATCTATTCACTTTGTAGTTTGTATTCTTCGAATTCTTGTGTTAGCCTCAAAATATTGAGTCAAACAAGAATGCTCGGTCATATGTTTATTATGTATCGTATTTTAGAACATTGTAATAGGTAGTATGTTAGTCGTGTATAACGGGCTTAACTTTAAGCTAAGGTTCATTCATAAGTAACCAAAGCCCAAAAGGAAAGCCCGACCCATGATCATATAGCCCATTAAGCTACATGTAAGCAAAGGCTATATAAACCCTTCCTAGCATGTTAGGAAGGGTGTTGGTTCATTTAATTTTCTTCTAATCTAATATTTCACAAGTTTCTCCAACCATTTTCTCTCTACTTTCTCTCACTACTTTCTCTCTCTAAAATTCATCTCATATCTACCTTTCTTTCTTCATAAATTCGTATTATATCATCTAAATATATGGGACAACAATTGGTATCAATCGCCATGGGGTAGTTTTGTGATTTGGTTGTTGTGTTTTCATTTGATTTATTTGATTTGATCCGTATTTCTTCCACGAATTCAAGATTTTTTATATTTTTTATTGTTCTTCAAGTCGTATAACTTCTTTATTCGTGTGGTAGTGATTTGGGTATCTTGGTTTTGGTTAAAACTCAAGTCTTTTGGATCAAAAGTTGAGAACTTTCTTGTTTTTCATCTTTCCGAAATTCTAGCGAGTATCACCATCGGAAAGTACAAAGGGAGTGAGGCCAGTCGCAATAACCTTTTGGTTCTACTTTGCGGTCTAAGGATTTTGATACCTTATTTCGACGAGACATTCCGATCGTACATTGCGATCTGGAATTCCGACGGTTTCACGGGATTTTTGAGTCGTTACTCTACGAAATTTGTTTTAGCCATATTCTGATCTAAACATTCCGACAGTGCATTGCGATCTAAACATTCCGATAATGCATTGCGATCTAAGCATTCCGACAGGTAAACATTGCGATCTAAGCATTCCGACAGGTAAACATCGTGATCTCAGATTCAAACAGAAGGACATTCCGATAGATTATTATTCCGATAGAACCCAACATTCCGATACCAGCAACATTCCGACATCCAACATTCCGATGGACATTCCGATGGCACATTCCGATGGACATTCCGATGACATGTTTAGCTAAATTTTGTTCGAGTATTTTTTAGACTTAGCCGCCATCTAGACTAGTTTCGTAATATCGTTTACACGGAGATTAAAAAAAAGAAAAAAAAAAGTTAAAATTTTTCCGTCAAGTAAATTCAAATTTTTTCCATACTAGTTTTAGGACATTTCTAGCTCGATTTCAAAATTTGGCGATTACAAAATTTTTTTGGTCTACCGTTTTGTCGGACTGGGGAAATTATTGTCGGACTGAAGAAAATTTACAATTTTCGGAATTTTAACCACAACAACAATCACAACAAATCTACTTAAGATCCACTTTCACTTCATCATTTCAGAGAATATTGAGATGGATTCTACTGCCGAATATCGTGTGACGAACAACAACATAATGGTGGCGGGTAACAAAGAAAGACCACCAATGCTTGTGTCGGGTCGATATGATCAATGGCAATCCCGTTTTCTACGTTATCTTGACACAAAACCTAACGGTGATGCTTTAAGGCAATGTATTTTGGAAGGACACTATAAACTCTCAAGGATTCAAGTTCCTACAGTACCAGCCACAGACACAAGTGACGCACAACCAGCATATGAACGTGATGAAAAGAGGACCGACCTCACCCCAGAGAACCGTGTGTGGTTTGATGCAGAGAAAGAAGCAATCTACTTAATTCTCAGTGGCATTGGAGATGATATTTATTCTACGATTGATGCATGCCCTACTGCTCAAGAAATGTGGACGGCTATTGAAAGATTGCAACAAGGTGAATCACTTAACAAACAAGATATGAAAACTAAGATGTTTTGGAACTTTGGCAAGTTTACATCAAAGGATGGGGAATAAATTGATTCTTATTACTCCCGATTCTACAAGATGATGAATGATATGACCCGAAACAACTTGCAAGTTTCCACCATGCAAGTCAATGTCCAATTTCTACAGCAACTTCAACCAGAGTGGACACGGTTTGTCACCTTGGTGAAACAACAACAAAAGTTAGACGAAGTTTCATATCACAAGCTCTTTGACATCTTGAAACAATTTCAAAATGAGGCAAATGAACTTCGAGTTGAACGAGTTGCAAAGATTTCCAATCCACTTGCTTTGGTGTCTACCACTCAACATTACCCAGATTATCACTCTCGTTCTTCAAAGACCTACTCTACTCAATCATCATCACCACGATCATCCACTGTCTCCAAGTCACATGCTCCAACACGATCCCGAGGCAAAGAAGTTGCAAGAGAACCATCACCCACACCTGAGAAATCATCCAAAGAAGACAGTGATGAAGAAGTAGCTCAAAAGGATAGGGAATTCAAGCAACAAATGGCTTTCATTATGAAGCAATATAAGAAAATCTACAAACCCACCAACAACAACCTTCGAACATCTTCAAACCCGAGGAACACCCATGCACAAAGTCCTCCAAGGTATGACACACGAAGACGTGCTAAGAGTCCTCCAAAGTATGATCGACAACCTAAGTATGATAATCAGAGGGTGGCTACTGTTGTTGGAAATAGGGAAACTGTTGGTACTCAAGTTGTGCAACAAAGTGAGATTCAGTGTTTTAACTACAGAGGTTTTGGGCATTTGGCTAGGGAATGCAGGCAGCCAAAGAGGGTTAAAGATTATGGTTATCATAAGGAAAATATGCTGCTGTGCAAGAAAATGGAAGCTGGAATCAAGCTATCAGCTGAGGAAGGAGAAATGCTTGATAACACAGATGATGAACTCTCCGACCAAGAACTCGAGGCATATTATTCATACATGGCAAAGATTCATGAGGTCCTTAACGTCACTGAAGATGACAATGGTCCTATCTTTGATACCGAGCCAATTGATAAGGTACAACATGATGATGAATATAATGTGTTTGGTGATACACATGAGCATAGTGATCTTCCAACAACAATTACTGACACGTGTATGATGGAAACGGTTGATAGCAATACCACACCCGATTCATCAGACATGTGCAATATGAGTTTGAGGATGATCAACATCAAATGAGTATGATGACGAGGAGCGTGTCACGCTTGCTAATTTAATTGCTAGTTTACAAAAAGATGTCAATGAAAATAGAAAGAGTCAAAAGCAATTAAAGAAGGCAAACGCAGCGCTCACTCAAAACTTTGAAGAATGCAAAGCCGCTCTTATAAATCTAGTGAGACTATTGATAGTTATAGGGTTGAGCTTCTTCAAAAGACCAACGAGCTTGAGGGGTACAAAAGTCGTGTCATCAACGTTAAAAAGGACGATTTTAAAAATAAATACAATGAAGATCTTGCTTTGTTAACTAAAGAAAAACGTCAATTTAATGTTTTATTAAGTGATGAACGTCAAAAAACGTACCTTGCCACAACAAAAGTTAATGAACTTGAACAGAGGGTTTCTATGAATACCACCGATTCTGCTAAAATTCTTGACGAAAAGAAACAAGAGGTTGAAACAATAAAACAAGATTTCAAAAATAGACAAAGCAAAGATACTGAAAAAGTAAAGGATCTCGAAGAGCAAGTCGATTTTTTGAAAAAAAGTTGTTTATAATACACATGACTCTATTCAAACCGTAAGAATGATAGCACCCCGGTCATTTTTCAAGGGTCAACCTAGCTTTGCCACCCCCAAGTACCTCGAACAAGCTCAAGCTGCGAACCCCCACTTATATCTTGATGAGTCCGAATGGACTGATAATGACTGCCCAGTGGCTAACATCGATAGTGAAGAGACGTCCCTTTGGGATGAGGAGAGTAGATCACCAGTCAATAAAGATTTTGTGAAACCCTATAACTATGCTTATCTAAATAGTCTTTACGGTCTTTTCACTCCACAAAAACAGAAGTCTCGTGAGGAATTCTTTTTAGAATGCAAACAAAGAAGAATTCAATGGAAAAAGGCTTTTGCCGCTAAGAGGAAAACAAATGTTTTTAAATATATTAACTATTTGCCTCTAGATGCTTCTAAAAGAAAAAGTAGAAAAACACTTGGTTTTCTTAAACACCACGTTGATAATGTTCAATCAATTGTTGAAAGCGATTGGGAAAAACGTCAAAAGGATAAGTGGAAAACCGAGATTCCTCACGACATAACTGTGCTTATGAAAGAACTTTTAATACCAAATACGAAGATAATAAAAGAACATGTTCTTGAGTTGGAAAATTTGATTCGGTCTGAAATGTTTGATGATTTGAAATATGTTGAGTCTCTTGAAAAAGAAATTGATGAACTTCAAAATGACAAATCAGAATTTTCAAATGAATATGATATACTCTTAGAAGAATGTATCTCCAAAGATATTTTGTGTGTTACTCTTCAATCTTGTGCTGATATCGATGAATATTCTGATGTTGCATGCAAATATCTTGATAAAATCAAAGAATGTGAGCGTCTTGAACTTGAGCTTTCGAAACATAAAGAAAATGTTGATAAAAAAGGCTTTTGAGTTACTTCAACACAAAACTGATTTCCTTCAAAAACATTGTCATTCTCTTGAACTTGCTTTGCAAAAAGACGTTGGTAGTTTTCCACATGATAATAAATTGCAAGAAAAACTTCCCCAAACGTTTCGAGAAATGAATGAACAGAATTTGGAAATTAAAGGGTTGAAAGCTCAGTTACAAGACAGGGACAGAGCGATAGCAGAGTTGTAGAAACTCGTTGCTAAAATGGGTGGGAAAGTCGTGGAACCTAGCATTAAGCAACCTGTTGTAAGACAACCCAATGCTCAAAAAGTGACTAGACCCTCTGTCTTGGGAAAACCATCTGTTTTCTCTAATTCTGCATTTGCAAAACCTGCGTTTGCCCCCAAGACGGATGGGAAGGATAGGTTACCACAAAACACTCCCAAAACACATATTCGATCACAAAGCATTAAGAACACAAATGTGGTTAAACCAGGGATGTATAGATTGGCCACTAAAGCTACACACAACAAAGAAAGTCCGTCACCTCAGACTTTTAGAAACACTAATAGACGTGTGTCTTTTACTACAGGAGTAGTCCCCACTGATAATGTTAGCCGACCCCAGCTTAAGATCACTCGCATGAATGAAAAGGTTTGGCAAACCAAAATTCAAGAGAAGATGAAGACAGTAGAAGACCACCCTAGGATTTTCAATGTTTCTAAGAATAAAACGTCTGTAATCGCGTGTAATGACGATATGAATGATTCAACTTTGAATGCTTTGAATGTTAAGTTTGTTTGTGTGAAATGTGGAAAGTGTGCTAATGCTAATCATGCTATGTGTGTTTCGAATAATGTCAAAGGCGTAGAAACTAGAAATAAGAAGCAAACTGTGATGCCTATAGGTGCTAGAAAACCCAAACGCAAAGTGAACCATTCTGGTGCAACCCCCCCCCCCCCCTAAGAAAAGTATCGCATCAGACTCCACAACTAAGAACCCTAGAAGCAGAATTAGCGAATTATACGAGTCTGCTAGCAAGCCTTGGAAATGGTGGTTTGCTAATCAATGTCCTCCAGGATATAAATGGATGCCTAAGGTTAGGACAAAAAATGTGACTACGTGTGTTAGTGTGACTCTAAGTGATGAAACTAGGGAAACTAATGCATCGGATATCACAACTAACATGGAATCCAATTTAGCAAATGCTCCATCGTGTTCTAATTCTTCTGCAGGTGATCGAAATAATTCTCTTCATACTGGACTCTGGATGCACGAAGCACATGACGGGGAATCTCAAGCTTCTAATTAACTTCGTGGAGAAGTTCCTGGGTACGGTCCGATTCGGAAATGATCAATTTGCACCGATCCTAGGATATGGAGACTTGGTTCAGGGGAATATCACTATCATAAGGGTTTACTACGTTGAAGGGCTCAGTCACAATCTTTTCTCGGTTGGTCAATTCTGTGATGCGGATTTAGAGGTTGCTTTTAGAAAGAAGACATGTTTTGTTCGTGATTATGATGGGAATGACTTACTTACCGGAACACGGGGTACTGATCTCTACACTATTTCACTACAAGACTCCACATCTTCAACTCCAATCTGTTTCATGGCTAAAGCTTCAACGACTCAAGCTTGGTTATGGCATCAACGTTTATCTCATCTTAACTTTGATACCATCAACTTGCTTTCCAAGAAAGATATTGTGCGAGGCCTTCCTAACTTGAAATTCATCAAAGATCATCTTTGTTCTTCTTGTGAGCTTTGTAAAGCTAAACGGAGTAGTTTCAAGACAAAGACTACACCAAGCTCTAAAGGACGGTTAGATCTTCTACATATAGATTTGTGTGGTCCCATGCGTGTTCATAGTATCAATGGGAAGAAAAACGTTATGGTAATTGTCGATGACTACTCAAGGTACACATGGACTCACTTCTTGAGATCCAAGGATGAAACACCCGATGTTCTCATCAGCTTCCTTAAACTGATACAACGTGGTCTTAAGCTCAAGTTAAAGTGTTTCGTACTGACAGAGGTACAAAATTTTTAAATTCAAAACTGAGAAACTATTTTGAAGCCGAAGGGATTGAACATGAAACATCTATTGCTCGAACACCCGAACAAAACGGCATTGTTGAAAGACGAAACCATACTTTAGTTGAGGCTGCTCGAACATTATTATCCGCTTCAAACTTCCACTATACTTTTGGGCCGAAGCCGTGTCAACCGCATGCTACACACAAAACCGCTCCTTAATTATCCCAAGACAGGAAAAGACACCATATCACATAATTAATGATCGCAAACCTTCACTCAAACACCTTCATGTTTTTAGATGTACATGTTACATTATTTGAGATGGTGAAAATCTGGACAAGATGAAAGAGAAAGGTGATGCATGTATTTTAGTGGGATATGCAACTCAGTCTAAGGGATACAGAGTATACAACAAGAGAACAAAATTGATAGTCGAGACTATTCATATCAGATTTGATGAATTACAAGAAATGGCACTTGAACAAAGTAGTTTAAGTCCCGATCCACAACGACATACGACTTCCTTTTACAACCGCACGGAACTCGGAACTCAAGACCACAACAATGAACCGTCAATTTCAAAGCTGGTTCCTAAACATGTTCCTAGAGCAGATATGACAGTGGACACGACACTTGAAGAGTTGGAAATGTTATATGGACCAATGTTTGATGAATATTTCACGGGGGAGAAACATGTTGTATCGAAGTCTTCCGCTGTAACTCATGATACGAATGATGATACCGATCATCATCAACAAAAGGATACAACTTCATCTACTTCAACACGGGTTGCTGCAGATTTACCTCCTCCGAATATCACTTCAACAATCAATCCTACAACATCCACAACTACTGTCATTGCTCCAGAGAACACAAATCAAGCAGACGGTGCATTATCTGACGATGACGATTTTCACAACCCATTCGGTACACCGGTACACGAAACTGGAGAGTCCTCTACTCGTCATGTTGATCCGTCAAATATGCATACGTTTTATCAATGACATCCTTCCACACATCATTGGACCCGAGATCATCCTTTGGTTCACGTAATTGGAAACCCTTCACAGCCTGTTCGTACAAGACGAAAACTAGCAACCGATGGCGAGGTTTGTATGTTCGCACTCGCCGTGAGTACTGTTGAACCGAAAAACATCAAAGAAGCCATGGCTGATCATGCTTGGATCGAATCGATGACGGATGAACTTCAAAAATTTGAAAGACTTAAAGTCTGGGAACTTGTTGACATACCATACGATGTGATTCCGTTAAATCTTCGTTGGATCTGGAAAAACATATGGATGAAGAGAATACGATCATCAAGAACAAAGCTAGGCTAGTGGCTAAGGGGTATGGCCAGAAAGAGGGAATTGATTTTGACGAATCATTTGCACCAGTTGCTCGTGTGGAAGCGGTCAGGAATTTCCCTTCCTTATGATGCACATAAGGGATTCACTGTTTATCAAATGGACGTAAAGACAGCATTTCTTAACGGTCCTTTGAAGGAAAAAGTCTATGTCACGCAGCCGGAAGAATTCGTCAATCCTCATTATCCTGACAAGGTGTATCGTCTCCACAAGGCACTATATGGACTCAAGCAAGCTCCAAGGGCGTGGTACGACGAGCTCTCGAAATTTCTGGTATCCAAAGGTTTCTCAAAAGGTTCCATTGATCTAACTTTGTTCACTTATAAATATGGGGATGACATTTTGCTTGTGCAGATTTATGTTGATGACATTATTTTCGGGTCTATGATACATTATTTTGCAATGGGTTCTAAATAATTCTCGGAATCCTCTCGAATTGATCTCAGTTAAAAGTGGAATGATTGTTCTTGGTGACAAAAAGTGGATTTGGTTTTCTATTCTATTAAAAAGGGAAATGAATAAAGTAAATAAAGACTTAAACTTGAAACAATTAAGAAGTAAGACTTGAATTAAAAATTTAAAACAAATCAGCAACCAAAAACTGACCTAACTGAACAATATCCTATTTGGAAAATCTGGCTTATACGGAATAAAATCAAGAAATGGCCTACTCGGAATGTAACACTATGCGGAAAACAAGCCCCTATTCGGAAAATATGGTCTATGCGGAAAACTCCTCTATTCGGAATAAAATGCTCTATTCGGAAAATCAGGTTCTATGCGGAAAACATCTCTATGCGGAAAACATGCCCATTCGGAAAGAGAATGCTATGCGGAATAATTGCCTTATGCGGAAAACAAGATCTATTCGGAAAAATGCTCTTATGCGGAAAATTAGGCTATTCGAAAAACATCACTATGCGGAAAATATGGCTTATGCGGAAAATTAGGCTATTCGGAAAAACATCACTATGCGGAAAAATCAACTATGCGGAATATATAAAATATTCCGAGTAAAGGAAATGTAAACACCCCTATTCGGAATATCCAGGATTTCGAATAAGGGAGATATAAAATCGTCTGTTCGGAAAGTTTCTGGAATGAAAGAACAGTAACAGTAGCGACAAAACAGGGGTCACGGTTTTAAATCCAAACCGAATCCAATACTTACCAAATCAAACACAAATCATTTACATACCATAAGTAATAAATCCCACCAATAAAAACACTAAATCAACAACTTTTTAAGATCAAACTAGAATCAAATAAAACTTAAGAACTTGCAAAAGGAGATGATGAAGAACAAGGTGAATAAAAAGATGGAATTGATTAATTAATGTAAAGGTAACAAGAGTAAAGATTAAACACTTACAAGATTAAAAGAAAAAGATGAAAATCACCAAACACCCTAATGGTGTTTGTGATGAACCGATCCTAAGAACCTGGGAAAAAGAAAAATGAAAACTAACTCCCTAATTGTGTGAAGGGAAAAACTATATATAGTCCTAATGGTTGGTTGGTGAGTGGGCTTTTTCCCTTTCTTCTTGTCTTCTCGTCTTTTCAGAAAAGTTGACATTTTCGATTCTGATTCGGGATTTGTCGTCGATTAAATTCAACTCGTCTTTTAATTTCTTCGTTAAATAGACTTGAGTTTCTTCGACATATATAAATCTTCCATCTTTGGTCCTTTTCTTCGATAAATCTTCAAATAGGCCCATTGACTTCAAATCTTTTGCACCTCTTGGACAATAGACTTCGTCTTGAGTCTTTTTCCTTGATAAAACCCGTGCAATCCCATGTTTTCTTTAATATTCATCCGGTTAGCTCTGAAAACACAATAAACACAAAAACCACGCATAATTCCAAACAAATGATATTAAATACGTGTTTTGGTCTCGTACGACCTTACTTATTGCAGATAAATTATTAGCAAGTGATGGGAGAATAGGCAAATAATTACACCAAGTGAGCTCGCGCAAGAATACCGACTTATAATTGACTCTATCATTTCTCGTCCTCCACAATTTAAAATCTCAAGTAATGAGACTCGTGGATACTTAGCCTAATAAACCGATTAAGGTCTATATGGTTAAGGATACTAGCTAGAATAAACTTGGATAAGTCTATTCGGGTTGAGTCAAAATAAACGCAACGGGCCTAATATGTCAAAGATTTCTAAACTAGCTACAACACTTTATTAAAATTTTGACTTTATTGCTGGATATATACATATGAAAGCAACGATAAAAAATTTAAAATTTACGACTAAATGGCCAAAGTTAATAAAAAATTTGAAAAATGTTGAAAAATAGGATTTTCCGGTTAAATGAAGGCATTTTCATGGAAAAGTCCACTTAAAACTTCGATAGAAGTCCCCCCTACACTTAAGATAAACATTGTCCTCAATGTTTAAGCATGTGGGAAAAATCTCCCCTACACTTATGACATTGTGCACGTTGGTTAACTCGAGTTAAGGAAGAGACGACTAAAGTGATCAATTTCAGATGTGAGTATGAAGAAAATTGAATCACGATAGTTGAGAGATAGAACCGGATTTTGGATAACACGGGAGCACGGTTCTTCAAAGATTTCCAAGATTGCAGTTATCCCTGTAATCACATCACCACACAAACACAAATGACCAAAATAGGTCCTCCCCTACACTTAGGGGGTTAAAGGGATAGATACTCGGGTTGCCTCCCGAGAAGCGCTTGTTTTTGATAACCGAGTCACGAGCCTGACTCGACCCAAATTCAGTTCATGGGGAACGTGGTGAGGGACGGAATCACCTCCTGAGAGGTGTCCTCACCAAAGTACAACTTCACTCGTTGGCCATTCACCTTAAAATTTGGTCCATTAGGTTGAGCGAGCTCGAGAGTACCATATGGAAAAATTTAGGCAATGGTGAATGGGCCGGACCAACGAGATTTCAGCTTGCCCGAAAAGATTTTCAACCGAGAGTTAAAAAGTAAGACTTTGTCTCCAACATGGAACTCTCGGTTTTTAATCTTGGAGTCGTGAATGAGCTTAGTCCGTTCCTTATAGATCAAAGAATTTTCATAAGCCTCATTACGGAGTTCATTCAGCTCATTGAGTTGGATCTTGCGTAGGTCACCGGCTTTGTTTATATCAAAATTAGCCCACTTCAAGGCCCAATAAGCCTTGTGCTCCAACTCAATGGGGAGGTGGCACGCTTTCCCATACACAAGACGATAAGGCGTACAGCCGATCGGGGTCTTATAAGCAGTACGGAAAGCCCACAAAGCATCATCGAGTTTATCAGCCCATGCGGCACGATGCTCTCCCACGGTTCTTTCCAAAATTCGCTTTAGTCCTCGGTTGGATATTTCAGCCTGGCCATTAGTTTGTGGGTGGTAGGCTGTGGAAAGACGATGATTCACACCGTACTTAGCCATGACTCTAGCAAATTGGTCATTGCAGAAATGAGTCCCATGATCACTAATAATGGCGCGAGGCACACCGAATCTAGCGAAAAGAGCTTTCAAAAAGTTACAAACCACCCTTGCGTCATTAGTAGGTAAAGCTTTGGCTTCAACCCACTTTGAAACGTAGTCAACGGCTACAAGGATGTATTTGTTTCCTTTAGAGGAAGGGAATGGCCCCATAAAGTCGATACCCCAAACATCAAAAATTTCACACTCTTGAATGAAATTCTGAGGCATCTCGTCTTTATGTGTGATCTTACCTTGCTTTTGGCAAACATCACATTTTTTAACCATATCGTGAGCGTCACGATAAATGGAGGGCCAATAAAATCCCGAATCAAACACTTTTTTAGCGGTGTAGTTGGGACCAAAGTGACCACCGGTGGGTCCTTTGTGGCAAGCATCAAGGATTTCAGACGCTGCCGGTCCATCAACACATCGGCGAATAATGAGGTAGGCACATTGTTTGAATAGGTAAGGGTCGTCCCAAAAGTAAGTCTTGATGTCGGTGAAGAACTTTTTCTTTTGCTGAGACGTCAACCCTTCCTTGAGAATTCCACCCGCCAAGTAGTTTGCAAAGTCCGCAAACCACGGGGTTTCATTCGGCTTCGAGTTTATAGACATTAAGGTCTCCAAGGGGAAAGAATCATTGATTTCTTTGTTCGGATGATCCCCCTGGTAAGGATCCTCAAGTCTGCTGAGATGGTCCGCGGCTAAGTTTTCTGCTCCTTTTTTATCGCGAATTTCGATTTTAAATTCCTGGAGCAGCAAAACCCAGCGAAGAAGTCTTGGTTTGGAATCTTGATTTGTCAACAAGTACTTCAGCGCGGAATGATCGGTATACACAATGGTGGTGGAAAGGACAAGATAGGGGCGGAATTTTTCAAAAGCATAGACAACAGCTAGAAGCTCTTTTTCGGTTGTCGTATAATGCAATTGTGCCCCTGTCATTGTCTTGCTAGCGTAATGGATCGGTTGGAAGTGTTTGTTCACTCTTTGTCCAAGAACCGCTCCAATAGCAAAATCACTAGCATCGCACATCAACTCAAAGGGTAGCTCCCAATTAGGGGTAACCAAGACGGGTGCCTTAGTTAGCTTATCCTTAAGTGAGTTGAAGGCTTCAAGACACTCTTTGGAAAAGATAAAAGGAGTATCTTTTTCCAAGAGGTGGGTCATCGGGCGAGCGATTTGAGAAAAATCTTTAATGAATCGACGATAGAAGCCCGCATGACCCAAGAAACTTCTCACACCCTTCACGGTTGAAGGTGGAGGCAACTTTGCGATAACATCGACTTTAGCGCGGTCTACTTCAAGACCGGCTTTCGAGATCTTATGTCCAATCACGACGCCTTCTTTTACCATAAAATGGCATTTTTCCCAATTCAGAACTAGGCGAGTGTCTTCACACCTCTTTAGCATACGTTCCAAATTGGCAAGGCAAGAAGAGAAAGAATCCCCGAAGACCGAGAAATCGTCCATGAAGACTTCCATGGTTTGTTCAACCATGTCATGGAAGATAGCTAACATACACTTTTGGAAAGTCCCGGGCGCATTACATAAGCCAAAAGGCATTCTTTTGTAAGCAAAAGTGCCATAGGGACAAGTGAATGTAGTCTTCTCTTGATCTTGGGGATCGATGGGTATTTGAAAATAACCCGAGAAACCATCAAGAAAGCAGTAATATTCATTTCCTGCTAAGCGTTCAAGCATTTGGTTCATAAAAGGTAGAGGGAAATGATCCTTTCTCGTGGCATCATTGAGTTTGCGGTAGTCTATACAAACTCTCCACCCAGTAACGAGACGAGTGGGAATCAACTCGTTGTGTTCATTGGGAACAACGGTTATTCCGCCCTTCTTGGGCACACAATGGATTGGACTAACCCATGGTGAATCCGAAATAGGGTAAATCATACCCGCATCAAGAAGTTTGAGAACCTCTGTTTTGATGACTTCGTGGATTTTTGGATTCACCCTTCGTTGGCTTTGAATTGTGGGCTTAAAGTCGTCCTCCATGAGAATTTTGTGTGTGCAGAAGTGAGGATCAATTCCACGAATATCCGAAATCGTCCAAGCGATAGCCTTCTTATGATCCTTCAACACAGCGACAAGTCGAGCTTTCTCTTCATCCTTCAAATCCTTAGCAATGATGACTGGCGACTTCTTCTCTTCTTCGAGGAATACATACTCAAGATGGGGCGGCAACTCCTTAAGTTCCAAATCCGGAGGATTTTCGACGGGAGACGTATTCGAAGTCGGAGTCTCGATAGCAATAACAGTGGGAGATGGAGGGGAGGGATTGTCTTCTCTGAGGAGGTTTGCAATGAAACTAAGATCGTCATCCCAAGTGGCAGTAGAATCGTCATTGTCTTGCTTCACATCTTCCAAGGTGGCTTCCAAATCTTTCCAAAGGAAATCACTTTCACCAAATAGAGATAGTGATGAGTCGATAGAGGAAACGGTCTCAACATTGGGAAGAGAGGTATGAATGTTTTTACAAGCATCCTTGAAGTGTTCTTCACAAGCCTCATCAAGAACGTCAATACAATTAACGCTCTCGTAAGAATAAGGTTGTTTAGAAAGCTTTCCCATGTTGAAGACTACTTTATCGTCACCCACTCTCATGATAAGCTCACCGGCTTCAACATCAATGAGAGTGCGACCGGTCCTCAAGAATGGACGACCAACAATGAGTGGCACACGGGGATCCATCTCGTAGTCGACGACAACAAAATCAGCAGGGAAGGTAAATTTGTCGACTCCTACAATGACGTCTTCGGCTATCCCCACTGGATAAGCAACCGTACGGTTAGCTAATTCCAAAGTCATTTTGGTGGGGACTAGCTCTGGGAGAGATAATTGCTTCCAAACACTTAGAGGCATGAGATTAATACTGGCACCTAGATCGGCTAGGGCCATGCAATTCTCTACTCCCGGGAAATTGCAAGGGATAAGAAAACGACCCGGATCACCAAGCTTGGTTGGCAATTTCCTAAAGAGCACTGCAGAGCAGTTCTCATTAAGTTGGGTGTTGGCAATATCGAGGAGCTTTTTCTTGTCGCTCAGAAGATCTTTAAACATTTTGGCATACTTGGGCATGTGAGCGAGAGCCTCAGCGAAGGAGATATTGAAATTCAGTTTTTTGAACATTTTTAGGAAGTTCGAAACTTGAATATCATCCTTGCTCTTTTGCTTCTCTTTCCTCAACCTAGATGGATAAGGTATATTGGAAGAAGAGGAAGGCTTTAGAGGAATAGGATCACTCACAACCACGGGTGGAGGAGGGGTAGAAGGAAGACGTAGAGAAATTGGGGAAGGAGAAGGATGAGGAATAGGAGCAAGCGACTCGTTCTCCTTAGTCACAATCACCGGTGGAGGTATAGGAAGCTCGGGTTCCTTGGTACCTTTGCCACTTCGAGTGGTGATTTCTTTCATCTCCCCTCTTGGGTTTGCAACGGTGTTACTCGGAAGAGTACCCGAAGAAGAGGGTTGACTACTTTGGAAGAAACTAGCCATCATGTTCCTTAGATCATTAGTTTGGCTATCCAACGTATTTCTCATGTCTGCTCTCAAATCGTTTCCTTGCTTGACCAAGTCTGCTTTCAAGTTGCGTACTTCCTCTTGGAGATTTCCCACTATCACATCATTGGTTCTCATGTAGGTTGCGACCTCTTGGTGTAGTGCAGTGGTGTTTTGGTTGGAAGGAGCATTGTATGCAGGTGGTTGGTAAGCAGGTTGTTGGTAGACTTGATTGTTTCTTTGAGGTGGTTGTTGCTGCTTGTGAGGTGGGATGTATGGTTGTCGAGGTTGTTGTTGTTGAGGAGGGCGATTAAGGTTTTGTTGTTGGTTTGGGTTGGCAGGAGGGAAACCAGGTGGTGAAAGATAGTTGTTGCTGCGATAGCTAAGCAAGTTACGGTCACCTTGGGGTCTAGCTTGATAAGCAGGTTGAGGATAGGTGCCATATGCCGCATTCACATTCTCTGCAGGGTAGTCTTGGGTGGCAGTACAAGTTGTGTAGGAGTGAGGACCACCGCATATCTCACAAGGTTGGCTGACAGCGTTAACTTGAGCGTTTTTAGCGTTGTTGCTGTTGTTGTTGACGGTGTGGGTGACAAGCGATTCAAGAAGCGTAGTGAGTTTGTCTAATCGCTTGTCGCTGTCACTAGTGCTAGCACTAGCGACATTGGTCCGAACACTCTTGGTTTGCACACGAGACTTATTCTCAAGGATGTCCCAAGCAGCATTGGAAGTCTTAGCCAATAGATTACCCCCCGAGGCACTATTGAGTGAATCTTGATCACTCATGCTTAAACCATTGTAAAAAGTATTGATTTGATGTACTTTGGTAAAACCATGTTGTGGGCATTTTCTTAAAAGATCTTTAAAACGATCCCAAGATTCACTGAACGACTCATCGTACTTTTGTTCAAAGTTTATAATCTCATTCCGCAAAGCGGTAGTACGAGAGGGTGGAAAAAAGTAATTTATAAACTTTGTTTCCAAATCCGTCCACGAGAGAATACTCTGTGGCGGTTCCTTAGCAAGCCAATGTCGGGCTTGTCCCTCTAAAGAAAAGGGAAAAAGTTGTAACCTTATAACTTCTTGTGGAACCCCATTGAACTTGACCGTGTTAGTGAGTTGTAGAAATCTCTTGATGTGGTCGTGTGGATCATCAATGGTTCGTCCCAAGAATGGCTGAGCGGAGACCATCTGGATAAAGCCTGACTTGAGCTCGAAATTGTTGGCGGCAATTGGAGGTATAACAATTGGATCCGTGTTGCCATCGACATGAGCTTGCAGCAATTCAATCATTGGGCGATTATCCGGAAGGGGCTCATTGTTGTTGTTATTCATGTTGTTGAAAGGTGGGTTGTTGTTGTTATTATTGTTTGGAGGTGGTACACCGGCCATGTCTAAGGGATCGAGAGGCTCGGGCTCTTGATAAGACGTGGATCGAGTGCGCATACACCTGCAAAAGAACTAACAAGGCAAAAACAATACAAAAATATTTTTGGTTTTTTATGGTTTTTTACTTTTTAGGTTTTTTTTGAAAATTTTATATTTTTTAGTGTTTTTGAAAATTTTTGTGAAAAAGTAACGTTCACGGGGAACGGATCCCAAAATCCAAGTTCTCACAAAAAACTTTTGATCTTAACGAGAAGAGCCGGCAGCGGCGCCATTTGATACATTATTTTGCAATGGGTTCTAAATAATTCTCGGAATCCTTTCGAATTGATCTCAGTTAAAAGTGGAATGATTGTTCTTGGTGACAAAAAGTGGATTTGGTTTTCTATTCTATTAAAAAGGGAAATGAATAAAGTAAATAAAGACTTAAACTTGAAACAATTAAGAAGTAAGACTTGAATTAAAAATTTAAAACAAATCAGCAACCAAAAACTGACCTAACTGAACAATATCCTATTTGGAAAATCTGGCTTATACGGAATAAAATCAAGAAATGGCCTACTCGGAATGTAACACTATGCGGAAAACAAGCCCCTATTCGGAAAATATGGTCTATGCGGAAAAATCCTCTATTCGGAATAAAATGCTCTATTCGGAAAATCAGGTTCTATGCGGAAAACATCTCTATGCGGAAAACATGCCCATTCGGAAAGAGAATGCTATGCGGAATAATTGCCTTATGCGGAAAACAAGATCTATTCGGAAAAATGCTCTTATGCGGAAAATTAGGCTATTCGGAAAAACATCACTATGCTGAAAATATGGCTTATGCGGAAAATTAGGCTATTCGGAAAAACATCACTATGCGGAAAAATCAGCTATGCGGAATATATAAAATATTCCGAGTAAAGGAAATGTAAACACCCCTATTCGGAATATCCAGGATTCCGAATAAGGGAGATATAAAATCGTCTGTTCGGAAAGTTTCTGGAATGAAAGAACAGTAACAGTAGCGACAAAACAGGGGTCACGGTTTTAAATCCAAACCGAATCCAATACTTACCAAATCAAACACAAATCATTTACATACCATAAGTAATAAATCCCACCAATAAAAACACTAAATCAACAACTTTTTAAGATCAAACTAGAATCAAATAAAACTTAAGAACTTGCAAAAGGAGATGATGAAGAACAAGGTGAATAAAAAGATGGAATTGATTAATTAATGTAAAGGTAACAAGAGTAAAGATTAAACACTTACAAGATTAAAAGAAAAAGATGAAAATCACCAAACACCCTAATGGTGTTTGTGATGAACCGATCCTAAGAACCTGGGAAAAAGAAAAATGAAAACTAACTCCCTAATTGTGTGAAGGGAAAAACTATATATAGTCCTAGTGGTTGGTTGGTGAGTGGGTTTTTTCCCTTTCTTCTTGTCTTCTCGTCTTTTCAGAAAAGTTGACATTTTCGATTCTGATTCTGGATTTGTCGTCGATTAAATTCAACTCGTCTTTTAATTTCTTCGTTAAATAGACTTGAGTTTCTTCGACATATATAAATCTTCCATCTTTGGTCATTTTCTTCGATAAATCTTCAAATAGGCCCATTGACTTCAAATCTTTTGCACCTCTTGGACAATAGACTTCGTCTTGAGTCTTTTTCCTTGATAAAACCCGTGCAATCCCATGTTTTCTTTAATATTCATCCGGTTAGCTCTGAAAACACATTTAACACAAAAACCACGCATAATTCCAAACAAATGATATTAAATACGTGTTTTGGTCTCGTTTTAGCCCGAATTCAGTGGTAAAAGGATGGGTGTTTACACACCTATCAGTCTACAAACCCACAACTTTCAAAATGGTTTGAAAAAGTCATGCACAACAAATTTGAAATGTTAATGATGGGCGAACTAAAATTCTTTCTTGGAATTCAAGTTCACCAATCCCCAAGTGGTATCTTTATAAACCAAGCTAAGTATTGTCAAGAGATAATCAAAAAGCATGGTATGACCTCATGTGACCCCGTTGGGACACCATTATCAACCACATCGCTAGATGCTGACTTGGAGGGAAATGCCATCGATCAAACGAGATATCATTCCATGATTGGTTCCCTCATGTACTTGACAGCAAGCAGACCTGATATTTCACATGCTACGTGTTATTGTGCACGATATCAAGCACGACCCACTGAAAAGCACCTCAAGGAGGTTAAACGGATCTTTTGGTACCTTAAGAATACCATTCATTTGGGAATCTGGTATCCGAGGGAAACCGGTTTATTTCTAACGGCCTATTCAGATTCTGATCATGCAGGGTGTCTTGATACACGAAAAAGTACTTCTGGTGGTGCACAATTTCTAGGTCAAGATAAGCTTGTGGGATGGTCTTCCAAGAAGCAGGATTGCACATCACTTTCATCATCCGAAGCAGAGTATGTGTCTCTATCTGCGTGTTGTGCTCAAGTTCTATGGATGAGAACACAACTCACGGATTATGGCTTCCACTTTGATAAAGTACCTATGTACTGTGACTCAAAGTCGGCCATAGCCATCTCCTGCAATCCGGTACAGCATTCCCGCACGAAGCACATTGATGTCCGATATCACTTTATAAAGGAACAAGTTGAAAGAGGTATCGTTGAACTATACTTTGTTGGAACAGATTACCAATTAGCCGACTTGTTTACGAAAGCTCTGTCGAAAGATAGGTTTGAGTACCTCGTTAGGCAAATTGGTATGAGATGTTTGACTCCGGCAGACCTGGAGATTCCGGCAAAGGTGCCTGCTTGATTTATCTATCAAACATCAACCTGTAAATATCTTTGAAAAAGCAAAATACAAAAATATAAAACATATAAAAACAAAACACAAAATTAAAAAACTTTCAAAATCCAAAAATATTCTTCTCGACATGTCTTTCAGTATCGATAATATGGACGTGCCTAGAAATGTCGCTCAATAACGACACGGGTGTGTACATAAAGCTCGAATGAAAGTTGTAAATATTTTTCAAAACATGTCATTTCTTCGTTTAATAAAGGAAATAGTCTATTTTGGACAATATTTCCAAACAACGGGTAGAGCAATCTACCACGGGTTGAGCTAGTCACAAAACATTCAACGTTTTGAGCTCAACACAATGTCTTGTAATCACTTTCATATTGCAACCCGGATCGATATTCACGGGGGAGTGTACGATTTAGTGCCCTTACCCTCAGCAAAAGAAGAGAAATCTTCTTACACTTGAGTGGATTCGTCAAGACATTCAAAGTCTATGAACTCAAGTTTATGCTTTAGAAAAACCTCTTCGACAAAAAGAAATAGGATTTTTCAAAAAGCGTTGACACAATTTTTTCAAGAATTTTTCAATGATTATTCAAAATCTTTCAAAACTTGTGTGTTCAACAACTCCCATCCTCAAAAAGAAAAATGTGGATCACATCCTCACAATGACAATTCAATTGGATCAATTTTTGAGGGGGAGCATTTTAACTTCATGCAAAAGATTAACACATCTTTCTCTCGGAGATTTTTCAAGACTATTTTTCAAAATATATTTTAATCAAATTTGGTATCTCTAATATCAAAAGATTTTATATATTAGAGATAGGGGAGAAAATTTGATTAAAATGTGATCTTATATAAGACTCAAGCACTTTAATTCTTACCTACATGTGCGAAACACTTTCGATTATCGATGCACATGTGGAGGGGGAGCATTTCTGAAACGACAAAACTAGCAAGGTGTTAAATGTTTTTCAAACACATTGTTAGAATTTAAAGTGGTTTTTATGGTGACGATCAAATACCCACAACATCTTTAATTCACGACGTTATTGGTGTCAAAAGGGTGGTTAGGTTTAAGTCCTATGATCCAACCAGAACCGGAGGGATCTTCCCAGGGACAATCCAATAGATTATTAGAAGTCCTTAGGAAAGATGGAGTAGAATGTGAACGTAGCTGAATGCCGACTAAGTACTGATGATAGCACTGGAACAATCACAACAAGGTGCTATTAATGATGTCTTGGTAAGCATTGAAGGGGTTGAAGAATGAAAAAGAAATGTAAGGATAAAGGGTGTAAAGAAAGAAGCCCTCCATACAACTTAGGCAGAAATCGGGTCAACACATCATGAAGACAACTCATCATGGACCCAGTGATGTGAAGCGCAACCCTTTCCTAGCTACTCAGGCTTTTCTCAAAAGAAGTTTGTTTTATTGTCACGAAGATCAACACGACTTCTATTGACTTTCTCACTCCGAGATAGTTGATATTGAATAGGTGGCATCTGCTCCAGCCTCCGACCACTAAAAGTGCACAAATAGAGTCTAGAGCCAAGAGATCAATCAAATCTCGTTAGGACACACGGATGAAGATCAAGAGAGTCCTACGCTATATCCTTGTGATATTTCTAGAACACTCAGAGTGATACTACTTAGTACTCACAATGATGAGTGGAAATCCTTCCAGTGTTAACATCAAACAGCACTGAGGTAGGTCATATGCAAGATTCTTTATGAATTGAACATGTGTAAAACTGAAAAGCAACAGTGGTTTGATTCTGAATTGATTCAAACTCGTTTCAGGTTTCTACGCAATATCTTTATGGTCTTGCCAGAACATTCAAAGTGATATTCATTAATATTCACAGTGACGAATGGAAATCCTTCTAGCGTCAACATCAAACAGCGCTACGGTAGGTGACTTGCGAGATTCTTATGAATCAAACTTGTGTCAACTGGAAAGCAACAATGGTAAGATTCTTAATGAATCAAACTTGTTCCAAGAATTTGAATTAACGACTTTAATCAAGCGGATAGTATCTATCCAATTGATTCACTCTTTATGTTCGCAGTATTGCTTTGAGACGGTCGAGTAAAGAGAACGGCTAGTACAGTCGCGAAACCCTGTCAAGGAGATTTTTAACTAAATGTACCTATCACAGGTACGATATTTAATATCGTATAGCGGTCTTCACCGACCGGAGGTAAAACGCTACAGATTTAGGACGAATGTCAAAGCCATTCAGTCCGTGTCTATGTTTTGTCTCGAGAAGGTGGCGTCACGGTGTACTCAACAAAGTCAAAGATTTAAAAACTACATACTCATGCCTGAAGATATATTCAACAATTAATAGTGTAAGCATGTGGATGAAGACACAAGATCGCAAGATGGCAAAGACAAATCAAGGATGATTTGAAGATCTCAATATCAAAAGATAAAGTCGAAAGACAACGACAAAGGCTCAAAGATCACAGCATGAAGGAACAAGACTCCGATAACACGTTCAAGACTCATTTATGGCGAGATTAGTAATCTCTACAAATTTCCTAAATGACCAAGGTTCATGACCTCTCATTGGGGGAGATTGTTAGCCTCAAAATATTGAGTCAAACAAGAATGCTCGGTCATATGTTTATTATGTATCGTATTTTAGAACGTTGTAATAGGTAGTATGTTAGTCGTGTATAACGGGCTTAACTTTAAGCTAAGGTTCATTCATAAGTAACCAAAGCCCAAAAGGAAAGCCCGGCCCATGATCATATAACCCATTAAGCTACATGTAATCAAAGGCTATATAAACCCTTCCTAGCATGTTAGGAAGGGTGTTGTTCATTTCATTTTCTTCTAATCTAATATTTTACAAGTTTCTCCAACCATTTTCTCTCTACTTTCTCTCACTACTTTCTCTCTCTAAAATTCATCTCATATCTACCTTTCTTTCTTCATGAATTCGTATTATATCATCTAAATATATGGGACAACATCTTGCCTATTGGAAGTATTTATCTATTATTGCCTTAATTAAATTTGATCGATACACGTGTCAAGGACCGGAATGCTCCCGAACACGGTGTATTGCAAAAGCAATACTTATGGAAGTATGTGTATTGAGTGTTCGTATACGTATATGTATCTACATATAATAATATGGATAAAATATTTTTGTATTTACTGGGTTTTTAATAAAATACTATATGTACGTAAAAACGATGAAAACCGATATATACAATATATTTTTGGGTGTAATCTGTTAGGAAAAATATAACTTTTTGGATTTTTTATTTTTTTGGTTTAATTCTTTAGGAAAAGAATTGATTTTAAGGTTTTTTAATTTTTATATTTTTATATTTTTGATTTTTTTATCTTTTGGATTTATGATACGTAAAAGGAACGCTCAAGAGGTGAACGGATCCCAAAATCAAATCAAACCGTCAATCAATAGTCTCTCGTAATGTCAAGAACCGGTGGCGGCGCCATTTAATGTTGAGTATTTACGCAAGTTCATTTTTCCAAGCTCACGACAAATTGAAAATCCAACCAATATAAGTTTATATTGTTTTTTGTTTTTACAAAGTTATTTGGTATCTATGTCTATTTTAATCAAACACGTAAAAAGTGGAAAATATTATATCTCTATATAACCGTAAAACAAATTGAACAAATACCACAAAATTATCACAAAGTACAAGTATTTGAAGCACAAGTGTAAAAATTGCAAAAAATGTAAATGAAATGAAAATATATGGACTAAATGTGAAAATTCAGAAAGTATAGGGACTAGTTATGAAAATTATAACAAACTATTCCAACAAACTAACAAAAACCAAAACTGCATAACCAAATTTGTAACTAATCAAAATTCAGGGACCTGTTAATGCAAAACCAAAAAAATAGTGATTAACAAACAGTTCAACAAGATTATGAAATTTGGAGGACCAAAATGCAATTTCACACAACTTTTCACCAAAAACGTGTAACAAGTGTCGAATAAGCTGGTGTGAGCTTATTAATCCACCAAATTGACTCTAGTCTTTTGCAAAGTGCTTAAAAGTGAAAATAAGCTAGGCCTGTATAAGGAATCCAGATAAAAGCAAGTGAAACTCTAGTTTGCTTATTTCAATAAGCTCAAAACTTTTCTAGACTTCCACAAAGTGATTTTCTTGTTAAAAATGATTAAACAAGTAATGAGAAGCTTGGAATGTCAATTGGATTTGAAAATGACCAAGAGAATAAGCTGAAATCTGAAATAAGCCAAAAGTGCTTATTTTGACCAAGTTTGACCAAAATTTCCAAAAGCTAAAATTCTTAAAATCTATTCAGGACATGTTTGCAAACACTTTTGTGAAAGAAAATTGAGTGTTTTATGAAGTAGATTAAGAGATATGGAAAAACAGTTTGCTTATTGTCACAGAAACTTGAAAATGCTCAAGTGCTGATTAATAAGCTTTTATCCAACTCAAAGCTGAAAATTGTATTGTTTCCTTGCTAGACCTGAAAGTTCATATGATGAGCTAAGTATGAGAGCAAAAATCAGCAAAATCCGTCAACTAACAAACAAATGGAAAGTGATCAAGAAGTGCTTATTTTGACTGAAGTTCATATACAAGAACTGACCCAATCTTTTCCAAGGCTATTTGCCTGTTTGACCAAGTAATTGACCAAGAAACTTAACCAAAAGACTTACACTCACTTTTTGAGTGTAAGTGAGCTCAAAGAAACAAGTTTCAAAAACTTTCTCACTAAACTGACCTTGATCCAAACACCAGTTCAAATCTGTTATAAAACTTTTGTGAATACTTTTTTAGCAAAAGTGTTTGACAGCTAATGACACTTATCAAATCTTGTTAAGTGAATGAAATGAGCTAGTTTGAAACCAAAATCCAGCAAGTTTACTAATAAGAGCTCAAAATGACAACTAATGAACTTGTAATTGATAAAAACCAAATTTTATTAAGCTAAACTGAATTAGAAGCTACAAGACTACTAGTAAACAATCAGAATATCAAAATCACTTCACAAGTACACTAACACAATCACAATTCAGCAGATAAGAGCTATTACTAAGAAGAGATCATGCAAGAACTATTTAGTGTAATTATAAACAAGAAAATGTTCCTTTTAGCTTGATGCCACCATTGATGGAGTAGAGGAGCGCTGAACTCTCTATTATCAACTCAAACACCAACAAATAACTACCAGAATCAATCAAATCATCATCATCTACTAGAAATCTACACCCCTACTTCAAACCGCAACTATGGCTAGGGAATGATCAATAACATGTCTGAACCTGCTACAAGCTTCCAAATCAATCCAAACAAGGTCTATTGATCAAGTTTGATCAATAGAACCACAAATGAACAGTAGGAGTATGATAGTGAAAGTATAAGAAGTAGAATTGAGTGTGAAATGAAAATGGAAGTTTATTAATGGTGTAAAGTTGTTACAAATCTGTTATAGTTAACTAACTAACTCTCAAGTGGTTGTCAATCACTTGAGAGTAGTATTAACTAACTAGCTAACTGAAATGAGAGAGATTTAAGTAAGTGTGTGAAAAATACATAAACTAACTACATACTAGAAATGAAACACTAAAGGGGTATTTATAGAGGCTAGGATGGAGTTTGTTGGAGGTAGGTGACGTGTTCTAGCCATTAGCAATCTTCCACATGTCATAATTCTGCTGATTGAATATATCCGTTGAAGAACTGAATTGGGGGTTTTTGATTAAGTTGATTTTAGGTTAATTGGATAGTTGGGATGTGATCGTCTCTTGATTTTGAGCAAGTTTCATGTTTATCACTTGATATGAAATGTACTCTATCATGATCTCGAATCTGGGCTTGTATAAGTTTCAATGTACCAGGTGTCTTGATATCATTGGATGAGAGAGAGAGAGAGAGACGGATCAATATCCAATTCTTTATTTTCTATTGGTGGAAAAGAGTTAGTGCGTGTCACTGTTCAGACTTAATGAGAAAACGGCTGAGTGGGTGAGGTGGCAAATAAAGTGCAATCCGTGTGTATGGAATACTCACTTCCTATTGGTTTAAATGGTTATCACTTGGATTAATACCAAACTTGTGTGAAATTTGGCAAGAATAACCCCTTGACTTGGCAGATTGTTAAATTGAACTCCAAGCTTCATTTCTTTGCTAATTTTAGTCCTTCTAACTTCAAACTAGTTCAATAGTCATCCTTTGACCATTTGACTTTAGAGTTGACCAAATTTGATTTTGTTCTTGACTTTTTCGTAAATACAACTTTAGTCCCTCATCTTTGAAAGTTGTCAAGAAAGGTCCTTTGTCTTTGCAAGGCTTGTCATTTTTCATACTCCTTTTGTATTTTCTTCATCAATAAGACTTGATTTCACTTGTTTGCTCCAAAATTGTATCTTTGTTACCTACACAAGCACGAACAACAAAACATACCATAATATTGCTTTATGAATAAAAATTAAGTATTTGCTTTGTGTTTTAGGGTGATTTGTGATATTATTGATATGAGATTTCACTCATATCAAAGTCCCTTTTAGCAAAACCGTCAAACGATCTCATAGTTCCTTTGCTATCTTATGTTGACCTACCATACGATAAATATCGGGTGGAAGAGCTTGAAGAATAGTCTGCACGACCTTCTCATCCGCATCGGCAATTAGTTGGTTGACAGCCGTTAACTCATGAAATTCCTTTGGCCGAGTCACATTATCTGCAGTAATTATACCCCAATCAAGCGGACCTTGCTCAATTGATTTGTCATGAGCCTTCCATTGGATCGACCAATAATGTATGACTTCATGCGACCTTGCCATGCTTCAAATAGCTCTTTGATAAGCAACGGTGGACGGGTGTCGGTACCCGAGATGATAGAAAGGTCGGTAAGCGATGTCTTTGTAGGCATGAATGAATGTGGATTCATTTTTGATCACTTGAAGAAAGATTACCAAATGATCGAGCAATGAAATAAGGTAAAGTGTTTTAGTGTTGCTGAAACAATATGTTGTTATCTTTTGGTTGTGTGTTGTTGTGAATGTCTTCAAATAAATGCAAAGTCTTAAATCCTCAAAGTTGTGCAAATTTTTTTGAAAGATGTCGGAATATTGACAAAGTCCTTCTTCGCAATAATCACAACTCTTCGCAATATACTCAAATATCTATCTTCTTAATATCTCAACCTTCGCAATATCTCAAATTCCCAGACTTCGTAATACCCAAAGTTCCAACCTTCGCAATACTCAAAGATTTCTATTCTTCACAATAACTAGAAAGCCAAACTTCGCAATATTGAAGAAACCATTTTTCGCAATACTGAAAAAGAAGGAACATTCACCATACCAAGAGATGTATTACTTTGCAATATGCAAAAAGTATCTCATCGCAATAATATAAACACTAATGTATTCCGAAGAATTTCTAAATAGATATTTCGCAATATTGAAAACCTTCACTTATTACGAAGATAATGAAATCCCAGATTTCGTAATAAAAAACACTGTTTCAAGATTTTAGAAGAAAGATGAGATTTTGGCAAAGAAAATTCGTGATTTTAACCAATCCAAAGGACCCAAATCCATAACAACTATGTAGGAGATATGTGGATCACTTGGAACAACAAAAACGCAATTTTTTTTGAAACTTGAGTAAAAATCTATGAAAAACTCACGAACACACTAAATAACCAAGAACAACACAAAGCACACCTCTATTACATCCCATGGCTCTAATACCAATTGTAGAATCTTGGTAATCTATGATCTAACAAGAGGGTTGATGTTTCTAGTGAGAGAAAGTAGAGAGAGAAAGATGAGAGAAAATGTGTGAAATATATAGAAAATAATAAAACAACCAACAGCCCTTTCCATGAAGGAAAGGGGTTTATATACCCAATTTCATTAGTGGACTTGGGCCTCCGGCCCATAAACATGCTCATGGGTCGGGCTAACATAACATGTAACTAAACTATACTACGAGCCCTTAACTATATTGTTGGAGTGACCGAGACTTTCTAAATACAAAAACGTATTTCGAACAAAAGCCTTTGTGGATTTAAAACCCATATTATACTTTATCCATATTATACAACACATTGGTCATGGAGTTTAATGGTAAACTATCCTTCTACAACAAATGTTACTAAGAAAAAGCGATACAACACATTGGTCATGCAGTTTAAGGAGTGGATGAAATTAAACCCTTTGGGGATTTTTTTATAGAAATGCACTGAGAAAATAGAAAAAGTACTTCTTTTATAATAACAACAAGAAGAGAGCCATCCATCATTGTGTTACTTTTAGTCTTTTAGATACTAAACATGTTTGTGATAGCACTCTAATACTTCGTATATGTGACGTCATCCACTTGTTTTTTTCATATTAAAACAAACATTAAAATCATATAATTTTTGTTTTAATTAACTTATAAAGGATGATGGATCTTGATGAGGGATCACGAACAAAAGATTCTGACACTGAACTTCTTGAAAAGGTATGTTGCTAAAACGACTGAAGATGACAAAAGGTATGTTTTACTTCAATAAGAAATATATTCTACCATAAACGGTTAAGAACATCTCGGATACAACAAACCTCATAAAAATCTTTGTTAAATATGAGTTTTAATGGATTGTTTGAAACTTGAAAAGTCAACAAAATAGAATTTTCTTTTAGACGACTACCCTTTAATAGAGGTGAGATCCACAAAGAACATGTACTTAAAAAAGAATAAAAGAATTCATCTCAACTATTCATTTAATCTTCATCCAATGGCCAAAATCTAACCCACAAATCTCATATAAACCACTACCATCATTTATTACATTCACATTCTCTTTCTAATAAACACACATACACCGTACCTCTAACCCCCAACCACCGGAAAACCACCTTCCGGCCACCAGAAACCACCGCACTTTCACCACCACCGCATCCTCCTCGCTAGAAGTCAACAACCCACCACCATCGGACATCAACGAACCACCACCACCATAGATCTGACCAGATATCTTGAATATGATGTTATGGATGTGGTTAAAAAAATAGATCTGGATAAAGATGTTGAATATGATGTTGAATCAAAGAAATATGATGTTATGAAAGAAGTTGAAGGTAGAGATGCTGATAATAATAGGTAAAATGACATAATTTGTCTTCGTGTTCGTTATGTTAATAATTAATATAAATCACATGTGATTATGGCGAATCGTATGTGATTTTTCTCTATATTTGTTCACTTATTAACTGGCGAGAATCACATGTGATTTTGACATAATTACATGTAATTTGTATGAAAGTTACACGTGATTTGATTAAGTTACTTAGTGATTTTGATATGAAATTGAATTGTTATAAACAAATGAAATCACATGTGGTTTTGGTGAATTACTTGTGATTTTGGTCAGAGCTTGTTATGTTATTATTAAATAAAAATTACATGTGATTATGTCTAATCACATGTGACTGAGTTGTTATTTTGTGGACAAATTTCACGTGATGCTATTTCTTAATGTGCAGGTATGAAGACACCGAGATCAACTGTATATGAGCATAATGAAACACCTGATCGATATTTATATTAGAAGAAATGAAAGTTGAGAAAGGATGAAAGTTTGCGGATTCTTGAAAATGAAGATGCACGAGCATACCAAGACATCTTGTCTAGATAATCCAAAAGCAAGGAGAACGAAGAAGACGATACTAATTATTGATGTTTAATAACTTTTTTGTTTTTGAATTTTATGTATTATCGAATAGTTACTTGATCAGATTTGATTTTATAATATAAAATACATTTGTTTGTTACTTGAATAAAAATAACATATTTTTAGGTTAACTGGTCGGATGATAAGTAAAAAGGATTACATAAAATTCAAACATAATTACATGAATCACATGTAATTCAAGCAGAATTACATGTGATTAAAAAAATCACATGTAATTCAGAAGCCAAATTCTTTTATGTACATTACATGAATGACAATTTAATATACTAATAGAATTACATGTGATTAAAAAAAATCACATGTGATTCATATAAATGGGTTTGTTAGAAAATATTAAGGTTTCATAATGCTTGAATCACATGTAATGCAAGCAAAATCACATGTAATTATCACAGAATCACATGTAATAAATTCATAATTACATGCGATTCAACAAAATCACATGTAATCCAAAAGCTCATTTGTTTTATATTTTTACAAAAATTACAACAAATATAATATATTGGCATAATTACATGTGATTCAGAGAAAATCTCATGTAATTCATCTAAAGTGAGTTTGTAAGAAGAAGTTAAAGTTTCGAAATGCTTGAATATGTAACGCAAGCAAAATCACATGTAAATATCACCCAATCACATGTAATTCAAAAAGAATTAAATGTGATTCAAACAAAATTATATGTAATTGAGAAGCCAATTTATTTTATATATTTTACATGAATGACAACAAATATTTTAATATATTGATAGAATTACATGTGATTTAAACAAAATCACATGTGATTCATCTAAAGTAAGATACATTTAAACTCTATAAAATAAACTTAAATATGCTCTCAACTTAAATAAGATACATTTAAGTGTTAAAGAAAATTCAATACAAATCACATGTGATTTACACAAATCACATATGCTTTTGCACAAATCACATGTGATTTTGCACAAATCACATGTGATTTTACAACCCAAGCGAATTTCTTAACTTGTTCCTGAATTGCCCAACAACCTGAACCACGATCTCTACCTGACCATATTTATATTAACACCATCTTACGGCTTGACAAGCTCATACCTTCCCCATATCAACCTCCTGAATCGGCTCATGGTCTCACCATACCTACGGCATAAACTTCTCACGACCTAACCATACCCATGACACAAATCTTATAACGATCTCACTATACACATCACTCGAACCATCTCACGACCCCACCATACTAACGAGGAGAAGCATCACACAACCACAATATCCATACTAAAGTGTATATGTTGTGGTCTAACTTCCTCGCCTTACTATAACACTACAAACCAATGCAATAGTAAACCTATCACACTTCCACCATTTCTTACTCATCTCGCATCCTTACAACTATCATACCCACCAACCCAACTTTCGAAATCATCTCCAGTAACTCATTATAATTATCCTCATTTGGCACACACCCCATTTTCTTAACCCAATCAGAAAACCGATTCACCTCAGTAACCACCTTTAAACCACTCAAACACCGTAAAATACCCCAACGCACGCGAACTCACATAACACTTCGCCTTCATCAATCATTACAAAGCTTCTTTATTATGGCATTTTGTCAAACACCTGATACATTAGTAGCCATGACATTCTAAGTATAGCAATTATCAAACACCTTTGAACTCTCTCACAAATTTCATTATTCAACATGCTTTAATATAGCACATCTAACTAAAAATATAGACAAAAACCACCAGTTAGTTAAAATGAAGCAATATCACTAAAGTTCGTTTGTGTCGCTGAAGGTGGTGTTGACGAACTGTTGTATATTGGCGACATCTGGTGGGGTGCGACGGCGGTGGTACGGTGGTAGGGTGACGGTGGGGGTGAAATTGTAAAGTTTGATTAGGGTTTGATTTTGAGTGTGTGTGTGTGTTTGTAGCAGGTGTGTGGACATGAAGATAGATTAGATCTCAACCGTAAGATCTATTTAGAAGTGAATGACTGAGATATTCCTTTTTTTTTTGGCACGTGTTCCCTATGGAACTTTTGTCCCCTTTAATAAACCTTCTCTTGATAGATTGTGATTTTTTTCTCACAACAAATCATTAAGTAGGATGGGCTGAAGTGCCTCATATAAATAAAGACGTAGTAAGTTGACAAATTTAGATCCAATTTCCTTGAGTTTAAAAAAGAGTTCATAGCTTTGGTGCAGAGCCATTTTATTATCTTGTTCATGGCTGAAATTCACATTCATGAAGTGGATCTTGCTTCAAGATTTTATAAAGTAGCAAAACACAACACTAATTTTTTTGAATTTGGAATCATATAAAAAAGTTATACCACATATTTCAAATTTTAACATATAAAACATAATGATAATTTAAACAGTAAAACATAAATTTAAGTGAAGACAAATAATTGAATAGTTTTCACTGAGCCAATCTTCAAACTGATCATATGCTTTACATCATTTAAATCGTTGTTGATTGATAAGCACACCAGAATCATCACAATCATCCTGAATAATAACGAACCCGAACAGAAGGAATTATTAATATGTACGCACCCATCGGACCAGTTTTTATCACCAGCATCCATCGGATTTGTGCTACCCCAGTTCATGGGTGTCCATCTTCTGTATAAACCATAAAAATACACACACATAAGAGATCTTACACATGTTCTAGAATTGGTTATTTTTTACGAAAAAAGGAGATACACGTCTATGCACCAAGACACTCACATGCACATGTTCGGTCATTTACCAACTCCAGTACAACCTTGCAACGTCTTTGTCAACATCATGCACCTCAAATGTTGTTTGGTGTGTGCTTGCATCCCCTTAAAAATATAGAAACAAAACATGTCATCTACGTCCCATGGGTCTAGATTCGATATCATTCTTACTACCATTTTGGAATGTCTTTGAAAAGAACATCATAGATCAAACATTTACTCTTCCAAATATCATAATAATTATTTCTTACAAGATAAATAAAAAATAATTTCAATTTTAAATACCTAAAGTAAGGATCTAGTTTTCCTAGATTTCAATTTTTTACTAATCTTTTTAGTTTGAGAAGGATATGCAATATCTTATACGATACATGCTCTATTATAAAAAGAAAATACGATTCACCATATTAATATCCGTAGGTTGTACGATCCATAAAAGTGATGTACTGAGTTTTTACTTTGCATCCCATTATGCAAGAATCCAAAACAAACATAAAGAAAAATACAACTTTAGCAATCAAAACATAATACATAAGGACATACCAACCAACAAAGTGTTCAAATTGGTTAGAGAAAATTAAAAAGCAAAGTGTTCCATAGTCGGGCTAGTTTAATGTTACGGTTTGAGAACGATATATGATGTAGAATTTTCCTCTTTAACATTCAGTAAATAAACAGGCTAAATTTGTTTTAAAACATATACGTTTTGACATCATATTAAAAAAAGATATATATCATCGCTTATTTGAAGTTTTGAAATAGAATTTTTACTAAAAATAAGGCAATGTCTTTTAGTATAGCCGCTTATCTTTTAATGTCATGGTTATCAAAACATTATGTTATACATCATCATTGCTTCTACAAAAACTATTCGTTTCATAAAAAAATCAACTTTTGCTAATAAACATGTTAACAAATATTACATACAAACTTATTTTTTTTTAGTTTAGAGTAAAAAAACTTACATGTTCATCTTGAATGTACATCAATCCATTCGTTTGTGCTTTATAGCGCTTAGATCATCGTTGTAGCCTGAATAGACATCATTCCATTCGTTTAACAGCAACAAAACAAAGAATGAAGATTAAGAAGATAGTTTTTGGATCTAAGCGCGTTGCACATGATTTTTCATAGAATGGAGATAAAAAAGAGAGATTTGTATGCGCTTAGATCGTCGTTGTAGCCTGAATGGACATCAATCCATTTGTTTCATGGCAAGACAACAAAGAATGGAGAGTAAGAAGAGAGTTTTTTTATCTAAGCGCTTACAAAATATATTTAGAACATGGAGATTAAGAAGAGAGTGTTGTGCAACAAATCATGGATGTCGAATATTGTGCTGAATATTGTGCTGCACATGAAACGCAGTATGAATCTATATAGGTTTTAGTTTTTATGGTTAGATGGCTAAATTATAAGAGATGAGTGTGTATTTGATACATAATCAAAACGCATTTATAATTTAAGGTAATCAAAAGATTTCCTAAAACAATACATGCGTTTTGCAATTTAAAATTTTTGAAAAATTCGAATTTATCAAAAACTAAGCGATACATATTATTTTTTACAACACTCAGAAGAAAATAACATTATTACTTTCTTAAATTACTATAAAAATTACTACGTCTTAAATAGCATAATTACTTTCCAAAATTACAAACAAGGTTTGTAAATAAAATTTGAGTTATATATGGATTTGTTTTTAATTGTTTGTAACTTAAAAATGTTGTACATGAGAGTTTATTATGGAAATGTTTTTATTATGGAAATGTTTTTATGACAATTTTATGCTTATTTTAAAGGTTATAAAAAGCCTTATTTTATTTATACTAATATATAAAAGATGTATATATACATCTTAACTACAAACGTAACTCAAAATCAAAAACTAAGATAAATATATTAATAATTCAACCGTTAGATTATTTTTAATTTAAACCTAACTTCAAATCTTAACCATTTATTTTTTTGCAACAAACATTTCTTACAACTTATTAAAAACTATTTTTATTTTTAAATTAAAATATCTTTTAACTCATGTATTTTTTTCATAATTTAAGTTCATCATATTTTTTATAAATTTTTTTCTATTTTTATTGACTTTATATATTTTAATTCAAATTTTTTACATTTAAACATTAATTTGATTATAAAAAATAAATATTAAATAACCGTCGCTGCATTGAACGGATACGAGGTTATTATATAAAATAGACAGATAGATATCATAATAAGAAGAAATGTCAGCTGATAAAATTTAACTCCCATAAAAAATGAATCAATCAATCAAACAATAATAAATATAGTAACTAAAAACAATAACGCCTCTCTCTCATCTATATATTCAGGTGCCATGTGATGCCTAACATGCCTCCAACTTGGCTTACTTGTCTTCTTCTTCGTTCTCTTCCTCTTTTCTTCTCCTGTGTGTTTTTGTACATACCAAAAACCATCAATGGCAACCAAAGGTTTCATACTATACCTAGTAACAGCTTTCACCGTTGCTATCTTCTCAACCTTCATAATCTCTGGTCATAATCATTTCACACACAAATACCATATTCAACGTCCAAACACACTTAATTCTGATGAGAAAACATGGCCAGTAAGTTTCTTCTTTCGAAATTTGAAAACATGGGTTTTGTTTAGTATTGGATTATGAATAATGGGTATTTTTTTTGTTTTTTTATTTGGTTTAGGAATTGGAGTTTAGTTGGAGGATTGTTTTAGCGACGGTTATCGGGTTCTTGGGGTCGGCATTTGGGACAGTTGGTGGTGTTGGTGGTGGTGGGATATTTGTTCCCATGCTTACGTTGATTGTTGGATTTGATACAAAGTCTGCTGCTGCTCTATCCAAATGTATGTTATCTTTTTTTCGAACAACGAACATGTTTGAGTATATATGAAATTGATTTTATAAGTAGGGTGTTAAAAACACAAAAAAGAAGAAAAACACCAAGAGAAACAACCTAAACGTAGACAATAAAAAAGTAGAACACCAAATGGATTGATTGGTTTTATCATTATATGAAACTGAAAACAAATGGATTTGCTTATTGTTCTTTTATGAATAGACTTTGTGTGTAATCTTTACATTTTTATAAAAGTGGGAGTGTCACTTTTTAAACTTGTTTTGTTCTGTAAAATGATATAAAAGTGAGACAAAACCATCTTTTAACTATTGATAATTGATGTACAAAAATAGAAACTGGTTTTGGACTAGACCAGACCGGAACAAACCTTGGCGAAATCTAATTCTTTTCTGTATCAACGAATTGGACAGAGTTTTGGAAAATGATAACTTGTTTTGGGATTTGATTTGATTTGATTTGATTTGATTTGGTTTGACCTTATTGAAGAATGTTGGTATTTGACGATGTGATGTTTTGATTTAGGTATGATTATGGGAGCATCAGCATCTTCATTTTGGTATAATCTAAGAGTGCCACATCCTTGCAGAGAAGTACCAATTCTAGACTATGATTTAGCACTATTGTTTCAGCCTATGCTTATGCTTGGAATCACACTTGGTGTTGCTCTTAGTGTTGTTTTTCCATATTGGCTCATTACTGTTCTCATCATCATTCTCTTCTTAGGTAACAACTCATTACTCATTTTTAATCACAATCAATGTGTTTATGTGTGCTGATGTTTACATGTGCAATTAGATCTTAAATTAGACCAAGTATGATGTCCTACTAACTTAGAGGATGCTGTCCATATTGGCCCATATGGTTTTCTAAAGCCAGAATCAAAAGTAGTACTATTCATTACCGGCCAAAAACCATGTGAAGTGTTACTGTTAGTGAATCTTTTTGGGATTTGTCCAACTTTCATACGTGTTTTATACTTGAGAATAAGAGTTGCTAAATGTCACCATTTCTACTTGTTAAATAATCTTAGAATGCAAGTCATAACTTCAAGTATGTACAAAGACAAAGAATGTTTGTTTAAAATTAGGTTGAGCTTATCTTAAGATTGATTCATGAATAATAATGTAACTACGTTAGGTATAATGATGCATTATTGCTTAATTTAAACTCCCAAATATAATTGTTTTGTCTCTATTTTATTGTCAGTAGTAGCTTACAAGGTATGAAACCAAGATTAATATATCAGTTTTAAGTATTAGTAAGTAACTCTCACTGATCAGTTGTGCAATTTTTTATTGATTAAAACACTAATCATTGTTGCTTATCGATCTGAGTTACTATAGTATATACTCTCCCTGTCGAGAATAAATGAAATAATATGTGGTCAATTATATTAATCTTTTCTTATTGACATTGGTTTTGGCCATAAGATTCTTTTATCTTGCATCGTCATTATCATTTTCAAAAAATTTAATTAATAGTCGAATACTCATATTTACTGTGGTCCAATTTTTATGCAGGAACATCCTCAAGGTCTTTCTTTAGGGGCATTGAAATGTGGAAGGAAGAGTCAATACTAAAGGTGTGTCTTTTTACTATTCAAAGTGACAAGTAATTTTCTTAGAAAAGTTGGTCATTTGAATCATGAAGACATGTCTGTGTGAGTATTTCTCTAATTTTTAGCACTTTATGTAACATTTCTCTTTTTGAGTGATGCAGAAAGAAATGGCAAAACCACGAGAAACATTTGTTAATTCTCGAGGAGAACGTGAGTTACATTAACACCACTTGGCTCATTTGGGCTATAATATAAGTTTACTATTAAATGCATGACTAACTTGTTCTGCAAATTTTCTTTTCAGTTCTACTTGACACTTATGAGCCTTTGATTCCAAGAGAAGAGAAAACTCCCATGGTGAGCATTGGCTACTCTAGCTTCTTCACTTTTAATATCTAATACGTTATGTTTATATAAACATTTCCCCCCTACAAATTTACAGGAAATATTTACATTTAATTTACGCTGGAAGAAGCTTATGCTCTTAGTCGCAGTATGGGCTGCATTTCTAGTTCTTCAGATCATCAAGGCAAGTGCAATTAATAAAATGGAGAAATGAAGAAAATGATTTGGTTTTATATGCAAAATGCACCTTATATGCTCTTATATCAAGTATATACTGTAGTGTATATGCTGGAAATCCTAATATTTGGCTTCTTTGTATCTTCTGCAGAACGATTTAGTAGTTTGCAGTACATGGTATTGGGTACTCACAGTTGCACAGGTATGTTGCACTGTCATAAAAACAAACAATGAACGGGATGTGTGTCTATGAGTCTGAAAGTCTTTTGTCTGTTTCAGTTCCCAGCAACACTAGCAGTGTTCGGGTACGAATGCGTAAGATTATATAGGGAAAGCAAAAAAAGGAGAAGCTTAGGAAACACCGAATCGGTATGTGAGGCCACGATCAATTGGACCGTGCCCAACCTCATATTTTGTGCACTTTGTGGTGTCTTGGGCGGAACCGTTGGGGGACTTTTGGGGTCTGGTGGCGGCTTCATTCTTGGACCTCTCTTACTTGAGATTGGTGTCATACCACAGGTACAAGTCTCAAGTCTACTTTGAGTCTTATACATGTAACATAGTTTCCAACATTTTTTCTGAACCTCCATTCTTTAAAAGATGGCTCGTGTCTCGTTTGGGTCATTTTGGAACCCGATTTCTTATAAGTTTTTTACTTGTGTATTTAATTGCCACTTTACTAAAAAATGACTCAAATGCAACATAACCCATCTTTTAACTAATAAATGTACAACAATGACTTAAAAACCAATCGAAAAGGGATTTTGCTATTTTGCGCAAAGAAACAAGGTTACATTTTGTCACCATCAAGAAAGTTATGTTTTATTCCTTTTTGTTTGGCTTGTTGCTTTCCATAGGTAGCGAGTGCAACAGCAACGTTTGTGATGATGTTTTCATCATCTTTATCCGTGGTCGAGTTCTATTTACTCAAAAGGTTCCCTATCCCATACGGTATATTCCTGGTCACCATTTTACACTAAGTAATTTTGTTAAGAAACGTAACTCATGAATATGATTGATACTGAGCTTTTGTATGTTTTGCAGCATTATACCTAATGTCGGTATCAATTTTGGCCGGCTTCTGGGGTCAATTCTTTGTTAGAAAACTTGTTGCGTTTCTAAAGAGGGCATCACTCATTGTCTTCATTCTTTCTGCTGTCATCTTTGCCAGTGCTGTTACAATGGGTAACTTTCCAACTCTTTTTATTATATTTGGGTCATATCGTAACCGATAAAGATTAAAAAAAAAACGTCAATAGAACGCTTAAAAAAAAACCTGTAAACAAGCACGTTACTAATATAAGCGAATAACGCATCCTTTTATTTTGTGCTGTAAACTGTTCTTACAGAGTTGTGTACTTATATGAACAGGGGTTATTGGTATCGAGAGAAGCATCAGGATGATCCAAAATCACGAATTCATGGGATTTCTTGAATTTTGCAGCAGTCAATAAACACACAAAAGATTGTTTATGTACAAAACTATACATCATTGTTGAGGAGGTGCTTTAGGCCAATGTCCGTTGGCATATCGACCTCTAATGAACATTCTTATTTAGTTCTATTTAAATTCATTGTTACATAGTATCACGAGTGAAAATGTGTATCGTGAACTATGGCGATGGTGTCAGTTTGTAGTGTGGAATAAAGTTCCCGGTCTATGGTTTGCAGATGAGTGTTAGCTTCGTGTTAACACCAACGCAGCCTTGATCAACCAGTTGGTTTAGGCCAATGTCCGTTGGCATATATATCGACCTCTAATGAACATTGTTATTTAGTTCTATTTAAATTCATTGTTACATAGTGTCACGTGTAAAAAGGCGTATTGTGAACTATGCCGATGGTGTCAGTTTGTAGTGTCGAATAAAGTTTCCGGTCTGCAAATGAGTGTTATCTTCGCGTTAACACCAACGCAGCCTTGATCAATCAGTTGGTTTAGTGTTGCATTTCATTGTGCTGGATTCATTTGCATATACTTAAAAGTTGCAACTTAATAGAACTTCGTTGGATTCTTTAGTGTAAGAAATGTTTATAATAAAACTATGGAAAATACTAAACTTGAGATAAAAAAAAAGATAAATTTTGTGCTTTAACGTTTATTCAGAAGAACACAATATTAGGTTGGTATTGATAACGAATACATGAAGGGCACATGGAAATAATTTACTAAAAAATAAAAGTGTGACAAATAATTACTATTTGGAAGGGACCATTTTTTTCTAATAATCCGAGAGGCCACATGAAGGGTACAACAAGTATTGATATAAGACAACAAAAAAACAAAATGAGAGAACAAAATCAAATTGTGTTCTTCTTGACTTCTTGTATGGTGCTTCCACATTAAACATAGGTAGTATTTTTAAAACCTTATAAAGTTTAATTAAAAAATAATGATATAAATTAAGTCAATCAATAACTTGCTCGTTTTTTGTTAAAATTAACTAATAATTTTTTAGAAAAAGTAAAGTTTGTAATATTAATTCATGACTTATTATTATTATTTTACATATTTACCCTTTAACTGTTTTATTTATAATTTAAAAAGACATAATAGTAAATTTCTCAGGTTCAGATACCAGTCATATGTCCGTTTACAAACAGATAATATATATTTTAATAGACACTTTAATTTTACAAAAATTAATAAAAAAATACTAAACAAACAGGCTCTTATTTACTTAACTCTAATATAATAGAGTAATTAAATTTTCATATCGTTTTATTTAT
This sequence comes from Glebionis coronaria, assembly GCA_025667525.1. Classification (NCBI taxonomy): domain Eukaryota; kingdom Viridiplantae; phylum Streptophyta; class Magnoliopsida; order Asterales; family Asteraceae; genus Glebionis; species Glebionis coronaria. Next base: position 519,887,783 of record CM046878.1, on the reverse strand, counting down.
GTGCAAGCTTACATAATTCACTAATCTTATATATAAAAAAATTTATATATTAATCTTTATATAATAGAGGAGAATCACGCATCCATAGGCACATTGATTCTCCTCTATAACACATTATTATATACTTTCATCTCCCTCTCACAACACTTCCCTCCCTCTCACAACACTTCCCTCACTCTCACACGCAGTAGCACCTACACTGTTCCGTTTGTTGACCCCGTTGATCATTAATTGGTGCCCGTTAGTCATTAGTTGGTGCCCGTTAGTCATTAATTGGTGAGTTTTGGTTGCCCTTTGGAATTAATCCCTTTGGAATTAATTGGTTTGGCCTCTTCCTCCTTCATTGATGATAAGTTGCCCCTTTGATTTGTTTATTTGTTTTACCCCTAATGTTTTGTAATTGGCCTTTGGCCTTTGCCCTTTGCCTTAATTGGTGTTGTTTAGTTGTGTAGTGGCTACAGAAAAGTCACATTGGTTAGTGATTCGTGTTGCGATTATGGCCGTTGATGATCTCCCCCTTGCAGCCATATATATACCACCACCAACACAAAAAAGGTCTGGGTTTTCATTATTTGTGTGTTTTTTTCTACATTTTACAGTTGGTTATTCATCTTCTGGATGGACTTTGTGATGATCCATCCACACGCCATAGATGTACCGTCGGCCACCCTTTGTTGCCGCCTTAGTGGTGTGCGGCGTTGCTGGTTGGTAGGCGATGTTGGTTGCCTCAGAGGGTGGTTTTATGGGTTGCCTTGATTGGTTGAGATTGTGAGCTTCGATTGTTGATTAAGGGTTTATGGTTAATGGGTGATTGTCGATGCGTTATCATAATGTCCTTCTTATTTGGGTTTTCTAGAAAACCTAATTTTTTGGGTTGGTTTTGTGAGTACAATAACAGGTATGTTTTTTTGGATGCTCTTATTGTTTAACTTAGGTAATTGTCATGATCAATGTGATACACTATGGATGGGAGTAAGAAAAAGGTAAACATCAGATTTCTATAAAAAAAACTTAGGGGTGTTAGTTTTTATGTTTTGATTAGCTACATATTTAAGTTTATTTCTGTGATTCAGGAATGTTATGTCATTTTGGTCCCGTTTTTTATATAATTAGGTTGTTCGATGTATTCGTTTTCGATGTACATGGCGAATACGGTGGAGTGGGTATGATTTATGTATTTGTGGGTGTTTCTTTGACGTGTTCATTATGCGATTTGATTCAACTAATAAGTACCGCTATCAGGGGATGTTTGGTGAATTTCTTAGAGGTACTTTTAAGTGATTGTTTGGTTTAGAAAACGTTATCATAAAAGTCGTACATTTCAGCAATCTCGATCAAACTACTACTTGAAACTATAATACACATCATTGTTATGTGGTCAGCTTTTCATTCTTATAGTATTTGTTGCACCTAGATGTGTGGTGCAATTTTTATGCAACTCATGAAACTAGGTGTATGGTATTTTAGTTCATAATCAGGTGTATGGTAATTACGATTCGCAATTTTTATGCAACTTATGATACTAGGTGTATGGTAAATACGATTCGCAATTTTTATGCAACTCATGAAACTAGGTGTATGGCTATTTACATAACGTGTACAGTAACGCTGGCTCACAATGTTTTCGTTGCCAGGGTTGATGGCAGGCGACGGTAGTCACGTTCGTGACTTTTGTTGCCGCTGTTGATCCCGGGCGAGATAGAGTCATTGATGATAACGGGTTGCATATGAAAGTGACAATAGCATAGAAAGTGACAATACCCATGATGGGGCGACCATTTGGTCATTTTAGATTAGCTTCTATGCTACTGCCACTTTAGATCAGTTTTTATAATTATACTGCCGTCATTTTAGATCAGTTTTTATAAGCTGTGTACATGGATCTTTTGGCAAGCGTGGTTTGCCAGGACCCGTATCTTGGCGGGACGACCATTTGGTCACAACATGGTGGTTTTTTGGGTACCGTTTCCATACCTCCATATCTGAGCCCACTACCACTTTTGTCAGAGGAGCCCACTTCTGTTGTTTCGGTATGCTGTGAGAGAGATTTTCCTTTGGTTTGTGGGTTTATTGTGACAGATATCACTAGCGGGTTGTGATGATGTTAAGCAGGCGTGGGCAAAGATAACACAGCCCGAATCTTGGCGTGGCGACCTTTCAAGGTTGCAGCCATGCCGGGTTATGACTGTTTTTCCCAAATAGCGCCTTATCTGAGCCTATGCTATACCCCGTATAAACACGCAAACCTTTCAAGGTTACATCTGCATGTTTGGACTGTGGGAATCGACACCCACTTCTGTTGTTTTGGTATACTGTAGGGGCTAACAAATGTGCTGGTATGAGTGATGAAAACAAGCCCCAGATTCTAAAAGTGTGGCAAAGCTTACAAATGATTCTTCAGGTTTGCAGTACTAGCTGTATTTTGTTATTTGGAAAAGGAATGCGGATATGTGAAATCAGTATAGTTCAAACGGATGCATATTTAGTAAAGTACTAATATTTATTTATGAGATATACCCTCACGGGAGAATTGCACTTCATTAGAGAGTACATAGTAACTTTTGTATATTGTTTGCAACGCTGTTCTTGGAGCATATACAACGTCCAGTGCCAGATAATAAACGTTGCAGACCCAGCTGATGACGGCTGGACGGCTGGCTTTTAATAGTAGCTGTAGAAATATCCAAACAATAATGGCGTTGAGGCAATTCATAAGCCACCATCTTCAACCAGTTCATCAGATGCTAACCTGAATGTACGTCCCGTGGATGTATGAAAGGTGGAACCACAAATCATCTGGAACCATCTTGAAAATACATTGGATTATTCTCACCTGAAGAATGGAGTCTCACCGAGCTCACATTCTGCTGAATTGATGGTAAGTGGACTGGTATATCTTATTATCAATCTTGGTCTAAAGTAATGCATTCTTATTGTAACTTTTTTTCAGAAAGATTTGGATAAAAATATATGCACATTAGCTACTGTTATTGAGGATGGAAAATCATGGGCTAAATAAGATGCAGCTCTTCTTCACCGTGCATCAAGTGAAATGAAGGCTCTTTTTTCTGGATTTCACTCGAGGTTAGATTCGCTATTTTTTGAGTTTTCAAGTGCTTCCTGCCTTTTAAACCACTCTAAATGATGACATGTTTATATACCTTTTTGCTTACATCTAGAACCTTTTTGTAATATTTTTCAGACATATGTTGATCCTTCAGTTCTAATGAATAGCCTGGACCTTGAGTGGCTACAAATGTATAGGCCAGAAATAGATGACATCTTGAAGCGTTATGTCATGAGTCAGGAGTCGAAGGCTGTGCAGACGGTAGTTTTAGCGAACAGCAGCACCACTCAAGTTGAAGAAACAGGCGACGGGAATCATGATGAAGAAACAGGGGAGGCTTCGGTGGTGGAACCCATGTTAGAAAAACAAACCAGTGGTGGTGACACTCAGGAACCAAAAAACCAGAAAAACAAAGGTAGGAACAACAAAGGTAACAAAGACGACCTCCATACGAGATTTTGGTTTTTATAACTTTGCATCACAGCAGTTTTTTCACAATTTGGTGAACTGCTTATCAACAAGTGCTTAATTCCTTTTCTTTTTGCTTTTTGCAGGTCATCATTATTGCCTTAAATGCACGCTTTGTGGATATAGCTGGTAGAACTCCATCGTTACTGTTTAGGTTTATAATGGCTCGGAGTAAACAGAGAGGAAAGCTCAGCCGGATGCTCATCATTGTTGAGATCTGCTCCCTAACCTCATAAAGGTAAAAACATGTCCCTTTTTTGGGATTGAGTATGCGTCTTTAGGGTCAAACACGTATGGGGTATTTGGCATTGGCTTTTTATTACTGAAATGCTCTGATTATATAGCTATATAGTAAAGGATTGGTTGAGTACTTCTAATTATTTGAAGTTTTATCAAGCAAAAGTATAGAATTTATATCTGGCCTAGACCATTAACTGATAATTTTAAAATGCAGGCATGTAGGTTCTTACCAACACACGAGAGTGAACCATATGCTCATATTTTGCAAGAGATTATAGAAACCATCTACGTAGATGCTGACAAGCTCCCTAGGAAAACTCGAGAGGCATATGTTGTACAACCCGGCTCTAGCAAGGTTTGTTCATTGATCCATCAATTTAAACTTATAATTAGTTATATTGTGCCCCTTATCCAATCACGTATCATATATGTTGGAACTCGATCTTACCAACTACAAGTTAGTAGTGCATCATAGGTTAGCTGTTATGGTGAAGCCGTTTTTAAGGCTTTCCTCTTATGCATACATATAGTATTTTAGGTTAATTTTGATGTTGTATAGTGACTATGTGCCTTGGTTCTAAATTTTTTATTACAGATGACACTCACATAAAAAATGGGGAATATATAAGTTTATAAGATAACGTCCTAATCCTGAATGCTAGATAATATATGTATGTGGTAACTGTTATGGAACAACGTTGATTTGTTATAGCTGTATAGTTTTAGTACTATATGATCGAGTCAAGTTCTTGAGGGCGAGTCATAATATATCGAGTTGATGGTCAATTGCGTCAAACAATAGCTTATTTTAGGTGGTAACTATCAGATACCTACGCACTTCAATGGAATTTGGTTGTGTCAAATAAGTTATTATTAAGAAGCCAGTGTGGAGAACGATACTCAGCTGCTTAGTAGCTTATGACCTTATTATATATTGGTACAACTAATAAAAGTTTTTGATAGTTTGGGTGTACCAAAAATATGGTGCTTAATGTTTAGAAATTGAGTATTGGCTGATACAAATTAATTTTAATACCTCTTTGATCTTCTATATTAAGATTTCCTGTAAGAGTAGATTAATGTGTGTATTTTGAATAAGATGTCGGCGTATGAGCTTATTATATTTCAGAATATATATAGGCCAAATTTGAATAAGCTCAAAAGCTAACACATAAGCCTAAACAAACACCCTCTTACTTGATATAAGTTTGAATATCTTGAGCTGATTTTAGTGACTTCATAGTAATAGAGATGTGAATATTTTATGTATGGTGTTTTTGTGATTTCTTTTTTAGCTTCATTTTTATGCATAGGGCGGGGGATATATTTTTTTTACAGATGCTTAACCGAGGGGTGTAATTGAGTGCGGGTTGAAAATGCTAATTATTTATAAATAGTTTGTTTAAGGTCACCCGGCGAGGAGGATACAATTTTATACGAATTTTCTGAATAATTAGTGTGCCTAATCTGATTACAGAAGTTACATTATTTTAGTGATAAAGTATTTTGAGTATGAACGATTAGAGATGGAATTGTAGCATACACTCATAAAGTCTGACTTTGAGTGTTAATGTTTAAATCATCATTTCAAAAAGACGTGTAGGCGTATGTTGTAAAAACGTATGAAAGGTGTTTAAAATATCGCTTTTGGATGGTTGCAGGTGCAAAAGATGGATAACGAAGACCGCACGGATTCTTCGAACGCACATATTATTTTCGGTGGAAAATGGATATCAAAGGTGTGCCACTATTTGTTTCGCTTTTATTTTAACAAAATAAAGTCTTCTTAATATGTGTATAAGAATTTTAATTACTTAAGCCAGACATAGGTGTTGTTTTTCGGATTTGCTCTTTGAAATGTATTTTTTCAATAGTTTTTGGGCCTTTTAAGATACTTGGCACACCAAACCAAAGCTAATTAGTTATTGTATGCGGGTTTGAAAGAAGCAACATGGTTGGTGGTGTCTTGGAATGTGTGATTGCACACGGGAAGTGCACTGACCAGTCACACCGAAAGTGTGATTGCAGCCATGTCAGTCGTTTATAACTGTGAATGCTTTTATAACAGGAGCCTTATTTTTACGACAACCAGAAATTTACAGCTGCATTCTATTGAAAAATTTCAAAAGTAACCGTTGTTTGATATATTCACTGCTTTCCAGTTCATGATTTTTATAGTTGGAATTAGATGCATAAGTTTTCCTGTTCTCACAACTTTTCTTTTCATATAACAGGGTATGAAAGGCCACCAACAAAGAGATCTACTGGCAGTAGAAGCAAAGAAGAAAAAAAAGGAGATTCACCAAGTCAAAGTTAACTAAGGGTAGACTACAAACCTTTGTGAACAACTAAGTAGACGTACAAGCACCAAAATCAAAACACCCGTGGCGAAGCGCGGGCACCCTACCTAGTACCTATAAAGTGGACATTTTTCTTGAACGGAAGAAGTGTATTAATCAAATGTGATCGAATGATTGATGAATGAATAGTATGACTAAAATTAAAAACAAATCTTTCTAAATTGAAACAAAAAATAACCACAAGATTTATTTAATGGCGAATGAAACAAGATTTTCAAATTTAAAATCACCATTTTTGTCAAATTTCCTTGGTATTTAAATATTTTAAGTTTTGTTGGGATTTTGAAACTAGTTAAACCATTAACTACGAGTACGCAACGGAATGGATCTAGTATGACATACATGATTAAGAACATAATAAAAACAATTTAAACCCAACCTTTAATTAACTGAATAAATCAATTAATGCGTCTTTATCTTGATCTTGAACTTCAACGGTTAAATTACCGTCTCCATCGTTTGCTCACATGACATGTCAAACGAACACACCACGATGCTAGTGGTAACATCACTTCTCAAACAACAAGTGTATGATCTTGTAACTAGAAACCCCAGATTCAAAACCCTAAGTAGGATTATGTGAGGATCGGTTTATCAGAAAGTTACAAGATTGATCACCCAAAATCACATAAACCCAAATTAGGGTTTATGCATGTCGAACCACCAAGGGAAACCAAAAACCTAGATCTAATGATCTAGGGTTTAGTTAAAAGCTTAAATACTTTACAAGAAGCTACCAAAAGATGATAGATCTTATAAAGGTTTAACCTTTAAGTAATTTTAGGGTTAAGGGAAATTTTGTACCGTTTGTGTGTGTGTTGCGATCGGACAGAACAAGCAAGAGAGGAGAGACAAAATTTGTGAGGTATGGAGGTTTGTATATATACTAGTCTCCACCTCCTCAAATCTTAAGGCCCATCCCACACAATCCTAATTAAGGTAATTACTTAACTTGATTAGCAAACCAAAAATCTTCTAGAACCTCTAGAAGGGTATTCGGTCGCCTATAATTATAGGGGTGTTCTATAATTTATTTTGTTCCCTTAAATTTAACTAACGTACTAAAGATAAATTAATTAAAACCCGTTAAATAATTTAACTACCGCTAATTAAATAATAGTGAAGTTTTTATTAAACGTTTAATTAATAAATAAATAAACGTAAATAAAAGTGTGTTCTCCGTATTGAGTGTGTGTCCCGATAGGCTCACGTATTTCCGATGGTTAAACATCGCATATCCCAACAGCTTCACTTGTGAGATTTTAAGACATATTACGTCTATAACAAAGTATCTAGCAATACCTTATTATAACCGGAAATGATTGAGGTATATTTCAAGAAAAATATCTCAAAAGTATAAATGGTATACGATTATGTGACTTGCTAATAATCATCCCTTTGTTACTAGTACCGCTTAAACCATGGATATGGATCCTAACTCATTCCATATAGTTTAACTTTTAGATTCTCGTTATAGAAGTTAATTCAAATATACCAAATGTAAACAAGTATCATCTTGATTTACTCTTTGGGTGCAGCCACACAGTTATCTGATTAATTCTGGAGAGGACCCAGTGGTACTAATCTGCACTATATCAAGTGGAGGAACAAATTCTGTATTGACTATAAGTGTTTGTGGATCGCTGCTTCACAACTTCCAACTATAACCTTTATAAATACCGCTTGCGGGATAGCGTTTAACATATAATCAAGAAGTGATATTCACACATGTACAAACTTGTTTGCATCTCAAGTCTAAGGATGACTAAATTACCATTTTCGAAATTTTACTCATGACAAGGATCCAAAAGTAACGATTTGAAAGTTCGGGGTGTCCAATACGCATCCCTTATGAATAACACATGAGTTTGGTGGGAACCGTCCATATATTCAAAGAATAGCCAACACTCACATTTGTCTTAATGTAGACAATATTCCAATATTGCTAACCGACAATGGACATATTTAGAATAATCAAATATTCAAGGATTTAAACATACAAATATAGGACAACAATAATTATATGAATGAATGCAAATATCGAGTATCTTTATTCATCAGAAAATAATAACTGTCTTACCATCCCAATTATCCAAATACTAAAATAGATTGCATGAAACTAATTTAGCAAGTTGAATTCAAATGTTTCAAACATTCTCAACTTTCCTTTACAAGAATGCTAAATAGTCATCTAAGTAAACTTATTGAATACTTGTTTCAAATTTCATAATTTGTGAAAGATTTGAAAAACAAGATGAGTGTCTTATCCTATATGATCATACTATTGCAAGTGTCATAGTATGAGGATATCGTCATACTTTGTATAAGGTATTTAAAATCAACGATATACTAACAGTCATCTTTACAGTTTCTTAAAATGTAAAGTATTCTTATTACTTAATGTGTAAAGCAATAATGATCTTGATTGAGCATATCTAGTTAGAAGATTTATCATAAATGATAAAATCCTACTTTACTAGAATTGATTATCCTCTAGCATCAGTGTATACATACAACACTATGATTTATAATTCGTAAACATTTGTTTTTAACAACAATCTAAATACTCTCAATTAGATATTGTTTTTGTCATCTCACTTTGCTCTTGTACAAAAGTGACAACAAGTCATATACACAATATAATATATACATAATGAATCCTTAGTTAAAAACATAAGGTTTTCATTCATGTTATAAATTATGTCAAGTGAAATATATCAATCAAGACTTGCTTCAACGATGTATTGCATTGTATTACACTTAATTACCGCATATGTTTATTCCAATAAACATTTATTCCAGAGTCATTTGTTTTATTCCATAAATTCTCAAATGAAGTTTCATTCCAATCTTAAGGATTATCATCTAGCTTAGATTGAAAGATATCTTCAATATGTTATGCAACATATGAATCTTAAAGGAAAAACATAGTGCTCCCAGTTAATGTCAAGTGTACTCCAAACTATATAAATATAACCAAAATCACATTGCATTAAATTCTAGATTTAGTTTCTAGATGCATGATTTAATCCATACTTAGATTATCTTATCTTGTATACTCAATAAATATTTAATAGACTCGTAATCCTTTTGATTATACACCATCCTCGCTAAAAGGTAATCATAAAGGAGAACTATAAAGTTTAATTGACATATTCTATATACATAGAAACGTATATGACAATCAATTATCTTTATTTTATCAATGCGTGTATGGAAGAATGATTTAATCATAGTCAATTGCTTGAGTATAATTAAAAGCTTCCTACTATTAGTCATGCATTAATTATGTATACCATATTGTCCTTGTGAGTCTTTCTTCAAAAGAAACTCATTCCATCCTCATAGGTTTATAATTAGGTGAAATATCAATCAAGTTTAAAATGATTGATTTTCCCTTTAAGGACTGCATCTTATCATTAATCGTTCTAAGACATTTATCAGTTTCAAGATATGATAATATTCATTAGCAGTTAGTAGATTACAAAGATCTCATAACTTATATTCATCAGCATTGATATTAAAATATCAATCAAGTGATGAGGTATCTTTTTAGATTATAAATGAATGTGAGTAACTTTTACTTTGGTTTGACATTTTCATACTTAACCAAAATATGACATCAACAATTACTTTTAGAAGGTTATGTAGTTTGCTCTTGAATATCTTCAAGATTTGTTATAACTCCCGCTTACTTTTGTAAGTAGAGATAATTCTCTAAATACTAAAAATTTAAGCAACAATAATTGTTCTTAATGGAGAGACTACCAAAACACATTTTAAATTCTTATCTCAAGTTTGTTAACAATATGCTTCATAAGATATTAACAAATTAAAGAACTTTAATCAAGACATATTGGGATTCCTCCCAAGAACCCTAATTAGGGTTTGTAGTATAAACCCTAATTCTTGCATCACTTTTAACCAATAACCTTCGGAAAGGTTTGTATTACGTCAAGCTAGGAGGAACACCAAAACTACAATCGTCAAGCTAGGAAGTGTAGAAAATCGAAAAAAACTAACAGGTTTTAGGATTCGATCGGTTTAAGTGGAACAACCGAAAATCCCTATAGGTTTAGGGTTTCCAGTTATGGGTCGTCTTGAATACCTTCTAGGTTTGAACTATATTGAGTGTATCAATGACACACGTAATTTTCTAACCTTGATAGATCATGGAGGTAGAGTAATTAAAGTTATCATGAATCAAATTATACGAATATCGTTCGTTTCAACTCTTTAGACATACCATATAATTTTGGTATTCTATGAGTATTGGAATTGTGAAACTACATCAGAATTCCATAGATAACTTAATTCTCTTTGGATTAAACTGGATTGTATACCAAATTACAATATCAATATTTTAAATCCAGGTGCATGCTATAATGTATATTCCTTGAATAATACAAGAACCATGTGTTTACAAGAAGACATAACAATTCAAGAATTATATGTTCATGCGTTTACAAGAAAACATACCATATCAAGTATACATTATAACTCTTTGAATAATTCAAAGATCTTATGTTTATGTGTTAACAAGAGGACATAACTATTTACTACATACTTTATGTTATAAGTCGGTGAGTAATTCAAGGACTTTATAATTATGTGTTATCAAGAAAAACATAATTATACTAACTCAAGTAATCATGAACGTAAACTCTTGAGCTAAATAGTAATTTCAAGTTAATTTTATACTTCAAAATTATGATTATTATATCTTAACCATAATTATATTTACTAAACATGTAGTAAAAATGTTGAAGCAACTTTTCACTATATCATGACATTTGAATGTAGTAGGATAACAAACATCTTGTGTGTTCATGTCCTAGTAGAATTATTAGCTTTCTTACCTTTTGGACAAGTGAAACTAATTATATGTTGTTCCTTGTACACATTTTTCAATTTCTCCCACTTGTGTAAGGCAGAACATCATATTATGAAGACAAGCAATACAACATGTGGTTGATTGTGTAAACAATATGATAATGTTATGGATATTATAAGTAGATTTAGAACCATAACGTTTTTAAGGAATTGTGGATTATTATTCTATAGATAACGTTTAAGAAGGCGACATGAAAAGACAACTTGTTATCATATAAAATAAAATGCAATTTTCCTTTAAGAAATGGTCGTTCATATTTGGAAGTGATAAATTATTTCAAAGCAAGTTCGAAATAATATGGGTGACTAAACAAGAAAATAAATCTTGTAGCTCCCACTGAAATTGACAATATTACAATGATATTATTTTAGTAATAAATCGCAACGCTCCTACTGAATTTGTCAACATAAGAGATGTTACATCACCAGTAGAAAGTAAATAGCAATTTATTGACTTCCTTATCTCCGAAAAATGCCTACAAGTATACATGTACGTAGGTATTTGAGCAAAGTATATGAAATTCTACTTGTGTAGATGAGGGACTAGCCGTTCATGCTTTCAATTAACTTGACTATTTAGCATGCAATTCCTCCTTTATAGTCTACATAGCCACAAGGGTATTTAGCACTTTAAAAAATAACAAGAATTCAAGAAAGATACCTAACGAAGTGCTAGTAAATTCTTAACTCTTTGCGGTTTTAAACTGATACATCGTGACAAGTGCAAGATGTCATTTTTTTTGGTAGCTATAAACAAAAGTACTCTAGATACACAAAATATGTTATCTTTCAATGATTTCAGAATCGGGTTAGGATAATAAAATATTAAAAGTGAGTTTAAATACAATTGATAATTATTCGATTATGATCCTATTTTATTCTTGCCAACTAATTAGAAGAGATAGAAATAAGTCTCGCTTTTCTTACAAGGAAAAGAGACTATGTTTGTTTTCTATAAGAGAAAAACTTTAGTTTACGAATTATGTCGCAATAACACAATTAATCGGAATATAGAAAGTTCAATTTAGTATTTTGGATAATTAAATTCTTAATAGAATTAACTACCCAATTAATTACTAATAAGACTAAGATCCTTACTTGCACTCCCACTTAATATTAGAGGTCTGACCATATAATAATAAGTAGGGAAAGAGGTAAGCGTCGAGCGTTAATTGCATTACAAGTGCAACTCTTAGATTTATGAGACGATTCATGAATTTTTTTTAGAGTGTTTGGATGGGACGTTCTCACAACTCTTTCGAGTACCAATGAACATCTCAAACAAACTTATTCTACATGTAATAAAATCATGAGTATGTTTCATCCCATCTTATGCCTCGGGATCCGAATATGACCGGGAAATCGACTTAAGTCGTACCAATTTAAAGCGTGCAATAATTAGCATAGGTCTGACCTATGACAAATATCGCCTTGGGTGCACAATTCGCCCTAGGTCTAACCAGATGGCGAAAAAACACTACAAGTGCTATTAAATTAGATGGCATAGACTTAAAAATTCAAATAGGTATCACATAAGTTTTTAGAAAATAAATGTCAAAAAACTAGTAAAAAATGCATGCAATCATCTTTTAGCACAAGTCAAGAAAACATTTTATTAACTTTTAGTTTAGTCGTGTTTACCGTGGGAAAAATTTAAAGAATGATCAAACCCTATATCATACTCTTCATGCGCCCGAAGGTGCAAGTGCTTGGGATAATAATCATATAAATGCCGAAACATATGACACTAGAAAACATTAAAGATCGTTCAAACCCTAGATAGCTTGACTAGAACACGTAGTGCAATAGCAAGTCTATCATTAGTAAATCACAAAACAAGTTGTTTTTAAGTATTATAAGATAATTAATTTTGCAAATCAAGTCGTTGAGAATATCGTTTATAAGCCATGATTACGGTATGTAAGCCCAACTCGAGTGACAATATGATTTCGAAAAACAATTAGATTATAATAAAACCAAGTTCCATAGATCTTATGCCCATATTAATCTTTGTTCCAGAAACGATTTATAACAAATAACACATATCCAATTCGCAAGAAAAATAAGTGTAATTAATATGACATACTTTTAAAGCTAGTTTCGATATAAGTAGAGATCCGTTTTTATGATTTCTTGGATCTTGTATTATTACGTTTTGCAATTTAATGGAAAACAAAGAAGCACATAAAAATAGACTAGAAAGGGGTAGAAGCAGAAAACAAACTCTATATGAAAGCAATAACTTATAAGATCCAAGTCTCGAATGAGTCTTCCCCAAATTGAGGATCAAAGACCCTCATCAATGTTTTGAGCAAGGTACTTGATGACGTACATGAATCACAAAGTGATATGCAAAAGTCTTTGACGGATAATAAAAACAATCGTAATTATTAACCGGTTCAATTTAACCTACCTAATTTTAACCATTATCTAGATCAAGATTAAAAATTTTATGGCAAGTATGCATGTAATTGCCATAGAAATATAAATAAAAGAGATTTTAAGATTCAAAACCAATCATGCCAATAAACAATGAATGATGCTAAGAAGGAATTTAAGAAGATGAATGACCGAATTAAAGAAACTCGTGATGCAATGTAGGTAGTTTTCAAGTATTTACGCATCAATATGTGGTCTCTTAATCAATTTGGATGTCCAAATGTTTAATAAGGCAACTTTCTTTTCAGGCATCATACACGGAGCTGATAGCAGAATCTAAAATATTTTGAGGCGATCCTTGCCCGGGAGTAATGAAGAAACTATCAGCTGAAGCGATCTACAGCTAACGACGCTGTAAAAAACAAAACTTTCCCAATGCCTGCGTTTTCATACAAATTCAACATAGTAGATCCAATTTCAGGCGACGAAGTTGAAGATAACGAACAATTTATGTCATCAGTATGTTGGTGTAACCAGACTTCCACTTTGGTTGCAGCAAATTCCATGGGCGATATTAAGATTTTGGAAATGGTTTAGGAGGTAAATTAATATAAACTTTCAGGATTAATTATTTATCGAGACAAACAAGTTGGGACGATAAACTGCCATTTTATAGGCTGATGGTCTTAAGATCATCATGTTCTTGTACATTGCTTAATTCTTTGTTGTTTCATTCACTTGCTAACCGATATGATTATTGTGTAAACATATTGACTTATTAGGTTCAAGTTAACATATACCAGAAACTCAGTTGATTTTTTGAAAAAGATTAAACTTATGTCAACACCTACGGGTGTACGGAGTTGGGGTTTCTCACCAATTTAAACCTTTTTATGACTTATACAGAATAATTGTTAAGAATGAAACCAAGCCCGAGAAACCTACCGCGTTCCTGATGAGGCCCTTTTTCAGACACTGGATTAGGTCTAACCATGGCAGTATCTTTCCAAGATAAACTTGATCGCCGAAAGACCAGACCATAGACTTAAGGTCTTGTCGTTTGTGTATTCCGGATCACATATCATCATTTTCTTATGGCAAGACATTTATTGTCCTTCAATATGAGTATAAACAAACTAAGCATATGGATGACAATGAACCAACAACGTCTGATGAGCAAAACTTATAAGCAGTAACGGATAGTCATACATTACCCATTATATAACAACAAAAATGCATCCCAATGACTCGATGTTGGGCATGCAAATCAAATATATATTTTGGTATTCCCACAAGAAAACTTGCTATTACATATGATCAGAGCTAAAATCTTCTATCTCAAAAATAAAGAATATAACCTATCTACAATGGTTTCCATCTTTAGCCGACTTAATTAACTTGCTTATAAGTTTTTTCAACCTTTTAGCCTCTGGACCAGGTTTAACCCGTGTGGGTTTCCCAACCTTAGTACAATTAGATTTACGCCATACACCAGGAGTGAAGCTCCCATCGGGTCGGTTTAACAACTCACTATCAATTCTATCTAAAACTGAGGTATCTTGGTTGAATTTCCGTGCAAATGCAGCCCCACTATCAACCTTTTTTGAAGTTTTGTTTACGTTGAGGACATGAGGATGTTGTTTTGGAGGGTTATCCCATGAAATAAAGTGCATGTCGTGGTTTATGACAGTTGGGATGAATTCTGGAACATTGCATATAACAATTTGAAAGTAACCTTCAGGCGATGAGACGAAATTTGTATAGTACATGAGGAGAGCTCGTGGAAGATTGTCCCAACCCCATATGCAATATTCCACAAATGGGCGTGATAGAACGATCCAAGCGGATCCTGCAAATATAGAAAATTCAATCTTTTGAGGTACAATATGATGACATGGTAGCTGTCTAGTTTAGTAACAACAGATAAAATTAAATATTAAGGTAAAAAGTTACCGGTAAACAATTTGAATGCACTTGGCAGAGGTCTATTCGGTTGCACCAAAAAGATATCAGACTTCTTATTCTCATATAGTCAAGGGTCAATCATCAATGGCATCGCTTGTTGATCTCTGCACATTCAATTAATTCAGATCTGTGTGCCACTGTCTACAAAACATATATCTCTAAAAATGGGTCATAAAAGGTTTTACACGTTTGATTGTGTCACGTGTAATTTCAACCCATTTGACCTGTTACCCTTTTGGTATATATTTAAAAATTTGACCCGTTTCCTGTGAACGTTTGGTTAGAGTTTAATATTTCACCCTTTCACCGGTTAGCATGAAAACAATGCCAAAAATTAACCCAGTTCCACATAAAAATACTGAAACTTCCACCCTTAGGCCACAAGGGGGTGTTTGTGATTGCTTATTTTAAGGTGCTTATTTACTCCAAACGCTATCCTGATCCTAATCATAACTCCATACGATCTCTATTTCAACGCGCAACAATATATAACTGATACAAGGCTTTTATATGGGTTCAACTAAGTCTCGGTATCTTCTCAAATCGATCACGGATCAAAGTGGAATAGTTGTTCTTGGTTACTAAAAAGGGGGTTGGTTTTCTATGCTACTAAAAAGGTAAATGCGTAAAGTGATAAAAAATTTAACCAAAAACAGTTAATAAAATAAAGCTTGAATTAAAATTAATCAATTAAAACAGAAACAGTAAAATACCACTTACTAGAAAAAACACTGATTCGGAATACTCAAAAGAAAACTGATCCGGAATAATTTTGTTGATCCGGAATATCCTTTGTCCGGAATAATCTTGCTTCATTCGGAATAACTCATGCGGAATAATAATAAATGCTTGATTCGGAAAACAATGCTTCATTCGGAATATATTCTAATTCGGAATAACTGATTCGGAACAATGTGTTCATCCGGAATATAAATTGATCCGGAATAATATTCCTTGGTTCGGAATAATGCTGACTCAGAGTAACTGAATGAAACCTTGGTTCGGAATAATGTTGATCCGGAATAAAAAAACTAAAACACTTCGTTCGGAATAAATTGTTGACTCGGAATAACTTAAACCTTCATTCGGAACAAGTGACTCATTCGGAACAATGGCTCATTCGGAATATGATGTTCATTCGAAACAAAACCTTCATCCGGAATAATTATGACAAAAATGCTGATTCGCAATATCCCTTCATCCGAAATATTGATTATTCCAGATAAAGACACTGATTCGGAATGACTGAATGAAATTTGTTGATTCGGAATATTTTGCTAAACCTTGATCCGGAATAAAATAAATAAAAGCTTGATTCGGAATATTTTCTTTGATTCGGAATATCTAGACTGATCTGGAATATTTTAACAAACCCTTCATCCGGAATAAATTTGCTTCATTCGGAATCTAGGCTGATGAAGGGTGCGAAGAACAGGGAATCAATAAAGCAACAAATTTAACCAAAATCAACCAAGTTTTTAACCAAAACTTAAACCAATTTAACCACTAATCATCTACTAATCATAAACATCAAATCAAAACAATAAAAACACAAAACCCACTTACTTTTAAAGATTAAAATCAACCAAATAAGCACTTAAGACTTTGAATCAAAAAGAGGAAGATGAACAAGATTAAAGGAAAGATTATATTGAAAGATTAAGGTAAAACAATCAAGAGGAAGGATTAAAACTTACAAGATTTGTGAATCAACAAAAATGAAAAATCACCAACACCTTAATGGTGTTGGTTACCTACGAAACAAAGAAAGAAAAAACTAGAAAAACTGAAAAACTAGTCTAATGTGTGGGAAGGGATCTCTATTTATAGTGTCTTGGGCTTGGTTGGTGAGTGGGCTTTCTTACTTTCTTTTCGTCTTCTCGTCTTTTCAGTAAAGTTGACGATTTCGATTCTGATTCGGGATTTGTCGACGAATAAATTCAACTCGTCTTTTAATTTCTTCGTTTAATAGACTTGAGTTCTTCGACATATATAAATCTTCCATCTTTGGTCCTTTTCTTCGATAAATCTTCAAATAGGCCCATTGACTTCAAATCTTTTGCATTTCTTGGACTATAGACTTCGTCTTTTCGTCTTTTTCTTCGATAAAACCCGTGCAATCCCATGTTTTCTTCAATATTTATCCGGTTGGCTCTGAAAACACAACAAACACACAAACCACGCATAATTCCAAACAAATAATATTAAATACGCGTTTTGGTCTTATTTTAGCAAGAAATAAGTGGTAAAAGGATGGGTGTTTTCACACCTATCTAATCCCCTACACTTAACCATTGCCATGCCCTCATGCAATGCTTAGTGATAAAGCAAATTTACACTTTTCTCATAATCAATCAACCTTGGCCTTATTAACAATAACCACTACAACTAAAGAGATATATAAAAGCTCGAATGAAACAAAAGGGATAGAAAACCATTTTCACTTGAAAATAGCTATATGGAAATAACTCGCAAAGAGATCTAAGACTTACATTAGGGCTTCGGTGCTGCGAAGATTTATCACCCTCAAGTTTCACGTTCCCCAAACTAAGCTTAAAAACGAGATCATTGTTATTATAAGTTAGCAAATCAAACACTTACACACATGGCTTAATTATATGCTTAAACTCCCTTATTCCTAGGTGTATCTCTTATATTTTATTTTTGTCTTAGAATGATCACGAAGATGCATTTTTGGACTTATTGCGATAGTTTATTTAGGCTGAAAGCAAAGTAGGATGATTTGATTAATAGTTAGCTAAAGGACAAAATCTCTTAAAACTGCTTCTCAGGATATCAAAAAATTCATATATTGGCATAACTCGCTTCACGATTTGAGACCTTTCTCGGACCGATATTTGGCATGTACTTCATACTTCATATCTTGAGAGACGTACTTGAGATAATGGTCTTCTCTTCGTTAATAGAGTTTCTTCACTTGGAGACTTTCGAGGGATACTCCAACTTTGTTGACCACGACTTCATCATTATTTCTTCAATCGTTAATTGGGATTTTGAGATACAACGATCCGCCTCCTTTTCGGACTTGGATCTATTTATCCTCATACCTTGTTAGGGTCTTTTCGGATAGACTTCTCCATGATCTTTATGGGAGTTGATTGCTTTTCGTCGTGAGTCTTGATCCTTCATATTGATTTTGGGAATAATGTCTTTCACATCACCTTGGATCTTTAGCAATAAAATGGAATCCTCATGCCTTGTTAGGGCCTTTTCGGACTCGCCAATCTTCGTGCCCCGCTTCATTAGTTATGCCTTGGCTATGAACTCTTATCATTATCGATCAACTTTTAAACGATCTTGGGCTAGAAGCTAAGTTATTCAATAAAATCGTACGACCTTACTTATTGCAGATAAATTATTAGCAAGCGATGGGAGAATAGGCTTATAATCACACCAAGTGTGCTTGTGCAAGAATACCGACTTATAATTGACTCTATCATTTCTCGTTCTCCACAATTTAAAATCTCAAGTAATGAGACTCGTGGATGCTTAGCCTAATAAACCAATTAAGGTCTACATGGTTAAGGATACTTGCTAGAATAAATTTGGATAAGTTTATTCAGGTTGAGTCAAAATAATCGCAACGGGCCTAATATGTTAAAGACTTCTAAACTTGCTACACCACTTTATTAATATTTTTGACTTTATTGTGGGATATATACATATGAAAGCAACGATAAAAATTTAAAAATTACGACTATATGGCCAAAGTTAATTAAAAATTTGAAAAATGCTGAAAAAGATGATTTTCCGGTTAAATGGAGGCATTTTAATAGGAAAGTCCACTTAAAACTTCGATAGAAGTCTCCCCTACACTTAATATAAACATTGTCCTCAATGTTTAAGCATGTAGGAAAAGTCTCCCCTACACTTATGACATTGTGCGCGTTGGTTAAATCAAGCTAAGGAAGAGACGACTAAAGTGATCAATTTCAAATGTGAGTACGAAGAAAACTGAATCACGATAGTTGAGAGATAGAACCGGATTGCGGATAACACGGGAGCACGGTTCTTCAAAGGTTCCAAGAGTGCATTCATCCCTGTAATCACATCACCACACAAACACAAACAACCTATATAGGCCCCCCTACACTTAGGAGGTAAAACGGAAAAGGATAGATACTCGGCTTGCCTTTTGAGGAGCGCTTGTTTTTTTATAACCGAGTCACGAGCCTGACTCGACCCAAAACTAGTTCATGGGAAATGTGGTGAGGGATGGAATCATCTCATGAGAGATGTCCTCACCAAAGTACAACTTCACTCGTTGGCCATTCACCTTGAAATTAGGTCCATTAGGTTGAGCGAGCTCGAGAGTACCATATGGAAAATTTTGGGCAATGGTGAATGGGCCGGACCAACGAGATTTCAGCTTGCCCGAAAAGGTTTTCAACCGAGAGTTGAAGAGTAAAACTTTGTCTCCAACTTGGAACTCTCGGTTTTTAATCTTAGAGTCATGGATGAGCTTAGTCTTTTCCTTATAGATTAAAGAATTTTCATAAGCCTCATTCCGGAGTTCATTAAGCTCATTGAGTTAGATTTTGCGTAGGTCACCGGCTTTATTGATGTCGAAGTTAGCCCACCTCAAGGCCTAGTAAGCCTTGTGCTCCAACTCAATGAGGAGGTGGCATGCTTTTCCGTACACGAGACGATATGGTGTACAACCAATCGGAGTCTTGTATGCGGTACGGAAAGCCCACAGAGCATCATCAAGTTTATCGGCCCATGAGGCACGATGCTCTCCCACGGTTTGTTCAAGAATTCGCTTTAACCCTCGGTTAGAGATTTCAGCCTGTCCATTAGTTTGTGGGTGGTATGCGATGGAAAGACGATGATTGACACCATACTTAGCCATGACTCTTGCGAATTGATCATTGCAAAAATGAGTCCCGCGATCACTAATAATGGCACGAGGCACACCGAATCTAGCGAATAGCGACTTCAAAAAGTTACAAACCACCCTTGCATCGTTAGTGGGTAAAGCTTTGGCTTCAACCCATTTAGAAACGTAGTCAACGGCTACAAGGATGTATTTGTTTCCTTTAGATGAAGGGAATGGCCCCATAAAGTCGATGCCCCATACATCAAAGATTTCACATTCTTGTATGAAATTTTGAGGCATCTCATCTTTATGTGTGATCTTGCCTTGTCGTTGTCAAGCATCACAACTTTTTACCATTTCGTGAGCGTCACGATAAATGGAGAGCCAATAAAATCCCGAGTCAAACACTTTCTTTGTAGTGAAGTTGGGACCAAAGTGACCACCGGTGGGTCCTTTGTGGCAAGCTTCGAGAATGTCTAAAGCTACCGATCCATCAACACATCGGCGAATAATCAAATCAGCGCATTGTTTGAAGAGATACGGGTCATCCCAAAAGTAAGTCTTAATATCTTTAAAGAACTTCTTCTTTTGTTGGGATGTTAACCCGTCAATGAGAATTCCACCCGCCAAGTAGTTTGCAATGTCCGCAAACCACGGGGTTTCATCAAAATTCGAGTTGATAGACATTAAGGTCTCCAGGGGAAAAGAGTCATTGATCTCTTTGTTCGGATTATCCCCTTGATAAGGATCCTCAAGTCTACTGAGATGATCCGCGGCTAGGTTTTTGGCTCCCTTCTTATCACGAATTTCGATTTTAAATTCTTGAAGTAGCAAAACCCAACGAAGAAGTCTTGGTTTAGAATCTTGTTTAGTTAACAAGTACTTCAAAGCGGAATGGTCCGTGTACACGATGGTGGTAGAAAGACAAGATAGGGGCGGAAATTTTCAAAAGCATAGACAACAGCTAAAAGCTCTTTTTCGGTAGTGGTATAATGCAATTGAGCCCCCGTCATTGTCTTGCTAGCATAATGGATTGGTTGGAAGTGTTTGTTCACTCTTTGGCCCAAAACCGCTCTAATAGCAAAGTCGCTAGCATCGCACATCAACTCAAAGGGTAGCTCCCAATTAGGGGTAACCAAGACCGGTGCCTTAGTTAGCTTATCCTTAAGAAGGTTGAAGGCTTCAATACACTCTTTGTAAAAGATAAAATGAGTATCTTTTTCCAAGAGGTGGGTCATCGGGCGAGCGATTCTAGAAAAATCTTTGATAAATCGACGGTAGAAGCCCGCATGACCGAGGAAACTTCTCACACCCTTCACGGTTGAAGGTGGAGGCAATTTTTCAATAACATCGACTTTAGCACGGTCCACTTCAAGACCGGCTTTGGAGATTTTGTGTCCTAGCACGATGCCCTCTTTTATGATGAAATGGCATTTTTCCCATTTAAGAACAAGGCGAGTGTCTTCACACCGCTTAAGCATACGTTCTAAATTGGCAAGGCAAGCAGAGAAAGAATCGCCATAAACCGAGAAATCATCCATGAAGACTTCCATAGTTTCTTCAACCATGTCATGGAATATAGCCATCATACACCTTTGGAATGTCCCAGGAGCATTGCATAAACCGAAAGGCATGCGTTTGTAAGCAAATGTTCCGTAGGGAAAAGTGAATGTGGTTTTCTCTTGGTCTTTTGGATCGATGGGAATTTGAAAATACCCGGAGAAACCGTCTAAGAAGCAATAGTAATCATTACCCGCTAGACGCTCGAGCATTTGGTCTATGAAAGGAAGAGGAAAATGATCTTTTCTCGTGGCATCATTGAGTTTGCGATAGTCGATGCAAACTCTCCACCCAGTAACGAGACGAGTAGGAATCAACTCGTTGTGTTCATTGGGAACAACGGTTATTCCGCCCTTCTTGGGCACACAATGGACGGGACTTACCCATGGCGAATCCGAAATAGGGTAAATCAAGCCGGCATCTAGAAGTTTGATAACCTTTTGTTTGATGACGTCATGAATTCGAGGATTAACCCTTCTTTGGCTTTGGATTGCGGGTTTAAAGTCATCTTCCATGAGAATTTTGTGAGTACAAAATTTTGGATCAATTCCGCGGATATCGTAAAATTTCCAAGCAATTGCCTTCTTATGATTTTTAAGCACGGCGATTAGGCGAGATTTTTCTTCTTCTTTCAAGTCCTTAGCGATGATGACGGGCGACTTCTTCTTGTCTTCAAGGAACACATACTCGAGATGGGACGGTAATTCCTAAAGCTCTAAATCCAGAGGATTTTCGATGGAAGGCGTATTTAAATTCGGTTCATCGATAGCAATACCCTTGGGAGATGGTGGAGAAATATAGTCCTCATTGAGAGGTTTCTAAATGGTACGAATGTCTTCATCCCAATCGGTGGGAGAATCGTCATATTGTAAGTTCACATCTCCCAAAGTGGCTTCAAATTCTGTCAAAAGGAAATCACTTTCTCCAAATGGAGTTAGTGATGGAGCAAGGGAGGCAACGGTCTCAACATTGGGAAGAGAGGTATGACTACTTTTACAAGCATCTTTAAAGTGTTCTTCACAAGCCTCATCAAGAACGTCGATACAATTAACACTCTCGTATGAATAAGGCTATTTAGAAATCTTACCCATGTTGAAGAAAATTTGATCGTCACCAACTCTCATGATAAGCTCACCCGCTTCTACATCAATGAGAGTGCGACCGGTCCTCAAGAATGGACGTCCAACGATTAATGGAACACGAGGGTCCATCTCGTAGTCAACGACAACGAAATCCGCCGGGAAGGTGAATTTGTCAACGCCAACGAAAACCTCTTCGGCTATCCCCACTGGATAAGCAACCGTACGGTTAGCTAATTCCAAAGTCATTTTGGTGGGGACTAGCTCAAGGAGAGATAATTGTTTCCAAACACTTAATGGCATTAAGTTAATACTAGCACCTAGATCGGCTAGGGCCATGCAATTCTCTACTCCCGGGAAGTTGCAAGGGATTAAGAAACGACCCGGATCACCAAGTTTGGTTGGCAATTTCCTTAAGAGCACTGCAGAGCAATTCTCGTTAAGTTGGGTATTAGCAATATCAAGAAGCTTCTCCTTGTGACTAAGAAGATCTTTAAACATCTTCGCTTATTTAGGCATGTGAGCGAGAGCCTCAACGAAGGAGATGTTGAAATTCAATTGTTTAAACATTTTGAGAAAGTTTGAAACTTGAATATCATCCTTGCTTTTGAGCTTCTCTTTCCTCAACCTCAAGGGATAAGGTATATCAGAAGAAGAGGAAGGCTTTGGAATAGTAGGATCACTCACATCCTTGGGTGGAGGAGGGGTAGAAGAAAGAGGTGGAGGAATTGGGGAAGTGGAAGGTTGAGGAATAGGAGTAGGTGACTCGTTTTCCTTTGTCACAATCACCGGTGTAGGTGTAGGAAGCTCGGGTTCCTTGGTACCTTTTCCACTTCGAGTGGTGATTGCTTTCATCCCCCCTCTTGGATTAGCAACGGTGTTACTCGGAAGAGTACCCGAAGAAGAGGGTTGATTACCTTGGAAGAAACCAGCCATCATGTCCCTTAGGTCATTCGTTTGACTACTCAAAGAATTTCGCATATCGGCTCTAAGCTCATTCCCTTGTTTCACCATGTCGCCCTTCAAATTAATAATCTGGGTCTGCAGATTCTTCACCAACACATCGTTCGTCCGCATGTACGTTTCGACCTCGTGGTTGAAAATGGTAGGTTGAGTAGGAGGAAGGTGCTTGATAAGCAGGTGGTTGGTAAGGAGCGGGTTGGTAAACTTGAGTAGGATTTTGAGGTGGATATGGTTGTCTTTGAGGTGGTTGGTATGGTGCTCGAGGTTGGTTTTGGTTGGTTCGGTTAAGGTTTTGTTGTTGGTTTTGATTGGTTGGAGGAAAACCGGGCGGGGAAAGAAAGTTGTTTGAGCGATAGCTGAGCAAGTTGCGGTCACCTTGAGAACGTGCTTGATAGCCTCCCGGAGGATAGGTACTGTATGCTGTGTTAACATTCTCACAAGGATAGTCTTGGGTGGAGGTACAAGTAGTGTAAGAGTGGGGACCCCCGCATATTTCACATGGTTGGCTTACAACATTGACTTGAGCGTTTTGAGCGTTGATGCTTTTGGTGTTGTTAGCGGTGTGGGCAGGAAGCGATTCAAGAAGCGAAGTAATTTTGTCAAGTCTCTTGTCGTTGTCACTAGTACTAGCACTAGCGGCATTTGTCCGAACACTCTTGGTTTGCACTCTAGACTTATTCTCAATAATATCCCAAGCAGCATTTGAACTCTTAACCAAAATATTACCCCCCGAGGCACTATTTAGTGAATCTTGGTCATTCATGCTTAAACCATTGTAAAAAGTATTAATTTGGTGAACTTTGGTAAAACCATGTTGTGGGCACTTTCTTAAAAGGTCTTTAAAACGGTCCCAAGATTCACTAAAACTCTCATCGTACTTTTGTTCAAAATTAATAATTTCATTCCGCAAAGCGGTAGTACGAGAGGGTGTGAAAAAGTAGTTTATGAATTTGGTCTCTAAGTCCGTCCACGTCAGAATACTTTGTGGCGGTTCCTTTGCAAGCCAATGCCGGGCTTGTCCCTCTAAGGAGAAAGGAAAAAGTTGTAAGCGGATTACCTCTTGTGGAACCCCATTGAATTTGACCGTATTCGTGAGTTGAAGGAACCTTTTGATGTGGTCATGAGGATCATCAATGGTGCGCCCCAAGAATGGTTGAGCAGAGACCATTTGAATGAAACCGGATTTGAGCTCAAAGTTGTTGGCTGCAATCGCGGGTATGACAATAGGATCGTTGTTGCCCTCTACATGTGCTTGCAAAAGTTCAATCATAGGACGATTGTCCGGTAGAGGTTCATTGTTGTTATTATTCATGTTGTTTTGAGGTGGATTATTATTGTTGTTGTGTACACCGGCCATGTCTAAGTTATCGAGAGTCTCGGGCTCGGGATAAGACGTTGATCTTGTACGCATGCACCTACAAAAGAACTAACAAAGCAAGAAATATTTTTGGTTTTTTATGTTTTTTTTTATTATTCTTTTTTTTTATTTTTGAAAATTTTATATTTTTTTTAGGTTTTTTGAAAATTATTATGAAAAAGTAACGTTCACGGTGAACGTATCCCAAAATCCAATTTCTCACAAAGTTCCGTTAATCCTTACGAAAAGAGCCGGCAGCGGCGCCATTTGATACAAGGCTTTTATATGGGTTCAATTAAGTCTCGGTATCTTCTCGAATCGATCACGGTTCAAAGTGGAATAGTTGTTCTTGGTTACTAAAAAGGGGGTTGGTTTTCCATGCTACTAAAAAGGTAAATGCGTAAAGTGATAAAAATTTAAACCAAAAACAGTTAATAAAATAAAGCTTGAATTAAAATTAAACAATTAAAACAGAAACAGTAAAATACCACTTACTAGAAAAACACTGATTCGGAATACTCAAAAGAAAACTGATCCGGAATAATTTTGTTGATCCGGAATATCCTTTATCCGGAATAATCTTGCTTCATTCGGAATAACTCATGCGGAATAATAATAAATGCTTGATTCGGAAAACAATGCTTCATTCGGAATACATTCTGATTCGGAATAACTGATTCGGAACAATGTGTTCATCCAGAATATAAATTGATCCGGAATAATATTCCTTGGTTCGGAATAATGCTGACTCGGAATAACTGAATGAAACCTTGGTTCGGAATAATGTTGATCCGGAATAAAAAAACTAAAACACTTCGTTCAGAATAAATTGTTGACTCGGAATAACTTAAACCTTCATTCGGAACAAGTGACTCATTCGGAACAACGGCTCATTCGGAATATGATGTTCATTCGGAACAAAACCTTCATCCGGAATAATTATGACAAAAATGCTGATTCGGAATATCCCTTCATCCGGAATATTGATTATTCCGGATAAAGACACTGATTCGGAATGACTGAATGAAATTTGTTGATTCAGAATATTTTGCTAAACCTTGATCCGGAATAAAATAAATAAAAGCTTGATTCGGAATATTTTCTTTGATTCGGAATATCTAGACTGATCCGGAATATTTTAACAAACCCTTCATCCGGAATAAATTTGCTTCATTCGGAATCTGGGCTGATGAAGGGTGCGAAGAACAGGGAATCAATAAAGCAACGAATTTAACCAAAATCAACCAAGTTTTTAACCAAAACTTAAACCAATTTAACCACTAATCATCTACTAATCATAAACATCAAATCAAAACAATAAAAACACAAAACCCACTTACTTTTAAAGATTAAAATCAACCAAATAAGAACTTAAGACTTTGAATCAAAAAGAGGAAGATGAACAAGATTAAAGGAAAGATTATATTGAAAGATTAAGGTTAAACAATCAAGAGGAAGGATTAAAACTTAAAAGATTTGTGAATCAACAAAAATGAAAAATCACCAACACCTTAATGGTGTTGGTTACCTATGTGACAATCCGTCAATTTATGGTTGATATTTTATTCTCAGATATTATTTAAAAATATTATTTTAATGTTATTATATGAACTCACTTATTTTTGGGAAGAAATTTGGATTTACGTCTTGAAGTAGCATCGACTACGTCTAAACCGGAGGATTCTACTTTACGTGCTTACGTTTACATACACTGTTTTGGTGACAGTCCGACATTTCAGGATATAAATTTATCCGTGAATATTATTTTGGAGTTTTAAATTTGTGTTGGTTCATAAACTCATAAATTTTTGAGAAAAGATTAGGACTTACGATTTTAATTTAACGTCCTTTACGACTAAACCGGAAACCTTAGGATTACGTATTTACGTTTTCAAACTCCGTTTTTTATGAGACAATTTTTATTTGATTTGTTTTGTGCCGTTGATTCATAATTTATAAAAACGTTTTTCGTACAACGGCCCGAGGGCACGCAAATCGAGGAAACTAGAATCGAGGAGTACCCGTAAATTAGTGGGATGAGACAAGATAAATCTTGCCCCACCCCACTCAAAAGGGACGGCCAAAATAAGCCACCCAACTCCCTTGGTGGCAAAGTTTCACACTTCATATGGACACTTGTCCATCAAGCTTACAAATTAAGCTAACACTTAGCAAAACCACAAAACCACTTGTTAAACTAACAACTTCATTTCTCTCATGCAAAACCACAGATTTTCTCTCTTCCTCTCTCTTTGTTCCGTCCAATAATCACCATCAAACACCCCATTCATACAAAATTAACCACAAAATCTCATGTTATTCATACATAAGTTGAAGCCCTTTGGAAGCCCTATTGATTGGTGGTGATTATAACATCCAAGGAGGAGTTTCTATGGAGTCTTAGGGCTGATTTTCCACAAGGATTTCTTGAAGATTGGTGGACTTGAAGATGATATTGGTTTATCACAAGTTGTGTGATCAAAATCCATGTCTTGATCACAACCTACATCATCATGGTGGTATAAAGATTGTTCTCCCCATACTCTTGTTATTTTGATTATGTAATCATGTATTTTCTTTCTTATTGTATATTTATATGATGAATATATGATGATAAAAATATTGTGTGGGGATTTGGTGTTGATAATCATGGGTAAAAAGATGAAAAACTATATGTAAAAATGGTTAATCTTGCTTAATTTAGTAGGCTGTATAAAACAGTAAAGAATCATATGATGAACTGATAAAATGGCATGAATAAATTAATATACAGTAAGTAATATGTCTTGTACACATGTGAGAGTTAGTCATGCAATGGAATCATTAGGATGAGTGAGATATGATCAAAACAAGTTTATAGTACAAATCTGAGTACACTGTTTTGGACGATTTTTATAAAATACTTAGAGGCTGATTCAACAGTAGCCATATAAGAGTTAAATGGAGCGCATATCATGTAGTTTATGCCATAAAAATTTGGGCTTCTATCTCCATATAGAACTCTAGATATGGCTGTTTTGGTGAACATGAAAGTAAAAATCAGATTTTGGGAAATTAAAGTATAATAGTATTATATAAGCACTCAAATAAAAATAGTATAAAATATGAATTAAAACCAACTAACTTATATAATACATTTATATAAATATGTATAGGGATAAATAAATGGACATTTTATAAAAATGGTAGTTTGATAAGTTTTATAAGTTATAAAACTATAAACATGATTTTTATGACTTTTTTGGCTATTACCGTAAGATTAACGTTTTTGTCAAATAAAACTTAGACGGTCGGACCCGTCTAATATAAACTTTTTTTAAAGTCATATACTGATGTATAAGTACCTAATACAAGTAAAAACCGATAAAACCCGAACTATATGACATACGGATATTAACGAGCTAAGTTAGCATATTTGGACTAATGATTTAACTAAATAAGTTAAACACTTATAAAAATTACTTATTGAGCTTAACCCATTTTGGCCCAACATATAAAATATAAATACTGATAATACAAGTATAAAAATGAATTTATACAAGTTAATGAACTTATAATAGGCTTATTGGACCTAAAACACGTAAATAGGTAAAACTAGTAAACTAGTAGAAAGTTACCAATACATAAACACTAAAATGAGTAAATGAGAATGTGTAAACCCACTTGATCATCATATATATAAAATCATCATATGTATAAATAATTATTATTTTGATAAAGTCATTGGACAAAAGTCTAAGACGAGTATTATTTGTTTAGGTTTCCGTGATTGAAGCACGTACCGTACATCCGAATTGCCGATAACCCGCCTTCCCACATCAACGTGAGTTCATAGCCTCGCACTCTTTTAAATGTTTTTATGAAATGTTTTATAAACCCGCGAGGGAGATAACATGTTAGTTTTTATGAAATAGGACACTAGTTGTCCCAATTGTTTGTTTATTGATTTGGACCCGAATGATTGTATGACCCGATGAATGATTATATGACCCATTGTATGAAATAAAATGGATTATTAAAGTTAGGTTATGTCACTAAAAGTCCCATTAGCATGAATTGTGAACTACCGGGATTTGGTAGACGCTTATGCATATAATAGTACTATTTGAGGACGATCACCCCAGTTCACGCCTTGACGGTTGATCCCCGTCGTGCCACATTGATTGGTAAGCGAATTTATGTATGAGAAGATTTACACAAGCGTGATTATTGTGACGACACGCTAATTTAGATGGGCAAATTGAGTTTCGGGCTAGCTACCCGTTGTTTGGTATAATAAGGTAACAATGTCATGCGGCTTATAATAATCTAATAGCGAAAATACTACTTTATGCATTGAATACGATATATTGCCTGACTAGCAATACGGGGTCTTACTATTGATATTATGTTCGTGTTTTGGTTTTTCATAACCATATTCGTATAAGGTTTTATTTAATCTATACAACGTTACAAGACGTATTGTATGATGTTTTTAACGACAATGGTTCGTATAACGATTTTTAAGGCAAATGCCTATATTATGATTTCGATAAGGATTTGTATAAAATGACTTTGGCTATTTTATGGCCTATTACAAAGATTTGTACAAAATGATTTTCGGTAATAATTTTTATATCGAAGTTATATTGATGGATTTTATTAAACTCTATGAATTCACTCGGCGTTATCACTGACCTTTTCTTTTTACATGTTTTGTCTCAGGCACTTGAAGGTAATTCTCGGGAAGACAACAAGAATTCATGGCCCGCACTTAAACCATAATTTCCATTCAAATGCTTTGTAAAACTTTGTATGAAATAATATGACTTGCTACCTATGTAAACTTGATATTTATGAATGGAAATGCTTTATTATTAAACGACGCGACTTTTAAGCGTTGTCTATGATGTGAGTAATGTGCTATCCCGTAACACCAACGAGTCTTCCGCTGTATTGAATTATGTAAATTTGGGGGTGTTACAGTTTGGTACCAGAGCTCTCGTTATAGAGAATGAAAGATTTTTAAAACTAAGGTTTTGAATAAAACATTTCAAAATCTTTTCACTATAAACATTTTTCTCAAAATGTCTAAAAATCTTTTGACTATAACGGTGCCGAAGAATTCCCGAGTTACCGACAAGGCCAGACTGAGAAGTGTTATTTTAATATATATATAACTTGGATTATATATATATATGATGTAATTTTATTACATGATTGTTTGATGATTATTTTGATATTTATACGAGGTATTTATACGACGTAGATTGTCACAAGGAACCCTAAATCCCCTAGTAAATTAATTGAAGCTATTCTCGTAGGAATTCTAGCTATCCTAGATCTAAACCAAGTTGTGGTATTTATGATCCCAACAAATGGTTAATATTCGTAGAAATGTAGATATTAGTTGATTGTGATATTGAAGAAGAATTGGCAAGATTAAAACTGATATCGATGTTATGACGATCCTTCCCTATAGAGTGGAGTTTGACAAAACATTACCACCTGGAAAGATGTCATCTGATTCAGTGTCACCCAATTATTAAAATTGAAATTGAAAGGGTGAATGTTGCACTTGAGGCTGTCATTGGAACCATTACCCAAAAGCCTCATGCCACAAGTACCTTTTCGAGAAGTCTAATTGAACGATCGAGTCATTTCATACTAGTGACTCATTTGATAACTATTGATGAAGAAGTTATAGAATCGAAAATTAAGTGTTGATCATATCGAGCTTTTATTGCCCTATTAAGGTTTATAAATAAGGTTGAAAGTATGGGAGAATAAGGTAGGATATCGAATTGAGTATAAAATTTGTTAAAACTTGAATAAAGTGAAACTTAACCTGTATGGAATATGAGATTGTTAAGAGGAAGTCGTTAAGTTCTTCGATTGAATTTTGAGGTTTTAAATGATTGTAGGTTCGTGTTAAGGATTGTTCCTAGGCCATTGTCCACTAACGAGGATGTCCAGTGTCCAAGAAATAAATTGAAGAAATCTTCTTCTGAATTGGGACCAATGGATCTTCCGGGACATGTAGAACAACTAATGACTCTTGTAGATTAGTATTCATTGTGGTATCTTTTAAAAATCCCTAACTTAACTGAGACATCAGTTGGTAGGATGAGTTCTGAGAATTGTATGACATAGTGACACGTAATGTGTTACGGTACAATTTAGACTTGTTTGTGATTAATGAAATGACTACCTTTGATTGCTAAATTCTACATGTATCAATGTTATCTATCTTTTATTGCTTCATCCTAATGTTCGCATTAGTGATGCAACCATTGAACAAGTACTCATCTTGAATTGAGTTACGTTGTGGATTATTCTTTTGAGTGCCATCGAGATCATGAACCTCATGATTATTTGGCTAAAGCTCATTTCCTATCATATTGTAGTTAGTTCTTGGTGAACAACTTTCCATCACTCTTTTGCAGAATACTCATTGTTTTAATAAGTTAAAACAGTATTCCTTGAGAAAAATTGAATTCTCATCACTAAAAGGATTATTCAAAGTGAGATTTATAAATAATCGTTATCAAAATGAAGTTGTTTATGAAACATCTTGGAAAACTTAATTGTTTCCATGATAAAGAACACATCTGTAAATTCATTTTGAATTAAGCATGAATATATATTTTAAACATGATGACAAAGTTTTGACGAACTGAGTATTGCATCGTTAATCTTGAAATTGTATATAGTTGTGCGCCTACATACAATTTGGAAGTGACCATGCAAGGCTGATTAGTAGTCACCATAAAATTTATTAATAAACACTACATTTTCTTTGAAGTTGTGAAAGATTAAATTTTATGAGATCTGCAAGAAGTGCAAAATAGGGACATAGTGTTAGGGACACCTACATATGTGCCCGTACTATTTATTCTTCTGAGTCGAATTTACTCATCTGTGGAATTTGTCTTATTTGACAATTGATATTCCCTTCTTGTCCAATTCTCCCGTAGCGAGATTCTTAGGAAAAGTATCTGATGAGTGTTGATACCCGACTGGATGTATCGACGCTCCTACCATTTCTTTTGATTAGATTTAATTTGAATGACCTGGGTAACGATCCGAGGAGCTTTCGAATGCGTACTCAAATTATGAAAACATGGGATATATTTATATTCGTTAAATGTTTTCGCCTGTATCTGATTTGAAATTCTCTCGCATAGATTATGCGTTGACCTTACTCTTTTAATAGTAGTTGTGTCTCCATATATCCCTGAATTTGTGAAGGATTATGAGTTATTATTAGTCTTTTGAGAAGTTCACATCTTATCGATGACAATGAAACTGGAAAGTTGATAGTCCAGTAGAATGGATTGATTGATTATGACATGACGACATTGTCTTAATTGATGGGAACTCGAATTGAATTCCCTTAAATGATAAGATGTTGATTATCAAAAGTGATCTAAATAATTCTTGAGGGATGACTTGAAATTATACCATGAATGGTTGTGAATTAGTCATAGATATTATAATCTAGAAAGAACCTAATATGAATTTATTAAAAGATGTTTCTGTTATCTGAAATTTTAGAAGGTATTTGTTGGTAAATTACCTAGACTTTCGCCATTAAGGCAAGTTGAATTTGGTATTGATTATATAACCGGTGTAGCACCTGCGGCATGTGCACTATACGTCAGCACCATCTGAATTAAAGGAATTACCGTACAACTGAGAGAGTTGTCGGGGAAAGATTTTAGTCTACCAAGCTTGTCATCATGAAGAGCTATGGTGTTATTATTTCTTATATTTATAGATTACTGTGAACTGAGTAAATTGACAATAGAAAACGATATCCATGACTCAAAATGGAAGATTTGTTCGATCATTTACAAGGTTCTAGCGTATGTTTTAAAGATTTGATCCACGACATAGTTATCATTAATTTCGCGTCCGCGAAAAAGATTATCTATTCCAATCACTACATTCAGAATTTGTAATAAACATTATAAGTTTCACGTGATATCGTTTGGATTGACCGATTCACATGTAGCATTCATAAATTTGGTGAATCACGTGTGTAGGCTGTAATTTGATATAATTCATGCTCGTGATCATTAAGAACCATCTGTTTGTTTATAAGAATAAGAATGAGTTAATAATTAGTTATAGACTGCCCTAAATTGGCCGAACAATGAAAACTTGTACCTTGAGTATTTAACATGTGATTAAAGACTTAATCCTTTACATTATTTGACCGTGTGATTAATAAGATAATGGAATCTATATTGACTCTTAAAAATTAGAGCCCTTTTAAGACTTTGCATTTTACCAAAAAGAAATGGAAATATGTTTTGACTGATATTTTATCAAAGAAATTTTTAAGGGATTATTTCCTTATACACAAATCATTTAACTAAACTCCTGTTTAGGGGTAAATATTTGTGTATACTTCTAGACAACCTAAGAAGAATTGAGGAAACTATATAACTTATTACTTGAAATTTGAAACGACAATTTTTGCTTTTCAACTAAGAAAATTTTGACCAAAGTATAAACAAAGATTTTTCGAACATTTACGGATCTTACTAATTATTTTAATTATTTTCGATAAATCAACAAAAATCTTGTTAATTAAATTCAAATTTATTTTGAACATTTTTATATAATTGGTCGAACTAAGAAATTTAAATTTTTTACGTTTACGTTTCATAAAAACTGAATATTTATTATTTAGTTACTTGTAATATGTATCGACGCTTTAAACGTCAGATTGAGCAAAACTGATAAAAATGATAGTTGAGACGAAACTAAAACTTAGAAAATATGAAGAAAGAATATCTGAGTGAATTGTGGACATGATAATTATATCATCAGGAGAGGTGAATTTAGATATCGACGCATTATGTAAAAAGTATAAAGAACCAATTAGGATGTGTTCCTTAGTAATGATGGTACAAAATAAGTTGCCGAACTATTTAAAAATAGCTGATGTTTGCAAAAAGAGATAATATAGATAATAAAAAGGGGTTCGCGGCTAATGTGAACCATCAGAATTGAGAAGCCAATGGCGTTAAATGTATAAAAGGTCACTTATGGTTGCCTAAATATGGAGATTTTGAGATGTAGTCATCTCGTAAGTATAAGTATTCTATTCATGATATTTTTGACTAAATGTATCTTTGTCTGAAGAAGTTGTACTAATGAAAAATTATGAAGGCAGACGTTGCCTCATACATTAGTAAACGTCTAGCTATCGCAAAGGTCATCATCTGAATTTGATTCGATTTGGGTCATCGTCGACAAACTGACCAAATCTGCTAATATCATTCTCGTTAATGATAAATTCTTGATGAAGAAATTGACTCTTTTGTATTTAAAGGAGTTATGTAAACATAGTGTGCCTGTATCGAACATCTTTATCAAGATCCTCGCTTCGCATCGAATTTCTAGAGATTTGCTCAGAAGTCATTGGGAACGAACCTTGATGAGAGTACTGTTTACCACCCCAAATCGAAGGGACGAGGTAAAGTAACAATACAAAACACTAGAAGTCTTGTTTTATGTTTGAATGATTGACCTTTGGTAATGAACCGTATAATCGTTTTCCTTTGGAGAGATTATCATTGATAATTATCGTGTTAGGATCGAGATCGAATCTTGTTAAGATTTATATATTAAAGCATCTGTAAGCAGGAGTTGAGATGAAGACACCCGACATACACCCATTGTGAGTTGGACATGTCTTTTAGGTTTAAGGTTTCCTATGATGGCGAACCTAACCTTGCGAAATACTCGACCCGCGTGACCTGAAATAATTGTTGAAATTAGGATCTGATTATTGACTGCCGGTAGTGGGCAGGAGGTTATGTGAATAGGAAATGTGGATCTTGAAGTGCCAGATGGGTAGCGAAGTTATGCCAAAAAATTTCACCATAAAAAGATGAATTGAAGATCTGAAAGATCATGGGAATTAAGTCCCCGTTGTATGGGACCATTGAGATGATGTAAAAATTGGTTTGAAAGGCATATAATCTGGATCCACCCTATGACTTCAAGGGCTGCGTGAATTATGTTTCGTAAATCGAACTTGATGAAATGTCTATCAAGTGAAAATCTGATTGTTTCTTAGTAATGTTTAGATCGGCGAAAAGTTGCATTCATCAAAAACCCGTGAACATCATGGATAGAGAAAGTAAGTCAACATTAAGCCTGATCTTATTCCCGTAGTTATGTTTGATGAAACTCGCGTATTTTAATGAATTACACTTGTGAGAAAAGACCGAATGTGGAGGAAATACCCACATGGCTTTAACTCTATAAGAAGCAAGTAGTAAGATGATCTTTGAGGACAAAGATCCTGTTTAGGGGTAAATGCTATGACAATCCGTCAATTTATGGTTGATATTTTATTCTCAGATATTATTTAAAAACATTATTTTAATGTTATTATATAAACTCACTTATTTTTGGGAAGAAATTTGGATTTACGTCTTGAAGTAGCATCGACTACGTCTAAACCGGAGGATTCTACTTTACGTGCTTACGTTTACATACACCGTTTTGGTGACAGTCCGACATTTCAGAAAATAAATTTATCCGTGAATATTATTTTGGAGTTTTAACTTTGTGTTGGTTCATAAACTCATAAATTTACGAGAAAAGATTAGGACTTACGATTTTAGTTTAACGTCCTTTACGACTAAATCGGAAACCTTAGGATACGTATTTACATTTTCGAACTCCATTTTTGATTAGACAACTTTTATTTGATTCGTTTTGTGCCGTTGATTCATAATTTATAAAAACGTTTTTCGTAAAACGACCCGAGGGCACACAAATCGAGGAAACTAGAATCGAGGAGTACCCGTAAATTAGTGGGATGAGACAAGATAAATCTTGCCCCACCCCACTCAAAAGGGACGGCCAAAATAAGCTACCCAACTCCCTTGGTGGCAAAGTTTCACACTTCATATGGACACTTGTCCATCAAGCTTACAAATTAAGCTAACACTTAGCAAAACCACAAAACCACTTGTTAAACTAACAACTTCATTTCTGTCATGCAAAACCACGCATTTTCTCTCTTCCTCTCTCTTTGTGCCGTCCAATAACCACCATCAAACACCACATTCATATAAAATTAACCACAAAATCTCATGTTATTCATACATAAGTTGAAGCCCTTTTGAAGCCCTGTTGATTGGTGGTGATTATAACATCCAAGGAGGAGTTTCTATGGAGTCTTAGGGCTGATTTTCCACAAGGAGTTCTTGAAGATTGGTGGACTTGAAGATGATATTGGTTTATCACAAGTTGTGTGATCAAAATCCATGTCCTGATCACAACCTACATCATCATGGTGGTATAAAGATTGTTCTCCCCATCCTCTTGTTATTTTGATTATGTAATCATGTATTTTCTTTCCTAGTGTATATTTATATGATGAATATATGATGATAAAAATATTGTGTGGGGATTTGGTGTTGATAATCATGGGTAAAAAGATGAAAAACTATATGTTAAAATGGTTAATCTTGCTTAATTTAGTAGGCTGTATAAAACAGTAAATAATCATATGATGAACTGATAAAATGGCATGAATAAATTAATATACAGTAAGTAATATTTCTTGTACACATGTGAGAGTTGGCCGTGCAATGGAATCATTAGGATGAGTGAGATATGATCAAAACAAGTTTAGAGTACAAATCTGAGTACACTGTTTTGGACGATTTTTATAAAATACTTAGAGGCCGATTCAACAGTATCCATAGAAGAGTTAAATGGAGAACATATCATGTAGTTTATGCCATAAAAACTTGGGCTTCTATCTCCATATAGAATTCTAGATATGGCTGTTTTGGTGAACATGAAAATAAAAATCAGATTTTAGGAAATTAAAGTATAATAGTATTATATAAGCACTCAAATAAAAATATTATAAAATGTGAATTAAAACCAACTAACTTATATAATACATTTATATAAATATGTATAGGGATAAATAAATGGACATTTTATAAAAATGGTAGTTTGATAAGTTTTATAAGTTATAAAACTATAAACATGATTTTTACGACTTTTTCGGCTATTACCGTAAGATTAACGTTTTTGTCAAATAAAACTTAGACGGTCGGACCCGTCTAATGTAAACTTTTTTTAAAGTCATATACTGATGTATAAGTACCTAATACAAATAAAAACCGATAAAACCCGAACTATATGACATACGGATATTAACGAGCTAAGTTAGCATATTTGGACTAATGATTTAACTAAATAAGTTAAACACTTATAAAAATTACTTATTGGGCTTAACCCATTTGGGCCCAACATATAAAGTATAAATACTGATAATACAAGTATAAAAATGAATTTATACAAGTTAATGAACTTATAATAGGCTTATTGGACCTAAAACACGTAAATAGGTAAAACTAGTAAACTAGTAGAAAGTTACCAATACATAAACACTAAAATGAGTAAATG
This sequence comes from Glebionis coronaria, assembly GCA_025667525.1. Classification (NCBI taxonomy): domain Eukaryota; kingdom Viridiplantae; phylum Streptophyta; class Magnoliopsida; order Asterales; family Asteraceae; genus Glebionis; species Glebionis coronaria. The sequence continues at coordinate 519,850,177 of CM046878.1, read as the reverse complement.
AGAATGTGTAAACCCACTTGATCATCATATATATAAAATCATCATATGTATACATAATTATTATTTTGATAAAGTCACTGGACAAAAGTCTAAGACGAGTATTATTTGTTTAGGTTTCCGTGATTTAAGCACGTACCATACATCCGAATTGCCGATAACCCGTCTTCCCACATCAACGTGAGTTCATAGCCTCGCACTCTTTTAAATGTTTTTATGAAATGTTTTATAAACCCGCGAGGGAGATAGCATGTTAGTTTTTATGAAATAGGACACTAGTTGTCCCAATTGTTTGTTTATTGATTTGGACCCGAATGATTGTATGACCTGATGAATGATTATATGACCCGATGTATGAAATAAAATGGATTATTAAAGTTAGGTTATGTCACTAAAAGTCCCATTAGCATGAATTGTGAACTACCAGGATTTGGTAGACGCTTATGCATATAATAGTACTATTTGGGGACGATCACCCCGGTTCGCGCCTTGACGGTTGATCCCCGTCGTGCCACATTGATTGGTATGCGAATTTATGTATGAGAAGATTTACACAAGCGTGATTATTGTGACGACACGCTAATTTAGATGGGCAAATTGAGTTTCGGGCTAGCTACCCGTTGTTTGGTATAGTAAGGTAACAATGTCATGCGGCTTATAATAATCCAATAGCGAAAATACTGCTTTATGCATTGAATACGATATATTGCCTGACTAGCAATACGAGGTCTTACTATTGATATTATGTTCGTGTTTTGGTTTTTCATAACCATATTCGTATAAGGTTTTATTTAATCTATACAACGTTACAAGACGTATTGTACGATGTTTTTAACGACAATGGTTCGTATAACGATTTTTAAGGCAAATGCCTATATTATGATTTCGATAAGGATTTGTATAAAATGACTTTGGCTATTTTATGGCCTATTAAAAAGATTTGTACAAAATGATTTTCGGTAATAATTTTTATACCGATGTTATATTGATGGATTTTATTAAACTATATGAATTCACTCGGCGTTATCGCTGACCTTTTCTTTTAGCATGTTTTGTCTCAGGTACTTGAAGGTAATTCTCGGGAAGACAACAAGAATTCATGGCCCGCACTTAAACCATAATTTCCATTCAAATGCTTTGTAAAACTTTGTATGAAATAATATGACTTGGGACCTATGTAAACTTGATATTTATGAATGGAAATGCTTTATTTTTAAACGACGCGACTTTTAAGCGTTGTCTATGATGTGAGTAATGTGCTATCCCGTAACACCAACGAGTCTTCCGCTGTATTGAATTGTGTAAATTTGGGGGTGTTACAACCTACGAAACAAAGAAAGAAAAACTGGAAAAAATGAAAAACAAGGGATCTCTATTTATAGTGCCTTGGGCTTGGTTGGTGAGTGGGCTTTCTTCCTTTCTTTTCGTCTTCTCGTCTTTTCAGTAAAGTTGAGGATTCCGATTCTGATTCGGGATTTGTCGACGAATAAATTCAACTCGTCTTTTAATTTCTTCGTTTAATAGACTTGAGTTCTTCGACATATGTAAATCTTCCATCTTTGGTCCTTTTCTTCGATATATCTTCAAATAGGCCCATTGACTTCAAATCTTTTGCATTTCTTGGACTATAGACTTCGTCTTTTCGTCTTTTTCTTCGATAAAACCCGTGCAATCCCATGTTTTCTTCAATATTTATCCGGTTGGCTCTGAAAACACAACAAACACACAAACCACGCATAATTCCAAACAAATGATATTAAATACGCGTTTTGGTCTTGTTTTAGCAAGAAATAAGTGGTAAAAGGATGGGTGTTTTCACACCTATAAAAAACTATACGTCTATATCTACAATCTACATCACATTTTGTTAACATTGTTACTTTAAACCGCTTGTGATGAGAGTAACATTAATCAGCAGAATTAAACTACTGATTCAACAATTAACCTTATTGATAATATTCTGATACTAATTATAGCTACATAAGTTAAAATTCACATTTCGTTAACAACAGAAATCGACCTACCACCGCTTATAACAAGAGTAAACTTATTAGAAATACTAAAGTATTAATTCAACAACAGCTAAACTGTTATAACAATCACAAACAAAGCTATTCTGAAGATCATTATAACTACATATGATCTCGATATCAATGCACAACAACAAAAATAGACCTAAAACCGCTTATAACACTAATTAGCATATCTAAACTATTAACTCAATAATTAACTCTGTAATCACTATGAGATGCTAATTATAACTACATAAGCTAAAATTATCATTATAAGCGGTTTAAGATGATTTTTATAAATTTGTTAACTAAATATGAATTTAGCTAATTTGGCTAAAATTCACATTTCGATAACAAATTTATAAATCGACCTTGAATCGCTTGTAAGAAGAGTAACCCTAATAAACTTAATCACATTGATAAGCAGTGATTATCAGCCTTAATATTTTACAACTTCCTATTTTTTATGATATTAGAAAGAAATTTATGTGGTTGTGGGTCTTTACTTGATGCAAAGAAAAAAAACAATTTTGTACTTTAGCTATAAAAAGCAAGTACCTTATTGAAGGCGTCATAAGGTTGATGAGCATGGCAGGTACCCTCACAGAACTGCTCAATTGCTCCACTGCCACTGCTTAACTGCTCCACCGCCATGCTCAACTGCTCCACCACCACGTCGCAACTGCTCCACCGCCACTGCTCAACTGCTCTACAACTATTGTGAGGCCCCCAAAATCCGACATGGAACAACTAGGCAACGAGGGGGTAACACGTCATAGTACAAGAAACAATGAATTATAGTTCATATAAAGCTGACGAAATAAAAACATGTACATTACATCATAAAAGGTCAGAGTTTTTAAACATAGGTCCCAGAGTTTTAGAAGCGGAAAATTATATTATTTCGTCTCAATTTATAACATAAAGTTGCCCAAAAGATAGAATAAACTTCTGACAGTTTTTACTAAAAACAGTCTTTTAAAAGCATTACAGAAATCTCCAAGCTGCGATAATATCCTGCGGGCTCCCATCCAAGCAAAGCTAAGTATAATACCTGAGATTAAACATGTAAAATCGTCAACATAAAGTTGAGTGATATTCATAGGTTTAGCAGTAAACGTGTGGAACACAATAGAATTTGTAAAACACGTAATGGGGGGTTAACTATGTACGTCCATAGTCACGATGCATATTATTGATGTTTAGTCTCATGAACCGAAGCTTAACTCAAATGTAAGTTCCTCTAGGGAGTATTCAGCCTAAATACTCAAGTATAAACGAATATTAGTGCGTCAAATTCGGGACGGGGATTGTCAATCCCGATGGATCCACCCACAACATTCGCGCTTAGCGCAAAGTATACGGGACAATTAACGATTCATGATAGGAGAGTGATGAGACTGCTTTTATACATAGTCTCATCGTCCAAATTGGGCTTAAAATGCATTAAATATAATCAAAATACCCAAATATATGCTTGTGTTTATTGCTTGTGTATTTTAGGTACGGATATTGAGAAAATGACAAAAGATCACAAGAATCATGCAAAAAACGAACACGGGAAACGAAGCCGCACGATGAACCAAGCCCTAAGGAAGAATTTTCCAAAGGAAGTCCTTGAAGGTTTGAAGAATTATGAAGAAGGGTCCTCCAATTATGAAGAATTGACACTTTATACCCTTGTATCTTCATAATTACAAGTTTGGTCCCTAAAGTTTGTCAAATTTACAAAAAGGACCCTTAACTTTGAAGAATTGGCAAATTTAGTCCCTCAACAAAACTAAATTGTCAATATTGGTCCTCCAAGAAGTCAACAAACAAGTCAACACCTTGAAGTATGAAGACATGTCACTGAAAGCCCTTGAAGATTGCCAAAATTGCACTTTTAGTCCTTAAAACAAGTTTAAAAACTTGTTGTGCCAAAACTGCCGACTTCCCAAAGTTATTTTTCAAAGGAATGGAGTTTATTGCTGTTTTAATACAACATGAAGATAATAGGAAAAGTGAGGGACTTATTCTATCAAACACACCAACTTACCCCCACCAATCAGTTTGCCATGTCACCACCATCCACCAATACCATCACTCCACTTCACCTCTTTCTCCACGTCATTTTCCACCCACACTTATTAAACTTAATTAACTCTTCCCACCAAAACACGATTTTAAAATTAGTCTTCCCCCAATTCGGATTAAAACCCTGCTAAACACTCACATAAACCCTAATCCAACCCAGCTTCAATCCAACTAAAAACAAAGGATTTTACCCCCATAATTTCCAGAACTCTGATTAACTACACCCTAATCACATCCCACCTCCCCAAAATGTCACCATCCCCTCCCATGTGTCTCTCCAAACCTCCCCTGCCCCACATTTTGGCTCCAAGACAAAACCAGTACAATAAATCGACGAATTAAAGGGATTGCTTACTTTTTACAACTTCATTGGATGGCCAAGATCATCTCACGCAGCTTGCATCAACAAACTGCCAAAAAGATCATCACATGGCATCTAGTCCGAATTCAAAATTTTAAAAGATGCTTCAAAGATGCGAATTTCTTCAAGGGCAAAAGAGGGAGTTTACTCATTAGGGTTTTAGTAGATTTCAGCTTTCTAGAACAAGTGTAAGGCTATATAAAGCCATTAGGACTTAGCTCTTTTTTTAGCTTTTTCTTTCTCCTTGGTCATAGCCTTGTAAAGCCAGTTTATTTGATGAAATAACATTGGTATTGAGTTGTTGACGAGAAAAAAATAGCCCATTTACTTTTCATTGCAATTTTATATTTTCCAAGTTAAATTTCATTTTAAGTTTTCTGTTTGGATTTAAGTTTTCATATTTCAGAATTTGGTCCAAGGGTTTAAGCTTGTATCATAAGCCTGATAATCTTGTAGAAGCTTAAGTGAGGGTTTAAGCTTTTGTTGATTTAGTTGTTAGTAGTATTTCAAAAAAAAAAATCAGTTTTCCTTTATTTCTTAAATAAGCCATAAATAGCTTAACTGATAAGCTTGTTTATAGCTTATTTGCATTGTGAAACAGCAATCTTGTGTTTTCCTTTTCTCTTAGCAGGTTCCAAAAGCTCATAATCCTTTTGGAAGATACATATGGTGTGTGTGTCAACAGTGACCACCACCACCCTCTCTTTGTCTTGCTTACTTATTCAAATCCAAGGTTCTGCATAGGCCCCAGCCTATTTGGAGGTGGCTAAGCAGCCACTAAGGGACTTGGATGTGGGTCCCTTAAGGTAGCTCCTTGTTTCTCATTTCATTTTTCACTTTTCTGAAAATTGTGTGATTTGTATGATTTTGCATGAAAGTTTTTCATTTGTTGTTTAAGTGTTGGACATTGCTTATTTTAAGTCTTATAAGCATGTTAGTTTGAGTTTGATTCAGTTTGGATAGGTTTTAAAAAGATTTGCTTTGAAAAATTTGGGTTTCAGAATATAAAGGAGTGTTTGGTTTAATAGATTATAAGTTGTTAGGTGATTAAATCTTGGCTTAAAATTAGTTTGACATACTCTTTTGGTTGTTAGTAGCATTTGTATTTCAGTTTGTGAAGTTTTTAAGCAAGATTGCCATGCTAAATATTGAAAACATAGCCTAAAATCAGAAAACTGCTTTTGTGTCTGATTTTGTGAGGAATTTTGCTGTCTAATCTTGTTGGTTGTTAGATTGTAGGTCATTTTAGGGTTTTTGATTGCTTGTATGCCATTTGGTTTGACTATATGCAAGATATTGGCCATTGAATTTCACTTGTGTGCATATAAAATCAATAAACACCCCCAGACATTGAGTATGCATATCAGTAACTTTTCTTTGGTCCATTGTGCTTGTTTGGAGTTTGATCTTGCTTGTTTTGTGTTTTTCTTGACTCCTTATACTCAAAAGGAGTATAAGGGTGCCTGTTATCCTCCAAAATCACCACCAAAATCACAAGACAAGCCCTCTTGTCTTTAAACTGCACAAGTGAAGAATATCACTTGTGTTCATCAGAAACAAAGGAGAACTGAGCACGTTTTTTTGGTCCAGATTGTCTTAATCTTGTTTGAATTGAATTGTGTTTGTGTTTTTGTGAGTTAAGAATCATCAGGATTGTGTTTTTAAAAGTTTAAAAAAAAAAAGTTCAAAAAGGACGTGGCCAGGACTCGAACCTGCGCCACTCCTCCCACAACCAAACGTGTTAACCATTGCGCCCTAGGGACTTTGACTGATAGGTTTCATTTCATATCTTATTTAAGGGCTTTTGGTTTGTAGCTTATTTTAGCTAACAGCTTATAATTAAGCTATTTCTAGCTTATTTTCTTTAGTTATTGACCAGTTAGTATTTTTCTTAGGATTGTATTAGGTTTTAAGACTTTTCTGTTTAAAAAGATTATTTTTCACGTCTTTACTTTATTTTCTAGGATTATTTTTAGTTTAAATTTTAAAAAGTCATTAATAAATAGTAAAAGGTAATTTAAAAATCTGAAAAAATAGTTTTTAGGTTTTGAATTATATTTTTGAGGTTTACAGCTAAAAAAGTTTTCAATTTAGCTTATTTTTGATTTTACTGGATTTTAGGGTTTTTAACCAACTTTAAAATTTAATAAAAAATTATTAAATAGGTTTCAGAAAATTTGGATTGCATTTTTGTTTTAGTTACATTATTTTAGATTTTTGGTATTTTTTAGATTTTTTTTATAAATTTTGAATTTTTTTTAATATTTTAATATTATTTTATTATTAAAAACTGAAGTTTGATTTTTTTTAGTTTTTACATTTTTCCTAGGTTTAGGACACTTAATTAGGAGTTTTGTCACTTTCCAAATATTTTTAGGACTTTTAAATTATTTTCTACAATTAATTTAAGATTTAATTGATTTTAATAGTTTTTAAGTGTTTAAAAATAGTTTAATTTGGTTTTAAAATTTTTAAAAATAGTTTTTAGCTTAATTAGGATATTTTTGAGGTTTACAAACTATTAGATCTTGTTTAGGGCTTTTTAATAATTAATAGTGATTTTTAGGGCTTTAATTAGCATTAAAAAGTCATTATCTAATTAACTAAAAGGTTTTAACAAGTTTGGATTTTTTGTAAACTCTTAGAATATTATTGGAGATTTTTAGTAATTTTTAGGAATTTTTAGGTTAAAATTTTAATTTTGGCACTATTTGCGGTTTTACGTGTTCGCCTTTTTCGTCGTAGTTTAATTCGTTTTTGTAACCGTCTTTCTCTTCTAATCCAATTTCTTTCTCAATCATATAATCACCAATCAATATCAATTCAATACACAACGCACTAGCCTCCTCGAGAACGAACTCACTTAGGGTCATTCACACACGGTTTTCCTAAATCGTCGTGCTCACTTGCCCTATTTTTACGCTCTTTTTCCTAAAAGACGTAATTTTACAACTATCATTTTGGCGCCGCTGCCGGGGAGGCGTGTTGTGTTTTGGTTGAACAATTGTTGTTTTTATATAGCCATAAATAGCTAATTGTATTAGTAGCACTCTACTAATACGTATTATCGGTTTTTCGTTTTTTGTGAATACTATTAATATATTGTATACGTAGAACAATAAATTTACAAGTACTCCAAATACGTGAGAAATCACAACCTTGACTTGGGAGGTCATTACCCAATCATTGTATTCGAATCTCAAACCAAAGAAAAAGGCAAAAATAGATAAATACTTTCGTGAAGCTCGATTTTGAAAAATACAAACTATAAGGTGGGTATAAGGCGGATATTATAAAATATATCCTAAGGAAAAAGGCTCTTAAGTGCTTCGCGCCGCCTCGTTTCCCTGCTTGCTTGTGCGTATTTGATTTTGAGAGTGAATCGAGGGTTTTGCCGCCCAAAGTATTACTTACGTATCATATATATTTTCTTGGTTTCTATTGATTAAACCCTCTTGAACGATTTGGTGTTCCACCATCGTTCTAAAGTCATCGAAGGCGTTCACTTCACGTGATCGTTTTCATTCCTTGAGGCTTCTTTAATCGAGAGATTTGATTAAGGAGGAGATTTTGTAGATTTGTGTCTACTTAATACATTCCAAAAATCCAAAAAAAAAGTAAAAACAATCAAAAACCACAAAAAAAAATTAAAAAAAAATAATTGAAAAAGTAAAAACACCAAAAAAAATCTTCTTTGCTCGCCTTCTCGTTGTACGTAACGTTTATGCAAACTCGCTCTAAAGCAAGACGTGCTCGTAAACGAAGAAACAAATCAATCACTCCTACTAGTGAGGAGTCTCCTATTGACGAACCCATTGTAGTGAAAGAAGCACCCATGGCTAATCGAACTATGATAGAGTTGCTTCAAGCACCCACCGAGGGTTATGGAGAAGCGATTGTGATTCCCGCTATCCTTGCGGAGAATTTTGAGGTTAAGACGGGTTTGTTGTCAATGATTCAAAACAACAAGTTTCGTGGTGACGAAAAGGACAACCCACATAACCACATTCGCCAATTTAATCGTCTAACCGCCACTTGCAAGTTTAAGGACGTCTCTAACAACTCGATTAAGATGATGCTTTTTCCGTATTCCTTAGCGGGGCCCGCAAAAATTTGGTTAGAGAAAGAGCCACCCAATTCTATATTGACGTGGAAGGATCTCGTTTCAAAATTCGTGAACCAATTTTTTCCGCCCTCTAAGACTACGCACTTGAAAAACGAGATTTCAAAGTTTTCACAAGAGTATAATGAGAGTTTTTCTATGGCTTGAAATAGGTTTAAGGAAATGTTGCACGAATGTCCTCATCATGGTTTTTCCGATTTGCATCAAATCGACACGTTTTACAATGGCTTGAACGATCATGAGCGTGATTATCTTAATGCCGCCGCGGGTGGTAATTTTTTGTGTAAAACGGTCGAGGAAGCATTGTTAATCATTGAGAATAGGTCTAAGGTCTATAGTCCTCGTAGCACGTCGAGTGTTCGTAATACTTCGTCTACACCTTCACCTAGTTTGTCACATAACATTGATGCTTGCCAAATTGAGGCTAGTTTGGAGAATAAGATTTTTGATAAGTTGAAAGGATTGTTAATTGAGTTTAAAGTTGGTGAACAACCCACTCCCGCTATGGTTAAAGCGGTTGAGGTTTCTTGTATGTATTGTGGTGGAGCTCACGATTATTCCGAGTGCATTACGAACGGTGGTAACACTTCGAGTGCCTTCGCGGCCGCGGGAACTTATAACCAAAACGGTCAAGTTCCTCGCACTAATCAATTGACTCCACCGGGTTTTCCACCAAATCAAAATGCTAACAATTATCAAAACAATCAAGTTGGTTACCAAAGCAATCAAAGGAACAATTATAAGGGTAATAACAACTATGGGAATCAAGGAAGTAGTAGCCAATTGCAAAATCAAAATCAAAACCGTAATTTTCAAAACACGAGTCAAGGTCTTCAAAATGTTTACACTAAAGAACTTCCAATGGACTTTTTGAATTACGCCACGGCAAATGATAAGATTTTGGAAAACATTCAAGAGCAATTGGCTAGTCAAGCTAGGGACACGGCTAAAAACACCAAGGAGTTGGCTAATTTTGTGAAGGAAAATCTTAGCATGAGAAATGAGTTGAAAAATGATTTTGCTAATCAAATTAGAGGTCAAAACAATAAGATTGAACAAAGTCATGCTAGGCTTGAACAAAGAATTGACCAAAAAGCCGCTAGTCAAGATTTGAAGTTTAATAGTCAAGATGCTAAGCTTAATGCCATTTTAGAAGCCGTCATGGGAAACAAAGCCTCTACTTCGAGTGGTCTTCCTAGTAACACCGTTTCAAACCCGAAGGGAGAGATGAAAGTGATTACCACACGTAGTAGTAAGACACTTAAAGAACCGACTCCTCAACCAATTACTCCAACGGTGGAGGAAATTGAGGAAGAACCCGAGGTGGTGGTCGAAAAGGAGCATATTTCAAGCCCACAAAGTACCGCTCATGCCACACCTACGGTTGACCCTTTACCAACATTGGAACCCAAGATTCCAAAGGCTATGCCTATGCCCCAACCCACACCACCCTTGCCTTACCCATCGAGACTTAGGAAGGAGAAACGACAAGAGCGCGACAACTACCAATTTGAGCTTTTTATGAAAATGTTTCGTGAGTTGCACTTTAATGTGAGTTTCGCCGATGCTTTGGTCATGATACCTCGATTTGCCGCTAACTTTAAGAGTATGTTGAACAACAAGGAGAAATTGCACCAATTGTCTAGTTGTTCATCGGTTTATCTTAATCGCATACCTCAAAAAGTCGGTGATCCCGGTAAATTTTTGATCCCTTGTGCCATTCAAGATATGGAAGAATGCTATGCCTTGGCCGATCTTGGTGCTAGCATTAATTTGATGCCACTTGCAATCTTCAAGTCGCTCAATCTTCCTAATCTTACTCCTTCACTAATGTCTATCGAGTTGGCCGACCATTCCACAATTCGTGCATGTGGTTTGGCGGAGGACGTTTTTGTGAAAGTGGGGAAGTTCTACTATCCCGTAGACTTTATCGTTGTCGATATCCCCACGGATCCTCAAGTTCCTCTTATTTTAGGTCGTTCGTTTTTAGATACGTCTATGGCTTTAATTGATGTGCATGCTAGAAAGATCACCTTACGTTTCAACGACGAGGAACTTGTTATAAACGCAACTCAAAATTCTCAACTTTCCCATGTTTATTCTGTTGCTACCATAAACCTCGTTGATATGATCGACGTGGTTTGCGAGGAATTTTCACAAGAAGTTTTAGGGTTTGGTGAGGAAGAAACTAGTGGCAATCCCACTATGTTAGATCCAATTCTTGATAACTCGACACCAACCTTCACTCCATTTGAAGGTGGTGGTTTTACGTTGGAAGAATTCGATGTTCCACGTACTTGTGACGAAGACCTCGACAACGATGAGGACTTCTCGATTATCAAGGATTTTCTCAACGATTTCCCATTTCCTCCACCCGAGGAGGTTATGAGTATCGAGCCCAAATCTTCACTTGAGGAATCACCTATCCTCGAGTTGAAAGATTTACCTCCTCACCTCGAATATGTCTATTTGGAGGAGGACGACAAGTTGCCGGTTATTATTGCGAAGGATCTTTCGAATGATGAAAAAACCGCACTTGTCGATGTTCTAAAGGATCACAAAGGGGCGATTGCGTGGAAGTTATCCGACATTAAGGGGATCAATCCCAAATTTTGTACCCACAAAATCTTAATGGAGGAAGATTTCAAGCCCACAATCCAAAGTCAAAGGAGGGTGAACCCCAAAATTCACGATGTCATCAAAAAGGAGGTCCTTAAACTCCTTGACGCGGGAATGATTTACCCTATTTCCGATAGCCCTTGGGTGAGTCCTATTCATTGTGTCCCTAAAAAGGGAGGGATGACCGTTGTGCCAAACGATGCCAACGAGTTGATTCCCACTAGACTCGTGACCGGATGGAGAGTGTGCATTGACTATCGAAAGTTGAATGAAGCCACTCGAAAAAACCATTTTCCCTTGCCCTTCATGGACCAAATGTTGGAGCGTCTTGCGGGAAACGATTTCTATTGCTTTTTAGATGGTTTTTCCGGTTACTTCCAAATTCCCATCGATCCTTGTGATCAAGAAAAAACTACGTTTACGTGTCCATATGGAACGTTTGCCTATCGTAGAATGCCATTCGGACTTTGCAATGCACCGGGAACCTTTCAAAGGTGCATGATGGCTATTTTTCATGATATGATCGAGAAGACGATGGAAGTCTTCATGGATGACTTTTCCGTGTTTGGTAATTCGTTCACTTCGTGTTTGTCGAATCTAGAGAGAATGTTAAAACGTTGTGAGGAAACCAACCTTGTGCTCAATTGGGAAAAATGTCATTTTATGGTTAAGAGTGGAATCGTCTTAGGGCACAAGGTCTCGAAAGCAGGGATTGAGGTAGATCAAGCTAAGGTAGACGTCATCGCCAAATTACCTCATCCCAAAACCGTCAAGGGAGTTAGGAGTTTCCTAGGCCACGCGGGCTTTTATCGTCGATTCATCAAGGATTTTTCAAACATTCTCGACCCATTACACATCTTCTTGAAAAAGAGGCACGTTTTGTCTTTGACGAAGATTGTGTACGAGCCTTTGAAATCCTTAAAAGGAAACTTACCGAAGCTCCCATTCTTGTTGCTCCCAATTGGAACCTCCCCTTTGAGCTTATGTGTGATGCAAGTGATTACGCTTTAGGGGCCGTTTTGGGGCAACGTCATGATAAGCACTTCTTGCCTATTCAATATGCTAGCAAGACTATGATCGAGGCTCAACTTAAATACACTACAACGGAAAAGGAGTTCCTTGCCGTGGTGTATGCATTTGAGAAATTCCGACCTTATCTCGTCTTAGCTAAATGCATAGTGTATACGGACCATTCGGCTATTAAGTATCTCATGGCAAAGCAAGATGCTAAGCCGAGATTACTTCGTTGGATTCTCCTCCTTCAAGAATTTGATCACACCATCGTTGACAAAAAAGGAGCCGAGAATCTAGCGGCCAATCATCTCTCTCGTTTGGAAGATCCTCACCAAAGTGTTTACGAGCCCAAGGAAATCACCGAAACATTTCCGCTAGAGACACTTGGTGTAGTGAATTCTAAGCTTGATTCTTCCACCCCATGGTTTGCGGATTTTGCAAATTATCATGCGGGTAACTTCATCATTAAGGGTATGACGAATCAAGAAAAATGAAAATTCTTTCGTGATGTCAAGTTCTACTTTTGGAACGACCCTTACTTGTTTCGAACTTGTGCGGATCAAATCATCTGACGTTGTGTATTTGGCACCGAAGCTTCTAACATCCTTAGAGCTTGCCATGAGGGACCCACGGGTGGTCACCACGGTGCTAATCTCACGGCTAAGAAGGTGTTTGATGCCGGCTTCTTTTGGCCTACTATTTACCGAGATGCACAAGATCTTGTGAAGTCGTGTGATGCATGCCAACGACAAGGAAAAGCCTCACAAAAAGATGAAATGCCACAAAATATCATTCAAGTATGTGAGATCTTTGACGTTTGGGGCATAGACTTTATGGGGTCGTTCCCATCATCTCGTGGTAATAAGTACATCCTTGTTGCGGTTGACTACCTTTCTAAGTGGGTGGAGGCCAAGGCCTTGCCCACCAATGATGCTCGTGTGGTAGTCAAGTTTTTGAAGCAATTGTTTCTCGGTTTAGAACCCCTCGTGCTATCATAAGCGATCGTGGAACCCATTTTTGTAACGACCAATTTGAAAGGGTTCTAAGGAAATATGGGGTTACACATCGGCTTTCTACGGCTTATCACCCACAAACGAGTGGGCAAGTTGAGGTTTCAAACCGAGCGTTGAAGAGGATCTTGGAGAGATCCGTAGGAGAAAACCGACAATCTTGGTCGGATAAGTTGGACGATGCTTTATGGGCCTTTAGGACCGCTCATAAAACGCCCATTGGGTGCACTCCCTATAAGCTTGTGTATGGAAAGAATTTTCATTTGCCTATCGAGTTAGAACACAAGGCTTATTGGGCCCTAAAGCATTGTAATGATGATATGGAGACCGCGGGAAAACACCGAAAAATGCAATTAATGAATTGGATGAATTGAGGGATATTGCTTATGAAAATTCATTGATTTATAAGGAAAAAACTAAAAGGTTGCATGATTCTAAAATTAAAAACTGGGTTTTTAACATTGGGGATCAAGTTTTGCTTTTTAATTCAAGATTAAAAATCTTTTCCGGTAAGTTAAAATCCCGTTGGTCCGGTCCATTCACCGTGACTCAAGTGTTTCCGTATGGGACCATCGAGCTAGCTCAAGATGATGGTCCTAACTTCAAGGTGAATGGACATAGGTTGAAGCACTACTCTGGCGGGGAAGTTCCATCCTTGAACTACCTCGACCAAGTCACCTTCCCCAATGATAATTAGTATTGAGGGGATCGAGTCGAGCTCATGACTCGGTAATCAAAAATGAGGTGCCTCGTGGGGGAGTCCCATGCTTATCCATGTACATATTATTGCTTTTTAGTTAATGTAATGTGAGGGGATTTGTGCCCTTCCAACCCTTGTTCCGTGGTTGTTTGTGATATGTGGTTTTTAGATCATGATCTTCACGATTGGAGCCTCTCGTGTTCGTTCTATGGGAGCACTCGATCGTTTGCTTTGGAGACATTTCTCAATATCCATGATATATCCTTTTGATGTTCTAACCTTAGGTTTTTAGCACACTTCATAAACGGCTATTAATTTATTGGTTACACCCTTTCTATGCTAGATTAGGCATTCGACTACGTCTCTAGTATGGGGGTGTTTGTACCCCTAGACTCGAAACATTGAGGACAATGTTTAACTTTAGTATGGGGGGGTGAATAGATACTTGCCTTGCCAAAACCTTCACGCTTTCCAAAGTTTATCTTTTTGTTTATCGTTTTTGTTGCAAAATAAGGCTAAAAATGGCCAAATTTTAAAATTTTTCTCATGTTTTATAAGTGTTTGAAGACACGAATGTAGGTTTTCCGATGGCGAGAATAAGAGTAATTTTTTACTCGACCGTGCGTGTTGAGCACTTAGCTTTGGTTCCTTAACTACACATTAGGCTAAGTCTCTTAAATGAGGACGAGAAATGATAGAGTTAATTATAAGTTACTATGCTAAACGTAGAGTACTCGTATTCTTTCAAAAACTCATGTGTTCTCGTTGTTTGCTTATTCTCCCTTCGCATGTAAATATTTTTTGCTTAATAAATATTGACTTAGCGGTTTAGTTAGGATTGTTGGGTTTCTAGTCTTTTCTAGTAGCTTCCGTGTAATTAAATTGGGAAGACATTAAGGTATCGCCAGCGTCACGGTTTTGAAGTATTGGCACCCGAATAATCGAAAGCTTCACCCAATAATAAGATTTCAAGTGCTCACCTAAATCAAGCAAACAATTTGAAGCCCCACAAGGCCGAAAAATCTATGCAAAATTGAAAGTGAATCAAGCCTTAATCTTCGAAGCTTTAAAGATCCAAAATTCGCTTTAGCGTGAGGATATACGTCTTTGGCTAATAAAACCACCGATGAGGCGGATAATAAAAGGCAAGGCAAGACCGAAGTCATAATAAAAGCTTCATGGCGAAGTTGAATAAAAGATGGAGGTAAACCAAAGATAATAAGGCCCTTCCGTTAGGGGGCGTATAAAACTCTTGGTAATAAGTCTCATGTTCAAAACCGTTATAAAACCGTGTTTATCGATTCTTCTTGTCAACTTAATTTTTTAACATCGTTGTCTATTAGGAGGGGTTATTGATTTGATGGTCTTAGTTACACCGTTAGGACTCTATTTTTAGACCTAAATCTCTATTATCGCATAAGTCAAACAATGTATCCTCGTGAAACATTCAAGACAAAATAAAATATAAGAGATACAACTTAGGAATAATGGGAGAATAAGTACGTGATTAGGGCATATGAGTAGTGTTAGCATTACTAACTTATAATGACAATGATCTCGTTACACGCTTGGCATGGAATTGAGGTGAAAATCGAGGACGATGAAATTATTTCTAACGAAGCATTCACGTGTTCTTATTCTATGAACCTAAACGTCCCATTTTGCGATGAAAATCATACATTATGTCTATAACACAAGTAGTAGTAATAGTAGTAGTGTAGCTATTTTATCATTTCAAAAAAGGAAATAAAAAATAAATTTTGGAGATGCTACGATACTTTATTCTAGCATTGCGTGAGGGCACGACAATGGTTTAGTATGGGGAAGTGATGAGACTGCTTTTATACATAGTCTCATCGTCCAAATTGGGCTTAAAATGCATTAAATATCATCAAAATACCCAAATATATGCTTGTGTTTGTTGCTTGTGTATTTTAGGTACGGATATTGAGAAAATGACAAAAGATCACAAGAATCATGCAAAAAACGAACACGGGAAACGAAGCCGCACGATGAACCAAGCCCTAAGGAAGAATTTTCCAAAGAAAGTCCTTGAAGATTTGAAGAATTATGAAGAAGGGTCCTCCAATTATGAAGAATTTACACTTTATACCCTTGTATCTTCATAATTACAAGTTTGGTCCCTAAAGTTTGTCACAATTACAAAAAGGACCCTTAACTTTGAAGAATTGGCAAATTTAGTCCCTCAACAAAACTAAATTGTCAATATTAGTCCTCCAAGAAGTCAACAAACAAGTCAACACCTTGAAGTATGAAGACATGTCACTGAAAGCCCTTGAAGATTGCCAAAATTGCACTTTTAGTCCTTAAAACAAGTTTAAAAACTTGTTGTGCCAAAACTGCTAACTTCCCAAAGTTATTTTTCAAAGGAATGGAGTTTATTGCTGTTTTAATACAACATGAAGATAAAAGGAAAAGTGAGGGACTTATTCTGTCAAACACACCAACTTACCCCCACCAATCAGTTTGCCATGTCACCACCATCCACCAATACCATCACTCCACTTCACCTATTTCTCCACGTCATTTTCCACCCACACTTATTAAACTTAATTAACTCTTCCCACCAAAACACGATTTTAAAATTAATCTTCCCCCAATTCGGATTAAAACCCTGCAAAACACTCATATAAACCCTAATCCAACCCAACTTCAATCCAACTAAAAACAAAGGATTTTACCCCCATAATTTCCAGAACTCTGATTAACTACACCCTAATCACATCCCACCTCCCCAAAATGTCACCATCCCCTCCCATGTGTCTCTCCAAACCTCCCCTGCCCCACATTTTGGCTCCAAGACAAAACCAGTACAAGAAATCGACGAATTAGAGGGATTGCTTACTTTTTACAACTTCATTGGATGGCCAAGATCATCTCACACAGCTTGCATCAACAAACTGCCAAAAACATCATCACATGGCATCTAGTCCGAATTCAAAATTTTAAAAGATGCTTCAAAGATGCGAATTTCTTCAAGGGCAAAAGAGGGAGTTTACTCATTAGGGTTTTAGTAGATTTCAGCTTTCTAGAACAAGTGTAAGGCTATATAAAGCCATTAGGACTTAGCTCTTTTTTTTTTTAGCTTTTTCTTTCTCCTTGGTCATAGCCTTGTAAAGCCAGTTTATTTGATGAAATAACATTGGTATTGAGTTGTTGACGAGAAAAAAAATAGCCCATTTACTTTTCATTGCAATTTTATATTTTCCAAGTTAAATTTCATTTTAAGTTTTCTGTTTGGATTTAAGTTTTCATATTTCAGAATTTGGTCCAAGGGTTTAAGCTTGTATCATAAGCCTGATAATCTTGTAGATTATCAAGCTTAAGTGAGGGTTTAAGCTTTTGTTGATTTAGTTGTTAGTAGTATTTCAAAAAAAAAAATCAGTTTTCCTTTATTTCTCAAATAAGCCATAAATAGCTTAACTGATAAGCTTGTTTATAGCTTATTTGCATTGTGAAACAGCAATCTTGTGTTTTCCTTTTCTCTTAGCAAGTTCCAAAAGCTCATAATCCTTTTGGAAGATACATATGGTGTGTGTGTCAACAGTGACCACCACCACCCTCTCTTTGTCTTGCTTACTTATTCAAATCCAAGGTTCTGCATAGGCCCCAACCTATTTGGAGGTGGCTAAGCAGCCACTAAGGGACTTGGATGTGGGTCCCTTAAGGTAGCTCCTTGTTTCTCATTTCATTTTTCACTTTTCTGAAAATTGTGTGATTTGTATGATTTTGCATGAAAGTTTTTCATTTGTTGTTTAAGTGTTGGACATTGCTTATTTTAAGTCTTATATGCATGTTAGTTTGAGTTTGATTCAGTTTGGATAGGTTTTAAAAAGATTTGCTTTGAAAAATTTGGGTTTCAGAATATAAAGGAGTGTTTGGTTTAATAGATTATAAGTTGTTAGGTGATTAAATCTTGGCTTAAAATCAGTTTGACATACTCTTTTGGTTGTTAGTAGCATTTATATTTCAGTTTGTGAAGTTTTTAAGCAAGATTGCATGCTAAATATTGAAAACATAGCCTAAAATCAGAAAACTGCTTTTGTGTCTGATTTTGTGAGGAATTTTGCTGTCTAATCTTGTTGGTTGTTAGATTGTAGGTCATTTTAGGGTTTTTGATTGCTTGTATGCCATTTGGTTTGACTATATGCAAGATATTGGCCATTGAATTTCACTTGTGTGCATATAAAATCAGTAAACACCCCCAGACATTGAGTATGCATATCAGTAACTTTTCTTTGGTCCATTTTGCTTGACTGGAGTTTGATCTTGCTTGTTTTGTGTTTTTCTTGACTCCTTATACTCAAAAGGAGTATAAGGGTGCCTGTTATCCACCAAAATCACCACCAAAATCACAAGACAAGCCCTCTTGTCTTTAAACTACACAAGTGAAGAATATCACTTGTGTTCATCAGAAACAAAGGAGAACTGAGCACGTTTTTTTTGGTCCAGATTGTCTTAATCTTGTTTGAATTGAATTGTGTTTGTGTTTTTGTGAGTTAAGAATCATCAGGATTGTGTTATTAAAAGTTAAAAAAAAAAAAAAGTTCAAAAAGGACGTGGCCAGGACTCGAACCTGCGCCACTCCTCCCACAACCAAACGTGTTAACCATTGCGCCCTAGGGACTTTGACTGATAGGTTTCATTTCATATCTTATTTAAGGGCTTTTGGTTTGTAGCTTATTTTAGCTAACAGCTTATAATTAAGCTATTTCTAGCTTATTTTCTTTAGTTATTGACCAGTTAGTATTTTTCTTAGGATTGTATTAGGTTTTAAGACTTTTCTGTTTAAAAAGATTATTTTTCATGTCTTTAATTTATTTTCTAGGATTATTTTTAGTTTAAATTTTAAAAAGTCATTAAAAAATAGTAAAATGTAATTTAAAAATCTGAAAAAATAGTTTTTAGGTTTTGAATTATATTTTTGAGGTTTACAGCTAAAAAAGTTTTCAATTTAGCTTATTTTTTATTTTATTGGATTTTAGGGTTTTTAACCAACTTTAAAATTTAATAAAAAATTATTAAATAGGTTTTAGAAAATTTGGATTGCATTTTTGTTTTAGTTACATTATTTTAGATTTTTGATAATTTTTTAGATTTTTTTTATAAACTTTGAATTTTTTTTAATATTTTAATATTATTTTATTATTAAAAATTGAAGTTTGATTTTTTTTTAGTTTTTACATTTTTCCTAGGTTTAGGACACTTAATTAGGAGTTTTGTCACTTTCCAAATATTTTTAGGACTTTTCAATTATTTTCTAGAATTAATTTAATATTTAATTGATTTTAATAGTTTTTAAGTGTTTAAAAATAGTTTAATTTGGTTTTAAAATTTTTAAAAATATTTTTTAGCTTAATTAGGATATTTTTGAGGTTTACAAACTATTAGATCTTGTTTAGGGCTTTTGAATAATTAATAGTGATTTTTAGGGCTTTAATTAGCATTAAAAAGTCATTATCTAATTAATTAAAAGGTTTTAACAAGTTTGGATTTTTTGTAAACTCTTAGAATATTATTGGGGATTTTTAGTAATTTTTAGGTTAAAATTTTAATTTTGGCACTATTTGCGGTTTTACGTGTTCGCCTTTTTCGTCGTAGTTTAATTCGTTTTCGTAACCGTCTTTCTCTTCTAATCCAATTTCTTTCTCAATCATATAATCACCAATCAATATCAATTCAATACACAACGCACTAGTCTCCTCGAGAACGAACTCACTTAGGGTCATTCACACACGGTTTTCCTAAATCGTCGTGCTCACTTGTCCTATTTTTACGCTCTTTTTCCTAAAAGACGTAATTTTACAACTATCAGAGAGGAAACTCAAGGCTAACGTCTAAAAGCAATAATACCATTGAAATCATCTGTAAAGCATACACATTCAGAATAACATACGAGTTCTGGATAGCAATACAGTTTTTAATTTAGTTGTGTTCCACCATGTAAAATCTCACCCCGTGTTTAGAAACCATGTACAAGTAAAAAGGAGGCTATGAACTCACCTTAGCCACGAGGTAAGTCAATCATGATACTCAGCAACTGAGTAGAAACGATAGTGGTAGACGATCACCGACGATATGGATGCCCGGGGAAACACGAAAACCGCAACCTATCAAAATAAGGTGCGCGTTAAGACTCGAACTCGAATATCGATATGTACCAAATATAATATGACTCAACTGTTTTCAAAATATTCATGTTTCAAAACCATTGACACGAACCAAATGAACCCTTTTATCCAACGTTACTCGTTAAAACACTTGTACACTCGAAAATGACCCGTCATATGACGCCAAGTCAACGCAAGTCAAACTATCCTTTACCCTTACTTGGACCAGTAGCTAAGTCATTAACATAATGACTAAGCACCTGAGTAAGTCTTCATGTCCGATGGTGAATACTCAAACTCACGCAACACAAGCAATGAACTAAGTGTCCAAAAAATAAAATCAGCAAGTACACCCCGAATGTACACACCGATCTACCCTATCTAGACTTGTCCGTTTTAGACGAAAATTGGTGTCAAGGTCACTTATAACCTGTATAAGACCTCACCAAAATTTGAGCCAAAGTTAACACTTTAAAATCCATCAGCTCGACACTTTACTTGACTCCAAATTTTGGGACAGATTTGTGCACTTGTTTTGTAAAACCGTTTAGACCGCTTTAAATTACAAACTCGACATCCGACTTTTGAAACCACTACTAGACTCATCAAACTCAGTTTGTAAACTTTAAAAACCAGTAGATACATTTATCTAACCAAGCCTAAAGTCCCCGAGAGTCGACCCAAAATCAGCCACAATTTCGGATTGTGCCGACTTGCGTCTCCCGGTACACGAAAACTAAAACTAGCATAACTTTTGACTCGTAATGACTTAGAAGCTCTATCTTATACTAAAACGACCGTCTCGGAAAAATCTACAACAATATCAAATAATATTAGCCTTTCTCAGAACTTAAACCCACGAAAAATACTGTTTAAGGCTGCTGTCCCAAATTAGCTTTTTAGAAAACATGACAAATCAAATTTTCAACCAAATCCACTCATACCCATACCTCTAGGATCACTATACTATCATACCCATCATCCAAACACTCCTAAAAACACTTGCATGTAAAATCTAACAAAAATCAAAGATTAAAAACAAGACTTTTAAGGATTAAAATGTGATGTTCTTACCAAAAACAATGCATGCAAGATGATTAAATCATCATACAATCATGAAATCAAAAGTTCTTGAAATTTTGATGCATGTGGGTGATTTTAGTATCAAAAGAACCACCATAAAAATCTATGATGTGGTCTTTAAATTGTTTTGATTGAATCATGGTGGTTGATGGTGTTTGGTGGTGGTGAAGGTGGCGGCAATAGGTGGTGGGAGAAGATGTGTTTTTTTTTTTTGTTTAAGTGAAAGTGTGTGTAGTGGAAGTAAAGAAATGGTTTATATATGGCTAGTTAAGTGGAGGGACCTAAGTTGCCAATTTTCAAACTTGTGGACTTAAAAACAATTAATAGTTTTTAAGGGTAGAAAATGGTTATTGGTAAATCTTGAAAATATTTACGGGGCTCGGGTTTCGTAAAAATACTTTTCAAAAGTTACAATGCATCATAAAAATGATTATACGATTTCTCGACACGACTTAACACGTAATTAAAACGAAATCGTCGAAAATATTAATTATCAAAACAATCGATAATAAACGTAAACTTTTGGGCATCCGTCGGTATCGCGATCACTATGAATTCTCGTTGTATATTGATTTTGAATAAACTCGTTGTAAAACGCACGCGGGTGATTTTAAATCAAAAATTTTGATTTAAATTAAATATGGAAAAATAAAATAAAAATTTTATAATTCCATATGAAGCATTGTCAATGAATAAAATAATACTTAAAAGTATAATTTAAAAATCTCAGGATTTACATATAAAGTATTCAAGAAAACGTAATACGTTGGAAAATTCAAAAAGCACGAATAAAAAGAATAAAATAATGCTGGGAAAGTACGGGTTCTCACAGTCTTCCCTCCTTAAGGAACTCTGGTTCCCAGAGTTCTCCTGAAAACAGTAGAAGATGCAAACAAGAGGAGGTACAAAGTGTAGAACAAAATTCATTGTTTCCCACGTAAATTCCGTACCACGACGAATCTTAACGTTAGAATTCGCTATGCTTCAGTTTCTTAACTCCTTTTCATACAACTTTTCAGTCTTGGATTAGGATAACGATCTTTCAATACGGAGATACATCGAGAGATAGAGTTGTTGGAAATACGTGCAATACACTAACAAGAATGAACACAAGAATCGCTTAAACAGGCAAAGTGCGATAAAATGAACCAAGATTGTAAATCAACAAAGGGTCGCGAATCGTGCAACTATAAAACGTTACAATCTTAAAATGTAAGAATCTAGTCACAAGCGAGATAGAAGGAAAAAAAATGAATAACATACGATCATTTAAAATATAGGCTGTCAAAATCAGTTGTCTAGTATTTTGGTATTACTTTAAAACTTAGTTTTAAATACTTTCTTTATTAAAAGAAAATTTATCAGATGTAGTGCTTTAAAAATCAAACTCTATATAAAATGAGTGGGTAAACAGATGTCAAATCTTTTTCTTGATCAGGACTTCAAGGTAAAAGTAACTCAGTTCAAATAGTTATTTTGATCAGCTTAAGAGCTTTTCGGGTGACTGCATGAATTTATCGTTAAAAACTCAGGTTTATCGTTACCATTAAGAAAAATCATATTTTTTTCCAAGTTATTTAGAATCATTGTTAGAAATTATAAATTAATTTATTAATTTCATTAGGTTGACAGTAAAGTATGATAAAATCAATTACTTTAAAAGATACAACTTGACACTGTTTAAACATAAGTTATAAATTTACCCAAATAGGATGTATAGATTCCGGTACTTAACTTGAAACAGTTATTTTGATAATTTAAACATTTGATAAAATGTATAAAACGTTCTTAAAAATTAATAATAATTTTTAAAAATTCAAGAAAGTGTTTAAGATATCAAACGATAAACACGTAACAGTTTCTGATTTTTAGAAAGTGACAAAACAGCAAACGATTATGAAACGAATATCGATCAACAATTTGTATACAAGCAATACCACGAGGGAATAAAACGGAAGTCGTATCAACTCTTAACGAACATGATAGAATAGATGCATCGACGATAAGGGCAATACGAAACAAGGATTATAGCAAGATTAATTCACGAGTGCGGTTGGCGTCACCAATAACGGCTTATTAAGTTCTCATTGGTCGATAAACAATCGAAAGAGAAAAGCCACACAATAATTTTTCGAATTACAGGAAATTTTTAAGAAGTTACATGAGAGTAAATTCAGTAAAATGAAAGCATTAGCAATGAAAGGCGAAATCAACACATGATTCACACGAATGAATTTCAAGACGATAAAGTCTAACACACATCAGGACAAATACACGTAATCATCGTTCACGTCCAATCGTAAATCATTAATCGCGTCCAGAGACGTTTCGTAGGTCTACTAAAAGAGATGGAGAAGGTCGATCGATGAAGAGGCATAATAACGTTGAAACTTTCAGGTCAGGTATCAATGGTAAGAATTTAGGTAAATGGTAACGAAAATCGTATCATGAGGATGATGAGGTAACAAGTAAAGCAAAGATCGCTGAGTAAGGAAATATGTGCTTGAGGCATTTACTTTGTTCAAGAAAAGATAAGGGTTCATATGTATGTTGCGAACTGTTGATACTTGCATAAGAAGTAAAAGTTTTCTAAACTTTATTTATCTAACTTTTTAAAGAACATAATTAAAAAGTTGATTGTTAGTCAAATATTTTAGGCGACTACTATTTGGCGTCGCATGGCTCCTTCTAAATTAGGCATAGGTGATCAGGCCATGCATAATTTAGGACTAGCAATGCGATGCTCATCTTCGTCAAACCAGTATTACAGATCATATTATTTAAAATATGTATATAATGTCATTTGTAAAAACAGAAATCAAAATAGTTTATGCAACTATTCGCCAATAAGTTACTGGCTAGGTATTTAATTCAACAACAGTAATGTTACAAGATTCTTTACAAGACCCAAGGTAGAAAAATTTGTGAGTATACATTGTAAAATTAATATAATTTAATTTTATAAGATAGCATTCAATTATTTAAGAAAGCCCAAATGAAACCTTTTGTAAAATGATTTGCAAACAATATCTGTTTGGAGTTCGTATGGTAACTTGTAAAATAGCGAGTGGGTTACATGAGGGTAATAGAGGATAGTTCAAGGCAGTCAACGAAATGGTTACAAGGTGATAAGGTTTCAAGGGATTTAGCCGGCATCGTCAAGAGACACGTGTCAAGATGGTAACGAACGATACGAAAGCAGGAACTTCAACCTCGGTCCAATTCAGTGGTACGATAGAAGCCAAGAAAGAAAATAGAATGACAAATAAGTCTAAATAAAAGAAAGGAATAAGGAATCCGTATGTGCACATCGTAATTTATTTGACAAAAAAATACAATTTTAAGAAAGTAGAACATCGGTTTGTCAAATCACTTGGTTCCTAAAAGTTCAAAATTTATGTACGACCGAGCTCAAGTTACTATTTGTAAACGTTTTCAAACGCAATCAATGTTTCATGGTTGTAAAGTATTATTAGTTACAATTTTACGAGCTCACACGAACTTAAAATACTTCAGACCATGTTTTTAACTTCTATCTGTTTTGACCTTTTTAGTCAATTTTGACTGTTGGGTTTGACTAGACCAATTAACTCACTAAAGGATATTCTAAGACTCAAAGTCTAATGCATTTCGATGTAAAACAGTGTTTTGAACAACTTTCTAGTTTTACTCGAGACTTGAAACGGATTAGAAATGGACGAAAATGTCCTTGCATTAAATCTGTCAGCAAAATGATATTTTAGAATTATTCAGAAAATAACTTCTTAGATTTTACAATCTCAAATGAGCGTAACTTGCTCGATTTTAAAGTTTACTGGTCAATTTTTTTAATTATTTTTTTTTGTCCTAAATGGACGTCTCAACAAGTAGAAATATATATTTTTATGTCTAAAGTTATAAAAATATTTTCTCGACACGGTTAAATTCCTTGTATAATTTATGTACAAAGTATATTTTTCGACACAGTTTGAAATTAAATCCAATTTCATAATAACCCAGAATTAATGTACACACGAGACTTGTGGATTCCATAAACACGAAAGAAGATAAACTGTATAATTAATCATGTAAAGAAAACACAGCAGGGAAATGGTTCAAGAATGCCAACGGTAATCTGAGAGATAAAAAAAACGACGCATATCATCCGTGTCTTCGGCTGTAAGATGCAATGCAGGAAGGTCTCCTGGCGGCGTGATTTTCCAAAATCAGAAGACATACCGAGAAAGAAACAAAATATTAACAAGTCACACTCCTTAGGCGAGGAGCTTTAATGAAAAAGGGAGGATACAAGTTTATAGAAATAGGATTGCATTCCAAACAATCGTCACATAATAAATGACGATCATGTGTTCAAGGTACAACGGATGTTGTAAATCGAAGTCAAAACGTAGAATGGTCAATGAAATAAGATGTAATCCTTGTACAAGTGTCGTGTAAAACGGTAGCCTAAAGGTAAATCAAGATTACGAAAACTCACGATATTATTCAGCACTGATTCAACGAATGCTTCGAGATGTGTGACTCATACGATGTCTTTTAGTCTTTCTGGGAGACACATTGAGCTACTCAATGGTCTATAGACTAGACATTCAATTACGAATGGTCGGAAAGAAAATATGCGTATCTAAATAGATATTTTAAAGGAAATAAGCAATGAAAGCAACATGCACGGTAGTAAAATGAAAATCAGGAGTTTCGTTGAAAACAACACTTCTACAATTCCGAACAATGGTATCACGAGAGTATGCACAACATGTAGCAGCGAGTTGAGAAAAACAGATGATTCAAAACGAACGAGCATATGAAGTCAGTCGTATAACGCATAAATGAAATAGCAATAGTACTCAGAAAATGAGCATGAAAAGTCGGCAGCATACGCGCTCTGAATACAAGTATGTAACGTCATACAATATAAAATCATCGTAACCAGATCAGTTCACAAGAACAAGAATTCAAGTATGCAGTAAGAGCATATGTAATCAAGTAATAACCAATGATAGTTCATGAAGCGCTAAGGCTTTGAAAACACATAGTAATTATCGTCATTAAAGTAAAGTAATATTTCAAAATGAATTCAAGAGATGAAATACTACAACGATAATTAAAAGTAAATAATAAGGATTAGAGAGTTACCCGCAAAGATATCGAACAGCAATAGCAGATTCTGTGTTTGACACTTAGAAACAATAAAATATTTGAGCTTTCGGTTATAGACTATGTTTTTGAAAAATGACTCAGTTCCCTATAACCATGACTCTGATACCAATCTGTGAGACCCCCAAAATCCGACATGGAACAACTAGGCAATGAGGGGGTAACACATCATAGTACAAGAAACAATGAATTATAGTTCATATAAAGCTGACGAAATAAAAACATGTACATTACATCATAAAGGTCAGAGTTTTTAAACAGTGGAAAAGAGTTTTAGAAGCGGAAAATTATATTATTTCGTCTCAATTTATAACATAAAGTTGCCCAAAAGATAGAATAAACTTCTGACAGTTTTTACTATAAACAGTCTTTTAAAAGCATTACAGAAATCTCCAAGCTGCGATAATATCCTGCGGGCTCCCATCCAAGCAAAGTTAAGTATAATACCTGAGATTAAACATGTAAAATCGTCAACATAAAGTTGAGTGATATTCATAGGTTTAGCAGTAAACGTGTGGAACACAATAGAATTTGTAAAACACGTAATGGGGGGGTTAACTATGTACGTCCATAGTCACGATGCATATTATTGCTGTTTAGTCTCATGAACCGAAGATTAACTCAAATGTAAGTTCCTCTAGGGAGTATCCAGCCTAAATACTCAAGTATAAACGAATATTAGTGCGTCAAATTCGGGATGGGGATTGTCAATCCCGATGGATCCACCCACAACATTCGCGCTTAGCGCAAAGTATACGGGACAATTAACGATTCATGATAGGAGAGGAAACTCAAGGCTAACGTCTAAAAGCAATAATACCATTGAAATCATCTGTAAAGCATACACGTTCAGAATAACATACGAGTTCTGGATAGCAATACAGTTTTTAATTTAGTTGTGTTCCACCATGTAAAATCTCACCCCGTGTTTAGAAACCATGTACAAGTAAAAAGGGGGCTATGAACTCACTTAGCCACGAGGTAAGTCAATCACGATACTCAGCAACTGAGTAGAAACGGTAGTGGTAGACGATCACCGACGATATGGATGCCCGGGGAAACACGAAAACCGCAACCTATCAAAATAAGGCGCGCGTTAAGACTCGAACTCGAATATCGATATGTACCAAATATAATATGACTCAACTGTTTTCAAAATATTCATGTTTCAAAACCATTGACACGAACCAAATGAATCCTTTTATCCAACGTTACTCGTTAAAACACTTGTACACTCGAAAATGACCCGTCATACGACGCCAAGTCAACGCAAGTCAAACTATCCTTTACCCTTACTTGGACCAGTAGCTAAGTCATTTACATAATGACTAAGCACTTGAGTAAGTCTTCATGTCCGATGGTGAATACTCAAACTCACGCAACACAAGCAATGAACTAAGGGTCCAAAAAATAAAATCAGCAAGTACACCCCGAATGTACACACCGATCTACCCTATCTAGACTTGTCCGTTTTAGACGAAAATTGGTGTCAAGGTCACTTATAACCTTTATAAGACCTCACCAAAATTTGAGCCAAAGTTCACACTTTAAAATCCATCAGCTCGACACTTGACTCCAAATTTTGGGACAAATTTGTGCACTTGTTTTGTAAAACCGTTTAGACCGCTTTAAAAGTACAAACTCGACAATCCGACTGTTGAAACCACTACTAGACTCATCAAACTCAGTTTGTAAACTTTAAAAACAGTAGATACATTTATCTAACCAAGCCTAAAGTCCCCGAGAGTCGACCCAAAATCAGCCACAACTTCGGATTGTGCCGACTTGCGTCTCCCGGTACACGAAAACTAAAACTATCATAACTTTTGACTCGTAATGACTTAGAAGCTCTATCTTATACCAAAACGACCGTATCGGAAAACTCTATAACAATATCATATAATATTAGCCTTTCTCAGAACTTAAACCCACGAAACATACTGTTTAAGGCTGCTGTCCCAAATTAGCTTTTTAGAAAACATGACAAATCAAATTTTCAACCAAATCCACTCATACCCATACCTCTAGGATCACTATACTATCATACGCATCATCCAAACACTCCTAAAAACACTTGCATGTAAAATCTAACAAAATCAAAGATTAAAAACAAGACTTTTAAGGATTAAAATGTGATGTTCTTACCAAACAATGCATGCAAGATGATTAAATCATCATACAATCATGAAATCAAAAGTTCTTGAAATTTTGATGCATGTGGGTGATTTTAGTATCAAAAGAACCACCATAAAAATCTATGATGTGGTCTTTAAATTGTTTTGATTGAATCATGGTGGTTGATGGTGTTTGGTGGTGGTGAAGGTGGCGGCAATAGGTGGTGGTGGGAGAAGATGTGTTTTTTTTGTTTAAGTGAAAGTGTGTGTAGTGGAAGTAAAGAAATGGTTTATATATGGCTAGTTAAGTGGAGGGACCTAAGTTGCCAATTTGCAAACTTGTGGACTTAAAAACAATTAATAGTTTTTAAGGGTAGAAAATGGTTATTGGTAAATCTTGAAAATATTTACGGGGCTCGGGTTTCGTAAAAATACTTTTCAAAAGTTAAAATGCATCATAAAAATGATTATACGATTTCTCGACACGACTTAACACGTAATTAAAACGAAATCGTCGAAAATATTAATTATCGAAACAATCGATAATAAACGTAAACTTTTGGGCATCCGTCGGTATCGCGATCACTATGAATTCTCGTTGTACATTGATTTTGAATAAACTCGTTGTAAAACGCACGCTGGTGATTTTAAATCAAAAACTTTGATTTAATTAAATATGGAAAAATAAAATAAAAAATTTATAATTCCATATGAAGATTGTCAATGAATAAAATAATACTTAAAAGTATAATTTAAAAATATCAGGATTTACATATAAAGTATTCAAGAAAACGTAATACGTTGGAAAATTCAAAAAGCACGAATAAAAAGAATAAAATAATGCTGGGAAAGTACGGGTTCTCACAACTACTGCTCAACTGCTCCACCGCCACTGCTAAACTGCTCCACCGCCATGCTCAACTTCTCCAGCCTATATCCGAGCAACCGTACATAAACAGGAAGCTTCACCATCAGCACCCTAAATTTTCTGCTAAAAAGATTAAGATATGTACAGCTTCGAGAACACCTACATAAATCCACAAACAATGTTTAAGTGAACCTGTCAAGTGTTATATTTACATCTAGCAGGTCAAATGGGTAGAAATTCAGTGTCTCGGGTAAAAAAAACAATTTTGACCTATTACCCAAATACTAAACAACACCAACCATTCCAAACTTACCAACAATACCTCGTCCTTTCCCATGAGAAACAACGGACAAAAATGGCTGAAAAGGAAAAGCAGAAAATGTCAATAATATGCAGAGGTTATAAAATTTATCAGAGAAAAGAATATATGTAGGAGTGAGCAGAAATTACCAATATCAAACGACGTTTGTGATAGATGCTAAAACCATGGACCTTCGCATTTGGGGCGTCCTTATCGAACCCTATTGTTACTACGACTTCTCCCTGAAATTGATCAAATGAAAGAACACGAGATCGCTTAATTCCGAAGATTAATAACTTAACATCGCTAAAAAAACAAATAAAAACTTATGATAACCTGGACAAGTCCACCACGTCCATGTATGGAATTATAAGCTTTATACGAGACGATTCGTGATACTTCTTATATGTTGCAATATTATGATAGAGAACAACTTTTCCACGCAAATTTATACAGAAAGTTACAGGTAGTTTCAGGTACAATATGGATGAGTATGCCTGAAACAGGGCGAGACATGAAAATTTTAAGAAAAAGCTTCATCATAAATTCATGTGTATCATAGTAAAACTACAGATATCAGATGGCAGTTTCAACCTTTGGGTAAATCAGGTTGAAGCTTATGTGTAACTAGTCAAATGGGTCATGTAAAAAGATTAGCTAAAAGGTAAATAGGTCAAATGGATTGAGTGGGTTGAAATGGTCAAAAGTTGCCGAACAATTATCCACATGCTTACAACATCCTTATATATTTAACTTCAGAAAGATTAAAACATTATCATTTAACCTAACCCGCCCCATTTTACCCGCATGTAAAAGTTACCATTAACCAACCCATAACATGTGGATACAAATAGAATTGTAATAGCTGAAAACTTACGCGAAGAGAACGCCGGAAATGATTAGCTATGTGATTTTCGCTTACTGACTTCACAGATTTATCTTTCGTTTCACTTTCCCCATCAGCCATAATACGTATATCCTGCATAAAATTGGGATAACTCATGGGAATGCTTGGTAGAATAACCAAACAAAGATAATTGACTGCTTTGGGAAAGTTAACAGATTTGGTCTATATTCTGTTTTGGTAGTAAACTCCTATTTAGGCCAGAAAAGAAACCAAGTTACAAGAAAAAGAGTAAACTCTTAGTTGATAGTTCTTGAGGATTTGTTTAGATCTGGATTTGGATTGAAATAAGAAGAAAGAGAAAGAATAAGAAAAAGAGTTGGGTATTTTTGTAATTTCACTACTTTAATAATATAATAAAATATTGTGTCAGTGACACATGGCAATAAAGCATTGGAGTTGATGCAGTTGTGCATGATCAAATTCGTTAAAATCTTTCCACTTAACTTATCTTATGTTATGAAGTGCTCAAAATGACTATATCCGTCTTTTTCCCATTATATATAACATAGTTACTAAGATATGAGAAGCAGGCAACTCGCCAGATTTATAATGATTAGTTTAATTTCTGAACTAACATCAACTCTAAACAAGTTTGCTTTCACTTTCCAACATATAGAGTCTTAGTTCGTAAACTAATATAAGTGTAAGTGTGTAAATTAATATTTGAAGTAGCTAGTGAATATTAAAATAGAACATTATTGGTACGTAGTATATTTTACTAGATTGTCATTTTATTTTTCTGGTAAAGCTGTGGCGGACCTAAAATTTATCATAAGGTGTTGCATAAATTTTTTCTAATAATTATTAGTACTGAAGTTGTCTTGCATTACGTAAAAATAGGTGTTACATGTATTGAAAAAAGACATGTTTTATAACAAATTTACTTTTTATGACCTAAAATCGGGTGTAGCCCGTGCTATACCCAGCTCCCATGTGAGTACGCCCTTCAAAGCTTTGAAAATCATGGTTTTTAAATCTTATGTACTTACTAGTGCATCATGTTTTTCTAAATCTTCAATTTCCAAAAGAGAAAACAGGTAAGAAGTTTTATATATAAAATTTTAATGTTATCAAGGTTTAAATTATAAATTGGTAACTACAATATATTTGTTTGAATAACAATAAAATTTAGAACACAACTTTTAAATCTAAAATGTAGAAACAAATAAATGACAAAATATAGTATTTGAAAGGATATAAACGCGAGTTGTGAGATAGCTGAAAATAAAATGAGAATACAATTTGAAATTGTATATCAGTTGTGAAATTGTGATGATATTGCCTACCTCCACCAGATATAAAATTATGGTCAAACTTTTTTTTTTATTTGTGCCCTACATCAATCAAGTTTTGCTTTCAATCAATACAAATTTTTTTGGTTAATCATGATGCATCGAGTATAAATACCACAATTAAGTATTCTAATTTTAAATTACCAGATGAGTGTATATAAATAGACAACATTATTTATTTATGCATGATTGAGTTTGTAAGAATTTTATTTAATTCAATGTTACGCGTTGTGAATCAACGAAAAATAAATTTAATGCATCGTTCAATAGTCATTCTTTTATAAAGAAATATGTAACTGGGATCCGCAAGCCATCCATAATGCAATTTAAAATGGGAAAAAGACCAATTTGGTCAAAATCACCTCTCCAAAATAAAACTATGGTCAAGTTTTTTGATAGGGACAAATTTAGTCATACACAAGTGCACAACTGCACAACTCCATCCAATTACCGCCACATGTCCACTGATCAGAATAGTAAATTACTAAAACGCCCCTTTCTCTTTCTCTTTCTCTTTCTTCTTTCTTCTTTGTTCTTTCTTCTGTAAACCCGAATCTTTGGAATAATCAAAACAGATTACATTACGTAAACCCGAATCTTTGTTTCTTTATTCACTTTGATTATTCCAATTCACAAAAATTAGGGTTTTTTTCAATTCACATGAACCTCGTCTGAAATCAATCTGAATTTGGATTAAAGTTTAGCCGCGTTAGCAGTTATTCAAGGATACTAGTTTTATATATGCGTTAAAGAAAGTCTATATCTTTTTTTTCACCATCTATCTGTCTGTATGTTTCATCTTAACTTACATTGGGTTTTGGTTACTTTTAGTTCCGAGATGGAAGTAGCATTGCTGATGACTGGGATGAACGGCACATACTATTGAGGAAGTGAAAGCAATGCTTCAGAGTAGAGCTGCTAAACATGAGAAGACCTTATCCCAGGCCTTCTCTCAAGAGGTTTGTCTTCCCTCTGTTCTTCTGTTAGAGGGGTGTTTGGTATTGCATTTGAATGTCACAAGTAAAGAGATCACTTTTTTATTATAAGAGCATAGAATTGGACAAACTGGACAACATTAACATGTGTTCACTATATAATTCTATGTACGGGGTAAGAAGTTCAAAGATAAATTCTATGGGTACGGGAGTGTAGCTCATATGGTAGAGCGCTCGCTTTGTATGACCCCAAACTGGTGTAGCTCATACAGTTAGTGGTTGCGAGTAAGGTTTTGTATCTGCGTTACAGCGCTCAAGAGGAGGATATCAAGTTTGACGTTGATGCTTTGCCTGGAGGTTCTGGTTTTACTTGGGTGTTGGATATTCTCACTGTCCTTTGGTCTACTACGATGTTCATTTCCTCGGTGTTGTAGTTCAGCTGTGGTGATGAGTGTGTTCGTTTTGGTTTTAAAGAGCATATGAGCGTATTAGGATTTTGCTAATTAATTGTCAACTAGTAGTTGTTTGGGTGTAGTTGTAGTTAGTAGTACTCACCAAGGGTTTAGTGACGTGATTATTGTTGAAAGTAGAGTCACAAGCGTATCTTTAAAAACTAGAATACCAGATTGTGCGTCTATGTAGGTTGCTGAAATCCCAAGACGCATGTTATGAGTATTAAATGAACGAATATGTTCAGTTTTATATTACAAACCACATGACCACTCTCTATTTTACTCATTTTGTATTCTCATATTGCGTTATATACCACTCTCTGTTCTGTAGTATCTGAGCTCAGATTGCGTTTGATACCATTTCGTTTACTCCCGCTTCCTGCGACTGGATGAACTTGGCACTGTTTGGTTATTGCTTATATCTGAGCTGGATGATGTTCCTTTTTATATATCTGAGCTGGATGATGTTCCTTTTTATATATCTGAGCTGGACGATGTTCCTTTTTATATATCTGAGCTGGACGATGTTCTTTTTTATATGTATGTAGGATGGCTTTTATTATAAATCAGGAAATCCGTTTATATTGCTAATCTTAAAAGTGCTTACCCTGCTTATCTGTAAGCATTTAATCTGTAGTAAAATGAGCAATTACGCAGTTTTATTCAAACACATAAACTGCCTATCTCCTTGGAAGTAATATGATATGTGAGCTGTTCTGTGATCAGTTATTAAGGCTAAAGTGAAATGGCTATCAATTAATTTTGAATACACTATTGTTTGACTTGCAACTTAAACATCCAACATAAGAATATAACAAAACTCAACATGCTATGAACCTGCTATTATATTTTATGCCCCAAATGCAGCAAAGGTCAAATTGGTTAAGGTAAGATAGGAATCAAATGGCAAGATTTGATGCGAGTTTGGCTTTTCTGCAAACATTTAGTGCAGAAAAAAAATAATTTAAAAATAAGGGCCTTTACTTAAACAGTCGAGTTTCGGTTGAGAATGATCGCAACTGAAGTTTACTGAGGCTAAATCCGATATATATTGTTAATGCTGATAACGTTTGGCATCTTGTTAACTGTGCACTTACTTTTACTTTCAAAGAAAAAGATCGTCCAGTTAACGTAAGAAGACTCGACTGTGATTTTTTTCCATTCACGTTGATGATTTTGACCTGATATCTGTGGGTATGCCACAAAGATAGTCTATATCTGTTTTTTCACCATCTATCTGTTTGTATGTTTCATCCTAACTTACATTGGGTTTTGGTTACTTTTATTCCCGAGATGGAAGTAGCATTGCTGATGACTGGGATGAACGGCCACATACTATTGAGGAAGTGAAAGCAATGCTTCAGAGTAGAGCTGCTAAACGTGAGAAGACCTTATCCCAAGCCTTCTCTCAAGAGGTTTGTCTTCCCTCTGTTCTTCTGTTAGAGGGGTGTTTGGTATTGCATTTGAATGTCACAAGTAAAGAGATCACTTTTTTTATTATAAGAGCATAGAATTGGACAAACTGGACAACATTAACATGTGTTCACTATATAATTCTATGTACGGGGTAAGAAGTTCAAAGATAAATTCTATGGGTACGGGAGTGTAGCTCATATGGTAGAGTGCTCGCTTTGTATGCGAGAGGCACGGGGTTCGATTCCCCGCACTTCCATTATTTGGAACCACGACTTTTAATATTATTTGTAGTAATCAATATATGGAAGGGTTTTAATAGCTAAATTTAGGGTCTCGGATATAGGATGGAAAAGTTGAGCATGACGGTGGAGCAGTTGAGCAGTGACGGTGGCGGTGGAGCAGTTGAGCAATAGTGGTGGAGCAGTTGAGCAGTAGCAGTTACGTAGTTGAGCATCTCCTGGTTGTATTATCATGATGTATTTTTTTTTATTAATTCTCGTAAAACTCATGCAGCTCATTTTGAGACCACGGTGGCACGAATGTTGCTTGGAAATAAATGTGACTTGGAGAATATCGGGGCTGTATCCGTAGAAGATGGCAAGAACCGTCATTTCTCACCCATTTAACTCGTTAGAGGAATTGCTCAACCGCTCAAGTGCTCAACCGCTCAAGTGCTCAACCGCTCAAGTGCTCAACCGCCGCTTCTCACCCATTTAACTCGTTAGAGTAATTTGTTGCTTTTCGCCCTGTTGCAGATTCATTCACCCTGTTTGGGTTTGTCTCGAGAATCTAAAATTGGATAGTATACTCAAAAGAAGATTTGTTCTTCCATCTGATATAGCCAAGTCTTTCAAGTAATTTCGTTGCTGATTTGGTTCTCAGGTTTTGATACCAGTTTATGATAAATGTTTACAAAGTTTGCATATTGTCAGCATTACAGAACCGAAAACAAAAGTTACTTCAAATGCTTAACATCATGTTGTTAAAAGCATTAGAAATGAACATAATCAGGACTCGTACACAAGTAAATTGGTAGAAATTGACACCTTGTAACAAAAAGGTATCTGCGTGTACTTGCTCTCATTTAGGCGTTCCGCCAACTGACAAAGAAATGAACTACATGACATGTTGTGTTTATGTAATGGCCTTTTCTAATCTTACTTTTGTCAAGACGAGCTTTACGTACAGCATGCTGAATTTGTCTTTCATGCTCTTTAAGGATTTCATCCATATTAACGCCAGGTGGAACTAATGGCCCAGAATAATGGATCCGATTCTTCTTTGGAGCATAACCCTGTAACCAGGACACGTAAAATAATCATATCAGCATGAAGCGTAGTTGATAATCTGGTCAACAAATCAACCCATATAAATAATGTGTTTATCAATGCTTTTTTCAACAGAAGTGTTTGGGTGTGCATTTTGAATCGTTATGTGATACTGGATCATCACAATCAACAATCAACCCTAATAGAACAGGTCATTTAGTGTTTGGATATGCTTCATAATGAAAACAGAACCGGATACCTTTAAGGGGGCATGCTCGTGCTTCTTGTAAGAACAATTTGGCTCATCTAGTGTACTGTGAGAATGAGATGAATCTGCATCATTTATGTGGTGATACTTTCCATTTGGACGATCTTCCAGCCAATGTGAGCTAGTACCTTTGCTATGATCCAACCTTGAGCTACCATGCCAAGCTAACGAATTTGAGAACTTGGACAACTGACCACCACGATGTTTATAATGCTCGACATGAGGTTCATCTGATTTGTCTGGTTGTTTCTCCCGGCCATTATACATGCCATATTGTAATGATCCTCTGGAAGGCTCGATAGGGAATCCAGAACCACCGTCTTCTTCACGATTGAATTTTTCACTACTACTTTTAGTGTTTTGTTGCTCTAGCCGTTTCTGAAACACATCAAACAAATCATCAATAAACTGTTTCAAAGTCTCTACCGTTCCTAAATTGCGTATACAACTCGGCCGTAGATTTAAGTTTTTTCAAATTCAGCATACATAAGAAATCAATCAATCACGTCAAACAAACAAATTGTTTGCCTCTTTTTATAAATGAAACCCATAAACTAGTAAGCAACTAATATACTAAAGACCTATACCATAACTATTAGTAGTAGTTTGGGATACGTTCAAACCCTACAGGCACCAGCTCTTGACCAGCCAACGCACGCCTATCCCTTTCGCGCAAACATCAGAAGGAGGGATTTTATGAAATAGGTCATGGCTTCCCCCTGGTTCACAAGAAACAGTAAACATTGACTGAGGTGCGGTCCTTCGGGAAGGTTCACATCGAGTCCAAAATGGACCCGGTTAGGGTTGCTGGTCGAGCCAACCTTTTGTGAACTATTAGTAATAAATAGTTATCCAACTCTTTGAATAAAGAAGTTTAGAAGGTTGTATACACTTCAGGACAAAAATTAGGCTACGCCTGACCTGTGTCTTTTTAATACAGGATTCTTAGTTATGTGTTCGATATTAGACCCATTGGAGATAAAGTAATAACGAATATTGAGCCTATTGACCCACTATGTTTTGCTAACAACAGGGCGTCTATTTTAATGAAACGCTGCATTATCATGTGTTTCTTTAACTTCAGTGAATTGCAGTTTGGGTAAAATAAGCCGATTAAGGCACATGTATTTGGTCTCTCTTCTAGGCATATTTCTGATGATCTGTCTAAATGAACTATATACCTTTTTTTTACCATTTATGTACATTATAGAACTTGACTCAGCTTTTTCTGATGTCAGTTGTGGTATCCACTCTCCAAAACATTAGCTGAGAAAGCAGCATGGGATTTTGCTAAAGAGAAGGGTTTAGATATAGTTGTGGTAAACCCTGGAACAGTAATGGGTCCAATAATTCCTCCAACACTTAATGCCAGCATGCTAATGATTCTTCGTCTTATTCAAGGTATAGGCTCAGTAATAGAGGTCTCAAAGTGGGTGGCTCGGGCAGGTTGTTAATGGGTTGACATGGGACCTGGTCAAAACATGTACTGTTTGTACGGCTCAAACTGTTTCGAGCTGAATTGAACACAATGGTTTTATTTATGTCCAAAAATTTGCGTTTTCAAATGGCTAAAAGTATTATATTATTCAAATCACAATAATTTTTTTTTGAACAAAATGGATATTTCTATGCGTTGCATTTTAAGCGACTTTTGACTTGTTTGACCCATTTGACCCGTTCCTTTTGAGCTACCATTATCACTTTAACCCGTTTGGCTTGATAGAGATAAAACATGAACTAATTGCCCCATAAACTAGTAAGATTTTTAAAAGCCAGCAATTTTTAGGGTAATGAGCAAAAAAGCCAAAAAAGACAAATGATTTCTTGTCCATTTCTTTAATCAAAGTTTTGTGTGCCAAGAAGGTGTTTGGGATTTGCTTCTTTTTTAGTGCTTGTTTTCTTTAAAAGCAACTTTAATGTTAAAAAACACATACAAACCTGCTTTTTTAAAAGCTTATTGGTCTAATATAATTCCAAACTGCTAACATGTGTTAAGAAAACGCAATAAAAATATACATACTTATATCCCAAACACCCTCTAAATATGACTACCAAAAGCATATTACATAACTAAGATTAAAATTTTAATCGATATAATAAGTTTATGCATTAAAAAGATATTTGAGACAACTTTCAAACCATTTGAGCATTCCCTATTTAGCTATAAAAATGTATCTTGCCTATTGACAAGTTAAGATAAAACCACAATCCGAAACAAGTTCATAATTGGGCCGAAATTTCCATCTCTGGGTCTTTAACTGACCACTACGGATACCATCATACAGATATAAATAAAGATTATAGATAAGTGTACCGCTTTAAAAAAATAATGAGAATGCTGATTATAACACGACATAAAACGCTATTTCGCATCAAATTTTGTACGTGTGAACAATCTCATAAAACGCTACATAGTGGGTGTTTGAATTATGCTCTGGAAATCATAATTTAATTACTGTGACTTAAGGTTGCAAGAAACAGTTTTTAATCTTTAGATAACTTTTTTAAAATCATTTTCATACAAGTTGCAAACAAACTGTTCAGGTCACATAATCACGTTTGAAAACAATTAGTCAAACATCCCCATATAACACATCATAACTAAGGCTAGTCCTGTAAAAAATATAGAAGCAAGAAATATTACCTTCTCAATTCATCTTCCCGCATTTTGGCATCATATTCTTTACTTGGTGGATACTTTGGCAAGCTTGAAGGATGGCATGCAAAAGGCTTTGTTGTGAAGAACTGTATTGCATACTCCAATAGTAAGCAAGTGACGCAAACATTATACGTGTAAAGATCTCGAGTAAAGCAAACAAG
Organism: Glebionis coronaria; assembly: GCA_025667525.1. NCBI lineage: Eukaryota > Viridiplantae > Streptophyta > Magnoliopsida > Asterales > Asteraceae > Glebionis > Glebionis coronaria. The sequence continues at coordinate 519,811,256 of CM046878.1, read as the reverse complement.
TGTACCTCGCTCTGCAGTGCAGAAGAACAAGAACCCCGATTGTCAGGTTCAACTGCAATGAGAGAATCCAAAAGTGCTAAAGCCGATGGTGGAAAATCCTTAAAAGTCTCAGACACACATCGTTTGTAAGGCTGCTGTGGTTTAAAAATAGTAGAATGAGGCAACCTTGATTTTCTCCAGTACTCTTCAGATGATGAACTGATCGGCAAAAATTCATCCAAATCCCTTAATTACCAGAGAAAAAATGTGGCGCGAAATACCAATCTGGCAATTAGCAAATTAGGAAAACAGACAATACAGTGCAGACAACAAAAACACTGATTTCACTCGAGCATTTCAACAAACACCTATTACACATAACAAAAAACACCCAAATTCACACACCAAACATCATAATTAACAAAAACCCCAAATGGGTCATCACTAAACCCTAAATTCACACATCAATAATCATAAAAAATTGCAAAAATACCTAACAACAGCTTCTTCTTTGCTCTGAAGCGAATTCAAATCAAAAAAACACTTCTTCAAATCAAGTGGATCATCAGCAGATTGTCCCAAGAAGGTGGATTCCTTTCGTGACTTTTCTCTTCAATTACATAAAGGAAATGAATTTGTTTATAATGTGATTTCTTGGTTAAGCTCTGGAATTGGATACAAAGGAGAAGAAAGCAGAAGAAAGAAGAAAGAGGAAAAGACAGAGATAAGAAAACAAGGGTATATTTGTAATTTCAATATTTTAATAATATAATAAATATTGTGTCAGTCAGACACATGGCAATAAAGTAGTGGAGTTGTGCAGTTGTGCAGTTTGTGAAATGCTCAACATGACCATATTTATCCCTAGTTGAAAAGTTGACCATGATAAGGTTATGAAGTGATCAAAATGACTAAATTGGTCTTTTTCCCATTTAAAATGCAAGAAGAAAAATATATTAACACTTGTAAATGTCATGAACTTACTGTAATATACAATATCAACCTCTTGAAATGCACAAGTTAACCACTAAACAATTATGCTAATCCTGGGGCTTTGAGGATTTTATATACAAGTAAGGCTGAATATGACAATCGACAGATCTAAAATCGATTTAGACTAGAAAATTAGATTGGATTGGATCGGACCGACTTAGATCGGATCGTGTCTCAATCAGAGGTTTCGGTCTCGATCCGATCTGGTCTTGATCGATTCAAGCCCGATGCTCAGCTCTATTAGTAAGTCGATTATATATGTAAAAATCAATAAACATGGCTTACTTTGAGCACTGGTAATCAAAGGCTGACAAACTAACATAACACACAACACACATAACTTACAAAAAAATTATTTTATTAGTGCATTAATATACGATTCTCTTTTATTATTAGAATTATAATTGTGAAAATAATTAAAGTTGTTTTGGCTTATTTATTTGAATCTTTTTTTGGTATGGCTATTTATTTCGTGTACACAAAATCTTAAATAATTTATTCGACTTTATTTGATCTAACTAGGCTCTGCTGGGAAAATGTGAGCCCAACTGTTTAAGGTCTTCACTGGATTTACTTTTTATATTGATTGAGGATGATATAAATTTTTGCCTTGGAATTATATAATTAGACCACATAACAAATTTCATCAAGTTTAGAATAGCTAGTAATTCTGCATTTTATCGTGTGAATAATAAGTATTTAAGCTCAGCCTCAACTGTCCTCTTGATTTGTGTTCTCCAATTTTATTTGAACAAAAAGAAAAGTAAAAAGGAATATTGAAAGAAGAGAGGTAGGAAAGAATAAAAAAAAACATTGTTCAAAATTTATTACTGTTATTGAGTTGTAAAAACAGAAAAATTATGAGAAAAATGTAATTTGACAATTATTTCATCGAGTACATATTTAGTTGAAGCTCAATTGAAGAGACGAATTGAGGATTTTCAACGGGTGTTGCACATGTTTTTCAAAATTACGAGGTGTACAAATTGCCTTATAAGAAATTTACTAGGTAAAGCTCAGGGTTGCACATGTCTCTAATATTATATAAGAAAAAAATTATATTTTGTGACCATAGACGGAATTTGAAAAATTTTAGTGGGAGGGCTGGCGATATTTTCGGGAGGATCAAATACATATTTTTTAAAAAATACCTCTAAGTTTTAATATAATTACACTATGAACACCGAATCTTGGGAGGGTCACAGCCCCGAGTTCCCTGTGAAAATCCGTTTATGTTTGTGACTTAAAATCGGCATGGCACGTTCGTGTGGGCTCAAGTTACTGTAAAAAAGGGAATTGCGTTATAAACAAATACATCACTTTTTTTCTGTTCACTATGTTCAAGTTATTAAATGGAAAGTAAGTCGAGGAAACCAAGTGGTGGGTATTACAAAGGATGAGAATAGAAAGATAACTTAGTTTTCAAATAAGTTTTTTAACAATGAAAAAACAAAAAGATGAAGTTAAAACTCTTTTAGTAAACATTATACCCTCGATTTAAAAAGCTTATTAGCAAAAAAAGTACAAGCTTACAATTGTTTTTGGATAAAATCTAAAAAAATCGAATCATACATGCATTATTGTTTTTACAAAATGAAAGACCTTAAAGAACAACTTGATATTTAAAAGATGATTACTAAACTTATCTAAGATGAGTCCGGTTATTAAAGAACCTTGTATTTTGATGGAATCCAAGGGACAGATCTGGACCATCCATTATCAAGGACCAGATCAAATGATTAAAAACACGGAAGGACTAAAAGTGTCAAAGTTTCAAACTTATATCAAGGACCGAAATTAAAAATTACAAAACTTATCCAACCCCAATCTTTTATTCTCATAACTCGTCTTCTCTCTCTCTCTCATTACAGGTTTCTCTCTCTAAAAACAAACAAACCTAACGATTTCTTAAATTAACAAACCTCTATCAAAAACTCCAAAATCACATAAAAATACAGAAAAATGGATCGATCCAAAAATACATAAGCTAATATCGGAAAAAAAATGATGGAAATGACCGCCAGAGAAAATGGAAGATGGTATGTTTGTTATAATCCTTTATTGAGACGTTATTTAACTATCTCTTGTGATTTTGTGCTTATTTTCTTATTTATTTGTGTTTTTGATGATATTTAAGTAGTTTTTGATGATATTTGTAGTTTAGAAAATATTTTAGTGGGCGTCATGATTCTAGTTGTTAGATGGTGAGATTGTGCTTGATTCAAAATATTATTCTTGTTATGGTTTTGAAATAATGAGGTTAAAGATCAACTCGAGTAAAAATAAGATTGTTAATGTGAAATCATAAGTAATACTAGTAGTCAACATCAATATTAGTGGTGTAGGAAGTAATGAGGTCAAAAATTTGACTACGGCTCAAGTAGAAGATAATACTGTGAATGGTAAACATAAAGTTATGGCTGATAGTCCTGATACCGGTAATTAGGGGTGTCAAATGGGTTCACCCGACTCGAATCGAACCTGGCCCGAACCCGAGTGACGCCTTATAGGCCCGGGTTAATTCAGGTCCAACTTAGTTTATCGGGCCGACCTAATTGACCCGATAGCCTAATAGGATCGGGTTAGAGTTCTAGTTAGTTTATTGCCGGGTTGTCGGATCAACCAAATAAGATAGAATGACTTACTAATATATTTTTAACTTTTGAACAGAAGCTCAAAAACAAAACTTTTTTTAGTTAGTATACTGTTTACTCCATTTATGTAAACACTTGAGGTGGAATTCTATACCCCATTTAGTCATAATAACTGTTAAAACCTTATTGTTATTCTTAATATCAAAATTTAGAATATGTACTACAAACTACAAATTCACTCAACTAGTTTCACTTTTCCAAATAACTAGAAATTTATTTAGTTCCTACTAGATAGTGTAACGTGATGCCAAACGCCCCCTTATGACTGAAAGGAACTCACTTTGTTATAGATATGACCTTTACGCATTTGGTGATAGATTTTTTAAGTTCAGTTTATATCTTATAATCTTACTGGTATGTTTTTCATTTGCAATTCAGCAATTCGCCAAGTTGATTAAAAAGGTCGAGCATTTAAAATTTTTGAATCTATAATTATTCCAAAATTGCATAAAATTATAAAGAATCATAATTGATTTATTATATGTTTTAACTTGTGGAAGCTAAGTAAGCATCTAGTGGCATTTACAAGACCATGGACATCAAGTTCTAGTGGAATACATGATATTCGAGGTCCAAAAGGAGTTTGGACTCATCAGGTTCAAAACCACTGTTTCGTATGCTTTCTGTGCAGTTAAAACAGACCCGACCGCTCGAAATTCAAAAAACTTTTTTAGGCATCATGTTGGCTGATATGTTTATCTTGCATGTTTATGCACTTGGCATATCTCAATTTGGTAGTAAGTGCCATATTGATAGGATATGTTTTGCACATACTTCAACATGGATACGGTTCATCATATTTCATAAAGTGGTACAAATGTTGTACATTAACTTTAAGGATTATTTAGTCATTACCCGCTTCCACATCTTATTTTATATTCTGTTTTATTACCGTGTTTGCCTAGTAATCTAAAATAAAAAAATTTATCATAATTGTTATCATGGCAGGATAAGGTCAAGAGTGACACTAAACAACCAATCAAGGAAAACTCTCTTAAAACTCATTACTGTGGAAACTGTTAAAGAGGAACAAGAAGCAGGATGGCCATCTTTGGGGCAGCTAGTTATGGATCTCTCAAAGCTTGTTATTAAAGGCTTTGGTAACATGTCCGTTTCTTTTAACCCATTTAACGATCGTCCTAAAAGAGGCCTAACTCCATTAAAAGATCATCTCATAATGCCCGAAGACGAGCCTGCTAACCTGCCTTCGTTAGTTAAAAAACACAAGGCTGCCACTTCCGTTGGTGGTTTTCTATATACGTTTTGGGTCATTTGTTAATGTCTGATGGTTGATAATGTTTGAATATGGCTCGTTTTTTAGCTTTTCGGATTATGTTCATTTTATAGTTAGTTATCTTGTTATGCTTTGCTTTTCTAAATTCACATTTATATATCACCAGTGATATTACACTATCAGATGCCATAATTGTTTAACTACGGGTGAATCTTAGTTAATAAAGACCACATGTTTTTTATCATTAATGATACTACAATGTCAGTGTTAATATGTCAACTACACGTAAATTTGTGTTAATAAATATAAAATTTATCACCGATGATATTGGATAACCATGTCAAGCCATATGTGAGTCTTAATTGATAAATGTTCAAACATTTATTTATCGCTAGTGATATGAAAGGAAACAAACTTATCTTTTAGTAAAAAACGCCATCTTTTCCGTAGGTCGATCTTTATAGATAAAAGTTTACATTTATTTATCACCGGTGATATAAAAGAAACAAGAGCCATCTTTTAACTTAAAATGTAAAAATAATAAAAAAACACATGTGTTAATATATAAAAAATATAGATAAATAATAGAATATCTCAAGTGATATTAAAAGTTAAAAAATAATCTTTTGTTCCTGAAATATCACAAGTGATATTAAACATTAACAATATTTATAAAATATCACAAATGATACTAGACATATATAAATAAACATTAACTAATAAGCATTATAAATTATAATCAACTAAAAATATTACAAGTGATACAACTTTAATATGAACCACTCACATAAACAAAACACATCAACCTAATAATATTGTAAGGAAGAAGAAAATTATTTAAATTTTCGTTGTTAATTACTTAAAAGAAATATCACAAGTGATAAAACAATAAAATGTGACATTAATTTAGTTTTATTATTGTTATTTTTGACTTCATATTTTACCACATGTGATATTCTAAGACTAACCGAAAACAACTCACCCTTTATACTCATCAAATCAGTCTTCTTCGAGACCTTTATTAACTAAGGTTTACTTGTGACTTAACATTGAGTGAGATTGATATCACCAGTGATAAATATAACATTTATCAAATAAGATTCACTTGTGGTTTAAAAATGATTACCTTTGAGAGTGTACTATCACAGGTGATAAATATAATCTTTATCAACTAAGATTCAATCGTGGCTTAGCAAATATTACCCTCACATTGTAATATCACTAGTGATAAATAAATGTAAATTTCTTTTACAACGATTCACTCGTTGCTTAACACTTATTACCACATAAATTGTAATATCACAAATGATACATATATGTAATGTGACACTAATTATGGTATTCCGCAAATACTTAATATAAAGCATTATATTATGACACTAATTGTGTTTATTTTTGAACATTTTAGCAGGTTATCAGTCACTTGTGATATTGACCGTTCGTTTTTGTACGCTTCAGCGTGATTTTTGCGAGTTTTTATGTTCTCGCGCATTTATTAAGTGCGCGTTTTCGCTCGTTGTCTTACGTTTTCACCTTTTCTTACGATTTCACACGCTTTCTAGCTTTTCGGCGCACTTTCTTATGTTTCCCGTTTTTTCACGCGTTTTCACACATTTTCGGTCGTTTTCTCACATTCTCATGCGTCTTTAAAAGTATAAAAATATCAGTATACACATATGTAATGGCATATAAAAACATACAAAACAATGAAATATCACAAGTGATACTGAAGGTTAAAAATCATACTTTTGTCGCTTTATCACAAGTGATGTTAGATATTAAATATGTCTAATTTTAATCATTTTATCGCTTTATCAGATGAATTTATTTTCTCACTCGGAAAAGTATATGCGACAAGAACTTCCACGATTGTCTTTTGTGATATTTTAAAGACGAATTTAATATTTTTATTATTTAATATATTATCATATGTGATTTTATTATTGTTTATTTATCGCTGGTGATAACACAAATGATATTAGACATTAACTGTGTGAAATATCACAAGTGATATTAGACATGTCATATCACAAGTGATAAAACAATAAATAAAAAAATAGACATCACAACTTGTATTAGACATGTCATATCACAAGTAATATTAAAGGCTAAAAATGATACTTGTTATTGAAATATAAAAAGGATATTAGACATCATCTATGTCTATTGTTAGTCATTTTATTGCTCTATCTCCTGGATTTAAAGCAATATAATGTGACATTCATTCTCGTATTCTACATATGGGTAATATCACATGTGATAAAACAATAAAACGTAACACTAATTCTAGAATTTTACCTATGAGTAATATCACATGTGATAAAGTAATAAAATGAGACAAAGTAGACATCATTTGTGTCTGACTATATTACCTGTCGTATTACTCTAAAGTGACTAATTTTGCATTCTGTTACATTATCACACGTGTATTGGAATATCAAAATGAATAAAAATGAAACAAACTATGAAATATAAACTTTGATACAAATTTTAGTAATGGATTGGACAAGTAGTTATGGTTTATTTCAAGTAGTAAACAATTGATGTTACTAAACACTTGGTAGTTTTCGTTTTTATATCAGAAAGTCGATAATTTAAATATTTAATCACAATTGACATTCCGCTTAAAGTTATACATAAGTTAACAACTATTATACATTAAAGATAGAATTATCTAAATTAATTATCACTAGTGATACTTCAAGTAACAATCACCAATCTATGAATTAAAACACATTAGGATATATCAGCAGTGATATATCAAAGGCAAAACTTTCTTAGTTTGTTATCACTTGTGATATTTCAAGTGACAATCAATATTTTATCCCAATGTTGCAAATTTAAAAGTTAAAATCACAACATTTTATCATTTATCTATTTTTTAGAACGACAAATGTTAGTGGTTAGTGGTTCGAGTTGTGCAATGACATCCAAGCGTCATAATGTCTTATTTGAACCATCGCCTAGTTATGTTAACTCCTTATCTGCTTTGTCTGAGACGAAAAGCCCTTGACAGGTCTTGAACAAAAGATATCCAAAGAACATCCCCAAGAAAACCACTTATTGGAACCTTGATTGCCAACTAAGCTAAGCCAGTTGGTTACATTTTATCATTTATCATTAGTGATATATCAAAGACAAAACTATCTCAATCCACTATTACTAATAATATTGCAAGTGACAATTAACAACCGGATATTTGGTTTTTATCAAAGATATACCGAAAACCCTAACACCCTACTAATTTAATAGCTGAAATCTCAACATTTTATTATTTATCGTTAATGATACATGAAAGATAAAAATATTCCAATTCATTATCACTAGTGATATTTCACGTGACAATCAACAATCACTACTAAATGGTTTAATTGGGAGGTTTCCTGGACGTCTTGATTCAAGACTCTGCTAAGGGCTCTCAGGCGAATCGGATAAGGAGTTTAACATAACTAGTCGAACGTTCGAATAAGACATTATACCGCTTGAATGTCATTGCACGACTCAACCCACTAACCACTGACATTTTCCGTTCTAAAAAAATAATAAAAAAATAAAAAAAATCCCGATATCTTTAGAGGAAAATAACAAAGGCTAATGGTTCTATAGGATAATACAAATAATCTATAATATGGCAAGTACCAATATATCCACAAAAACATGATATAGTACTTAATAGGTAGTTAATACGAGCAATATATGAGTTGGTGTTTGTTACAAAATGCATAATATTATAAAGGAGTATCATTCATAACTAACTACATGTAAAAAATACAAAATGCATAGGACTTCTACTTTGTGACTAAGTACATAACATTTTATAAAACAATGAACCAGTATCAAGAGTTTATGTCAGCAAGTTCAGAAAGTTAACTTCGGTTGTGGCAAATTCTTGGGTGTACCCCAGCATAAGCATAAGGGACACCCGGTGCTACGATGAATTGATTAACACCGCCACTAGCAGAAGAGGTTGAACCGGAAGCAGGATTCTCCATTGCCACAACCTCATCCTCCTTGGGCTCGTCAACTCCCGTCTGTTAGATTTTGACCATCTGTTAGATTTTGACCAGTGGAGTGCTCCTCACCAAGAGAGACGGAATCCCTGCCACTAAGAATAACCTTTAGGGGTATAATAATCTATACACAAGACAATGTTGGATGGTCCATTGGCTATGCCCTCCCCACACTCAGACTCTTAATATCAATCATGATCTTTCATGAGCACAACTGAAGTACTGGACATGTAATAAAGATCTCCAACAAAAAGAAAAAGGAAAAACTCCAAATCTCACACAAACAGAGCTACAAGACATAACAAAATCATAATGCTGGAAGTCTTAGAACCCAATATTACTCTACTTCCATTAGCACATTATAGTGACAGTTTCTTATGTTGTATCAACACTAAATATTCAAAGTATCATAAAAGTTAAGCTTTTATCTCGATAACTAAACCTCCTAAGTACATCAAAGAATAAAACCATAAATCTGAGCAATCTTACGATTTTGTACTGTCAAAGAAAAATGAAATCCTATCATGTATGACACTATGTACTACTATATTACAATTTCAATTAAAATAAACAAACCGTGAACATATCTTGATTTAGCTTTTCTCGTTTAGTTAAATTTAAAGCTTTTTGAAAACTAGTTGAGCATCTCAATTCTAAAACTTAAGTGTTAGTCATTTATCACACATTCACATAACTCCACATCACATTTAGCTACATTTTTCAAGCTTTCAAAACACTTTAACTAAGATGTTGCTCAATAATCACAACAACATCATCAATTAGATAACCTACAACATTTCATCATCGGTTATGCTTTATACTACATTAAATAAGCTCGTGACCATAGTTCAAACTATAGAACAATAAGAACTGAGCTTAAAACTAGAAGAACAATGCAGGCTTTTGGGTTTCATCTGGCCTATTTAACAACAAAACATGCCTTAGCAATCCTATCGTTGTCTACTTTCGTTAATCACCAGTGATAAATCAAATAAAATTCCCATGCCTAGGATCACATCAAGCAACAGACTATGTGCATTCCTCTCTTACGCGTTTTGTCAAACACCTTATATACATAAAATTTTCATCACTCCAGCATCCCAATATGAAATCATACCAAAACCTAATGCTACTCACAATCTAAAAGGAATGATATTCAATTATTCATTATCGAATACGCAAACGAATAAGATTTATAATCCAATTCAAAACAAAGGTCGATCATTAACCTCTTAATTTACATACTAATTGATTAATTGGTTATTACATACCTTCAGTTTCTAACCCAACTGGAACTCATTGATTTTAATCCATCAACTCCGGACAACGGTGATTTGTGACCAGCGGTTGTGTACGACGGCAGTGGGTGTGCAATGGTGCTGACCAGATGACATCGATTAGGTGAGGTATGTGTGGTGATGGTGGTTCATGATTGTGGTTAGGTGATAAAGGAGTAAAGTTGTTAGGGAGAAAATATAAACTGTGGGTAAACAAATGCGAGAATGGTAAATTAGAAAAAAAGCCTTTATATACTCAGATGGTATTATGTTTATACAAATTAAATCTTAGATTAATTTAGATCATTAGATCAAATGGAAATGAAAGGTAGGGATTAGTCCCTTAGATTTCAACAAAAAACAAGGTTCCAAAATAACTTTTGTCTATCTAAGATATGGGGGATTCATCCCCACCCTTCATCTCTTTTTCATTCAATAACTAAGATTAAATCCTTAATTTACACAGCAAGGGTATTTCAGTCATTTCACCATCTACTATATAATGTTTTTTCTTCTTTCTTCTCTCACAAATAACACACCCCTGATCTCTCTTTCTCTCTCTACCCCTGATTTACTTTATCTCTCTACCCCCGATCTATAATCACGATCTATTGTATCATGAATCCATCAAAACGCGATCGAGGTGAATCCATCACGAATTCATCACGAACATCTATAATCACGAATTGATTCATCCATCACCAGGTTTGATTAATATGTATTATTATTTTTAGCTTATTTGGTTTAAATAAGCTTATTAATGTATTATCATTAGCTTTTAATTGGATTATTATGAACGAATCTTTTTGGATTGATTGTTCTTAATTATAAGCTAAGTTCTTAGATGAGAAGTTATGAATAAGTTATGAAGTTGGATTAATAAGCTAGTTAGTTTGAATAAGCTTATGAATAAGCTTTTTTTAATAAGAGTAGAGTTATGAATAAGCTTTGTAAATTAAATGATTTTGAATTTATTGTGTTGCATTATAAGATAGCTAATTAGATTATTTCAATACGTTTTTGTGAATAAGATAGTTATGAATAAGCTTATTTTCATGTTAATAAGTTGTATTATTATGATTTTTTTAACTTTCTGATGTTATCATATATGATGTACATTTCTTATCATATATGATAGATATATCATATATGATAACTGATGATATATCATATATGATATATATATATATATATATATATATATTATATATGATATATCAAATAAATCATAAGAAAAAACAGATTTTGTATGAGTATCTTTTAGAAAATCTGTATAAACTCTTGAAACCTGCCTTCTAACATATATATGAGTAATTCATTTTGGTAATAAAATTTTGCATAATATGTTGTTTTTTTTTCTTTTATAAATGTAGTCAAACAAAGATGGTGTGATTGCCCTCTTTGGAGCAAATGAGAGAGGGATGTTGATTATAACAACAGGATGTGTTTTAAGGATCAAGACGGAGTATGCGTTGTTCATGAATTCATCATTTGATAATTTGTTTTAAGAATAGTGTATTATTGAAAAAGAAGAGTAGATTTTCAATAATAATGTTGTTAGCACCTTTTGATTTTGTATAAATGGTTATCATATATAATATCAGATGTATATCATATATAATTTTACATTAGGTTATGTTCTGTATGAATTATCATATATGATTCTGTTCAAAAGTATATTTTTTTATGTTATGAACAAGTGTTTAGTTATTAATTATGCATACTTTTTGTTGTAATCATGAGTTCATCAGATTCTTTGTTTAATATATCCAAGTTTTCTTTGAGTATCATATATAATAATGCATTATCATATATGATAGTGCATTATCATATATGGCTTAATTTATCAAACCATCATGACATAATACCAAGAAAGTTAATCATATTAACAAGACGCTGTATCAAATACCAATGGATTATAAAATCGTCCATATACTTCAAAACTCCATTAGGAGATTACAAAGAAAAAACAAACAATAAACGTAAAAAATTCATGAGCTTCTTCACTAAGCTTCTTGGCCTTTTGGATGCTTGTAATATTCAACATGCCTTATAAACAGCTTCCTCTACACAAAAAAAGAAGATTTAATTCAATTTTCAAGCACTAATCACTATGATATATTTTATCATATATGATATTTTAGCTTAAATCATATATGATATAGTATATCATATATGATAGTTTAGCTTAAATCATATATGATATAGTATATCATATATGATATGTCACTAGCAAGTTATACTAAATATGTTCAGCGAGATTAAGCCATAAAAAAGAAGAGTTAATTAAATTTTCAACCACATAATCATATATGATATATTTTATCATATATGATACTTTAGCTTATATCATATATGATATATTTTATCATATATGATACTTTAGCTTATATCATATATGATATAGTATATCATATATGATACTTCACAAACAGATCATACTAAATCTGTTCAGCGAGATTAAGCCATAAAACCTTATAATTCACGAAAATAAGCTAATAAGTTAGCTTATAATTCATCATAATAAAGATGATGATAATCTATAAGCTTATTCACATTAGTTAGCTTTAAATTCACGTAGTTTCTCAAAGAAGCTATAAAAGAATAAGATTAATTATAAGCTTATTCACATCGAATAAGCTAAAAAAAGATGAATTAAAATAAATCGAATGAACTTTACCTTATTTAAGAAGTGGATGATCGATTTACGAAGGTGATGATCGATGAATTTGATGTTTGTGATGATTGATTAAGACATGAATATGTGTACGTGTGTGTGTTTTTGTGTGTGTTTTAGAGAGAAGAATAAAAAGGAAACTTCGATCCAGATCTGAGATGTGGAATTGGTATGTGGTGTTAGGTGGGAGGGATAAAATGACGAAAATACCCCTCCACTTTTTTTAATTAGAAAATAAGAATTAATGTGAGCCTTTGATCAAAATTAGATGGAAGGTGGGAATTAGTCCTCTTGTATTCAAAGGATACAGGGATCCAAAATAACCGGACTCTTAAAATATAGCTACAAATGTTGAGCCTCAAAACAAGAACTTTACAATGGGTTCAAGGCCCAAATTTCAAAAGCCCAACAACAGTCCTATATTCAGGATCGCAAGACATACATCAAATTCAGCTTTTGAGAAAGTAAAATACCATAATGTATAAAGATAATCCTAGAACAACATATCTTGAATAATTTCATAGTTCAAGTGTTGAAGTTCTCAATTATAAAACCTAAAAATCTTCTTAATATGAGATTCAATTATACATGCACTATTGATCAACCAAATAAAAACCTCAAACAACAACTTTAAATTCAAAATATAGCTACCAATATTGAGCCTCAAAATACTTTACCGTGGGTTCAAGGACGAAATTCAAAACCCCAACAACAATCCTATTCAGAATGGACATACACCAAATTCTGTTTTTGAGAAGGTAAATACTATAATGTATATCCCACTTATATTGATAATTATAAAACAACATATCTTGAATAATTTGAGAGTTCAAGTGTTAAAGTTGATGAGGAAGAATCTGATGGGTTAAATTTGATGCTAAAAATGTGATGAGAATTTAATGACAATGGATATCAGATGCATAAAAGGAACGATTTTATATAATATTTTTATTCAATAATTTTTTTTAATTGGTTGTATTTGTATATCAATAATTATAATTTACATATTAGGAGAAGGCAAACGGGCAAAAGCTGCGCCGCTAGCCCTTTTTGTATAGCAAAACCAAGTCTTTTTGTATAGCAAAACCAAGTCTATTTAATACAACGTTTGTGGATTTAGGAGTCAAAACATTAATATTCATAACACGTTATATTCTGGTAAGTAGCTTCACCGCCTCAGTTGCAAGGAAACCAAATGTATCAAACGCAAAAGAAATAAACACGTGTTGATTTTCAACACATGCTTTCTCGTGTTTAATCACTTTGCACGAGACGACTTTCAATAAATGCACATTATATTTTTACTTCAATTTCAACCCAAAAAATGAGAAGGAAATTTTGGTTTCAAAATACATAGGGTGCGTTTAGTTAGAAAACATTTTTCATTCTTTGTTTTGTAGAAAAAAAAATGATTTCTTTATCTACAAAATACATAAAAATTTGGAAAACGCGTTTAGTTGGAGAAATATGTGTTTGTGTTTTCTATTTTTCAAAAATATAAAGGAAACAAGGGGAAAATGTATTTTCTGTGTCTAAAAGAAAACCTAGAAAATAAAAAAAAGAGTTTTTATTTTGTGTGCAAAAGGGTAAAACAGGGATTTTGCATTTTTTAGAAAACATTTTTGAAAACCGATGATTTGAAGCGTTTTCTGTTTTCCTTATTTTATAGCAAACATTTTATAGAAAATATGGTGTTTTTCATCCAACTAAACGCAACCATAAATTTTCTCCGTTTTCCTCACTTTTCACTCCCTCTCTTTCTTCATTTATTATTGTCACACCATTTACTCTTCTTTGCACATGTTTCTTTTACTTTCCCCTCTAGAAAAAAACAAGATTTTGCTACCCGCGCGTTGCTGCAAGAGTCCCGCGGCAGACTCCATGTGATACATGTGATGATTTTTAACAATTCATTAAGTCAATAAATTCCTAAAGAATGCCGCCAAACATCAAATAACTTAACAAATTTTGAAACAAAAATCCATTGAATCATTCATATACAAATTTAGTATACAAACTTTGAAATAAATTGACTTTGAGTTTTCCTTGTTTTCTACTTCCGTAACTCGCAGAACTATCCTAATACATTAAGCTTTACTAAGCTTTACTACTAACATAAGCATAATATAAAGAAGGTTATCGTTTTCTACTTCCGTAACTCGCAAAAATATCATAGTGGACTAAGCTTTAATACTAACAGAAGCATAATATAAAGAAGGTTATTGATATTTTGATTTTGATAATCCGTAATCTAATTACGACCATGTTTGTAATAGTCATGAATTCTTTCATCTCTAAATTTTCAAGAGTCTCATCTTCAAGTTCTTTCATCACGCATATATAAGTTACCATATAATCACAAAATCCCTTGCAAAAAAATCAAATAAACACTAATGAGACTCCATAATTCTAGCAAAAATTCAGATGCTATATAGAAGTTCTATAGAAAATTTTGCATAATAAGTTAGGTGATCAAAACTTTATTTGCATAATGTTAGAATCTATCACCACCTCAAGTACGATATAAACACGTTTCTCAAAGAATCGCAACCTTTTGTAGACATTTCCTGAATGGCTTCTATCTAACAACCTTCTTGGGGCTGCAATGAAACAAACAAACCTACAGGATAAAGATCAATAATAGATACTCTCACTGCTCTTACAACATCTAGAATCAAAACCTATATGATTCCCATACAACAACAATAGAAGCCAAGCCCAGAGGTATCCTCAAAAAGTTACTTATTGCTTTCCTTCTAACCTTTAATAGAATTTCTATTGTACTTGTAAGAAAATCTATTGTATGTGTAAGCCTAAATAAGAGCTTGACATACGCAAAAAATGACATGCACAAACCAATAATACGCATCTACTTATAATATTTATAACAAAGCGAGCGCAAAGAACACGAAGCATGAATCGTCAACCCTAACTTTTTTTACTATTGTTAACAAATATAATTTCCAAAATCAATCTATATCCATTAATTTCACTCCGAACATGCTTATACCTAAGTCCAGAATATATCGTATATTAAGATTTAACAATCTAACCATTATTTATCAATGTCACACTATCGCGAGACTCGCCTTTCAGTTCAGAAGCAAGATATGGACCATATACTACTGATCTTGCCTACATAATTCAAACCTATCGACTTTTGGTTCAAACATATACAGGTTTTTGACTTAAAACTGATACAGGTACAAAGCAATGTTCGTTAGCTGATTTTAATGGTTCATTTCAGGTAGGAATTTTGGTTTATTTGCTGGTTCGTTTCCAGGTACGATCTAAGGCAGAAATTTTTTAGGAAAGTTTTATCACAAAATCCATTTTAGAACCTATTGCATACTTAAATTCAATTGAAAACTAACCCAACATATGTATTGTACTTGTTGCAGCACGGGAAACCTACAGCCTTGCATAGAAATGTCCATCGTTTCCAAATTTTAGCCAGATCATTCACCTTCTTCTTTGTAGATGCTCTTGTTAATGAGCGACTCTGCATATTACAAAGGTATATGTTTCATAAGTCACTTTTTAATAAGCTGCCGTTTGAGACAAATATCGTTCACGCGCAAAGAAAATAAGAAAATCCAAGCAGACGCTACCTGTGATAGCAAAGTTGAATCTACTGTGTTACTTCTTCAACAACAATAGAGAATGAATCACAGGACATTATATACACTTTCACTGTACTGACTCCTGTAAACTATAATAAATGCAAATGGGTCAATAACAGCGGAAAAGAGGGCAATCTAAAAGGTAATACTCCCTCCGTCCCAAAATTATTGTCCACCGACAAAAAACACACAGTTTAAGAAAAGTACCACCTTTTCAGTTTTCTCTCTCTTACTTTTTGCAGAAAGACAGTTTTACCCTTAATCAATTAATTAAAAACCTTTGTAAAGTTTGTAATTATGATTTCACTTAAGGGTAAACTTGTAATCTCGATCTAAAATTTCTACCTATTTTTAGAAGTTTTAGAAGTGGACAATTAAATTGGGACAAACCGAAATGGAAAGATGGACTATAATTTTGGGACGGAGGGAGTAATATAATGCAGCATACCTGTACAACCAATTAAAACCTTCCTATGCGGGCCAGGATCCTTTCTCAACAAACGCGAGTTCACTTTCTCTGAACAACTTTTCGATACTATAATTTTGATTTATTTTTGTAAAACCCTCCATTTTTCTTCCGAATAATTGTCACGGGATTCCTGGGGCTGCTGCATCCGACGACAGGCTGTGAAGCAAAATCCAAATTCACGGTGCTCATATTTACGTAACTTCTTACCTACTCTTTTGACTACAACAACCAATATGGTAGCATGGTTCTCTCTACAACATCACATAAAACATCTCGAGCAGCACCTTCCACAGTCTCTAACGTGGCATTGGTCACCTACATCCATAAATGACACACACATGTTCTTACTGTCGCTCAGCTCAAACCATATGTAAAATATCTGTACGATTATTACAGTTAATACAAAACCATAAATTACAAACCGAGTTAGAAATGCGAACCTCTCCATCCTTTTTAATAACTCTAGCAGTGATCTTCTTCAAATTGTGTCCACATGTGACGATTTATCCAGAGCTGCAATTTCATCATATTATCAATAATCCAATAGTAACTGCATAAAAATCTAACATGCTATTGCTTATATTATTTTTCACTGCATACCGCTAGCTTAATTTTTTGCTAATCTAACTCACGTTAAGTTTCTAACCGAAATTTGATTTTATTCCTTACCAAATCAACCCATTATAAATCATAATCACATCTTCTATTTTGAAGATAACTGCTTCTTTAACAAATTCTACCATACCACATCATAGAAGTCCATCACAACCAATGTTAACACAAATCATACCATCGAAATCGTTGTGATTCAGCTGATAATCAACTTAGAACACTAAATACAACTTTTTTCAAATTTATCTATTATTTTAACAAACTTTATGAAACTCTTGCAAACCCTTCTGTCAATACCTTAACATTTCATCTATGTGTAGTAGCCCTTAGACCTAAATCTGCACTCTATTTGATTACTAACTCTGTTACATTACCTAATTCATTGCACAACATCAAATTCATCCAATTCAAACACTACTTTTTAAGCAATAAAAACCGAGATTGATCAAATATTATATTAGCAAGAAAATCAACATCGATATATTAAGATTTTATAATCTCAGCCTGAACATCATAATATTTTTCAACAACATTTTCACCAATTTAGCGGATTCTGAAAATTCCAATACGGAGGTTAAAGTCATAGACATGATATAACTTGTTCTAAAAGATTTTGATATATGAAAATAAAAAATAACATCACAAAAACATAACCTTGCTTTAACACTTGCCTTAACCGATTACACTCCTGCAAATGCTCCCGTCAATGGCTACCTCTTGAGTAACAAACGTTGGCATAGAAGGCCACACTTCCAACTTTATCCCCCAAATTAGTTTAGGAAAACATATATGAAGAATCTTCTTAATGGGAGAATCAAAGAAGATTTGTTGTGGTGAATATTTTCCCAAATTTGTTGCTGATGAAGATTCATCAGAATTGTGAAAGAAGGTTGGTGGTGGGAGGCCAGAGCGGTGGGTGCATAAGCAAGGGCGGAGCCAGACTACAAAGTAATCACAAAATTTTTAATACGAGTAAATATATAGTACATAGTTTTAGAATCGGGTTCATTTTAAAGAAATAGAGATTTTTAGCAAATATATATATTACGCGACAAAAATACCATCGACTTCCCGTGCATCCCCTAAAAACCCCTAGCTCCGCCCCTGTGCATAAGTGAGATTTGGTAGGTTTATTAGTCATCAGGTTGGCTACTTGTTTTGTTTAGAAGATAGGATAGTCCAATCACACGTTTTAAACATGTAAACAACTCAAGATCTTTCTCACATACAGAATGTTACTGTTCATAAGATTATAATATTGTTATTTTTGAGTTACTGTTTAAACTGTGTGTATGAAAAATCACCATAAATGTATATATTAGTAATTTGATAACATAATCATATTTTTATTTCTTTCACTTTTCTTTCAGTTTTACTCAAAATCAAAATTTGAAAACAATAAAAAAACTATCCTCTTATTATATGATTGATCCTCGAACAAAGGCCAAGTAATATCTCGAATGCAACTCAAAATTGACTCAAGTAATGAATTCCAGCGATAATGAGTCAAAAAATTAGACAACGTTTAGCTGTAGAAAAATCTTCTTACTTTTGCGTTTCTAATTTTTTTAGAAGGGAATGGTGTTTTCCTCTAGAGAGTTGAGAATTTGTAAAGCCGTTTAGGTGGAGTTATATTTTCCCCTTTTAAAAAATCACCCCGGATTAAGAGGGACATGATGGCATGTAAACATGTTACTAACAATTGATTATGGTTAGAATGAAAGAATTGAATGATATATTAGGAAATGTCGTGCTTTTTTTTTGTTAAAGAGAAGAAGATGAATAATAGTAAAATAGGCTTCTATTTTTCAAGAAAAAATTTCAAGATTGGTCCCTATCGTTTACACAGAATATCAAGTTCGGTCCCTATCTCAAAATAAGTCTACCGATCGTCCCTATCGTTTACATTTACAATCAAAATTCGTCTATATCTTGGATGAGGGTTAGTTTTCTTCGTTAAGTGATATGAAGAGAAGAGTATTTTATACCTTTTACTTATTCTTATCCACACCCACCAAAACCCATCATCACCTACCCACCACCCACACAAAAACAAAACCCAGATATATCTCTCTCTCAAATCAAAACCCAGATCCTACCATCTTGACTCAAACCAAAAGGTGGTAGACAACCCACCTTTAGCTTCATCACCAGATAACGATGATGACTCATCCTTAGAAGCATCAGACGATGATATCCAACCCTAACAACAACGTAATTCAGTGTACCATCAGATTCAGATGACGATGAAGAACAAAACCCTAAGTTCTTGAAAAACAAACCAACGCCCCTTTTTCTATCAGTGACCCCATTCCATATCTATAATCCACCTACAAATCTATCAACCAACTGATTTTTATCAGTTCTGAGACATTCGGGTTCATGGGCTACACGGTTTCATACTTTCAAGGAGCGAGCTTCAAGAGTGTGCTTCAGGGTTTTGTGCTTCAGGGTTTTGTGCTTACTGATTATTCGCTAGGTTCAACAATCTAACCAACATATGAGCTGGGAAATGGCGCTTAAACATCATACCATAAACTCACGGCCTCAACAACCATTGTCCTCAAAAACCCAAATCCAAGATGTTATATCACTGATGAAAGAGCACTAGTTATTCAAATCAATGAAACAAACAACCCAAAATTCGAAACCTCAATTTCATAAATCAAAATTCCAAATTCAAACTTATCACCACTTAACCCGCGTCGGTTAATGCACCACACCATTCTACAAACCCTTAATGATTCGACCCTTCATTCATTCATTGATTCTTCCATAAATCAAATATGGTTTTGCATAAATCGATAACTAAGTATATCGATTGATATTTTTTGAATATGGGATTGACCATTAATCCTTTTGTTACCCGTAAAAGATTGACCATTAATCGACTCCTTTATTCCCATCAGATCCATATCATCGCACCAACAATCAACTCAACCGAGGATCTTCACATCGAGATCATGTCAAGAACATCATTCAAAAGAACCCCTTTGGTAGAACAAAGACATAACCAATATTCACAAAGATCAGGCCTGCAATTTGTACAACTCAGAAGACTAGTTTTTGCAATCAACCTGAACATCCCAATGTCATGACTATGTAAGTGTATTCACGAACAGTCACCCAGTTCCATCTGATTAATATCAAACAAATATAACTTCTTTTATCACATCCACCTCGTCCAGCTTTTAATCTGAAATTCAAACCCATTTTCTTAAATTTTCTTTTAAGTTGGTTCAAACACCATCGCAACACATCAAACCTATTTCTCAACAACAACACCTCGATATCCATTCTACCACTATCCCAACATAATTACACCAACGAAAAGAACAACCCAACTCGAAGAAATATCAAACTTCATATCTATTCAATCCGCAACAGCAAAAATTGAAGTTCTTGACTTCGAAGACCCAAAAATCATCAAATCTATATGAACCCCCAAAAAATACTGATTATTCAATTTAAACAACTCGTTTTTTGTGGCCACAAGAAAGGAAATCATCCATCTTTATAATGTCTCGAATTTTTTCTTGTTACGGGTTAATATGCTTTGTGTGATTTTGATTTTGTGTTTTGATGGAAGGATTTTGGATATTGTTTTTTTTTATGATTTTGGTGATAAAAACAATGATTTATGAGTGACGGTGGTGTTTGGGTTTAGTGGGGATAAGATTTTGTGTGGAGTATTTGGTGTACACGTGGAGTATGCAGTCAAATAAAGTAAAGGACCGAAATACCCTTACATTTCTAAAATTTAACGTTAAAAACTAACCCCTATCTAAGATAGGGACGAATTTTGATCTAAAATGTAAACGATCGGGACTATCGATGGACTTAATTTGAAATAAGGACCAGACTTGATGTTTGGTGTAGACGATAGGGACCAAACATGAAATTTTTTCATTTTTCTATATGAAATGAAAAGTAAGAAATTCACATTTCACAAATTAGAAATATGTGACAAAACGGGTTATTTTGAGAAATCCTTATTAACTCCCTTGGTCCTCTCCCCAAACCCATTTAGAAGTCTACTAGATCAGTCATTTCCATCCTTAACCAAACATATAGCGGTCGGTTGCATTCTGTAAGCTAACTCGATTTCATTATTGAGCTTTTAGGATTTTTGTCAAACACTTTAAACAAATGCATATTACTTATTTGGGTTTTTGTTCATCAAGCATACGCTTATGCGATTCAACATCATCAATTTTTAAGAAATGAAAGAAAATAACATGAGAAAGGAAGAAAGTGAAGAGTGTGTTTAAGTTACCATTATACATCACACCTCAAAAATCCTAGTAGCAAAAAAAAAAATCTTACAATTTCTTTTTAGATTAAATCGTAAAAATCTTCTTAATTTTAGATTATATCATACATGAAGTTCATATCAAATCAAAAACCTCAAATAACTTCAAGTTTAAAATATAGTTGTTGGAAATTATTGTTGGTAAAATAACTTTTGACCAACTTTCACTACAAAATTTATGACATTTGCTTACTAAATTAAATGTGAAAGAGTAAGTAATAGAGGAGAGCACTAAAAGTCTATACTTACTCAATATTGAGTAAGCAAAAATATTTTCTATTAATTTCTACTCAAAAAGAGTCATCAAAAGTTAATTTTTATCAACTCCTACTCATAAGAAAAAGAGTAAGTAATAGAGGGGAGCACTAAAAGTCATTACTTACTCAATATTAAGTAAGCAAAAGTGTAAAACTTTTAATGACTCTTTTTTTAGTAGGGAAAAAAGTAAGCAAATGTTTTTGCTTACTTTTATATGCATTGTGTTTTAGTAAGGAAAACTTATAGTGACTTAAACGATTATAAATTTTATTACTAAGCAAAACTTTTAGTAAGTAAATGTCATTTATTTTGTAGTGTTTGGACACAATTATGTATATGAATGTATCATATATATTAGTGATACTTTATAGGTTCGCATTCTCCTTGAAGAGAGCTTCGCAATGAGCCTTTATGTGTCCAAAGTGAAGGTGATGTGAATGAGATATCGTGTCTCAAAGTTAAGCATTTGGTATCATGCTTAAAGAGGAAAAATAGTTTATTTTTTGTCCCACGTTGGTGGGATGAGTAAACTGGAAGGGAGTTTATTGTGTATAAATAGAGGCATAATTCCATAGTTTTTACACACATCAAATCAATAAGTATTATTATTGATTTCCAACATATGGAGTACGCATCTGTAAAGGTGAAATTTCAGACAGTTTTGTTAAGTCCGACATTACAACTTACTGTTTCGGCTGTTGTACCCTGGGAAACAAACGGCGAATCTATTTTAAGGAAAGTGTCAAACACGTGCCTCGGCTCTTTAGTTCTAAGCGTGTCTTACGCGTGCCTCGACTTGCTGGTGATTTAGTAAGTCTTTTTGTTATTATATTGTTTTATTTAATTATCGTTTATAATTATGTCTGTATTTATTTTTCTATTATTTATATTCTCTTATTTCTTTTATGTTAATTTAATTAATTTTATAGTGTTATAGTTTCCCTACAGTCTTAAAACAGATTCCGTGTAACATAATTAAACACTTTTTTTGCTAAAATCATATTAATTTAAATAACAGATTTTTATACAAACTGTATTCTCTCGAAACCAAGATTGTGTTTCTTTGGGAAATCAGTTTTCGCGTAAACAGAATTTTAATTAACAGATCTGGTGTTACAGATCTATAAACGATTTTTTAAAAACAGTTTATCGTATTAGTTTGTGTTGAAATCATGATGAGTCTATTTCCAAACTGATCGTTTAGTTGTTTATTACATATGTTATAATTTTAACCTGTATTTAATGAAGCCACGATTGAGTTTCTTTGAATCAGATTTGGTACAAGTTTGTATAAACCATGTCGAGTTTATTAGTACCAAACTGTTTTGATAGTTCTTAACTGTATTCCGTTAGAATATTGACAACTTTACTTGTGGTAACACAATTGTGACCCTAGTGAATCTTGTAAATATAATTGGTGCGCCAGTTACAGCATGATTGGAATCATGGTGAATTTAGATTCATTGAAACCAAGTGGAGTTTCTTTGACACAAATCTCATAAAAGATAAGTTGTTATTTTATGATATCATTAGAACGTATTCATTAATCTCATAAAATGCAAGCTCTTATTTTATTAGACTTTTGAAACATGTTCAATTAAATCAAGATGAATTTCTTTGAAACAAGATGTCGACAATGGTATGAGTTATCATTAAATATCAGATTACATACACTATTTTTATTAAATTAGTGGAAGAGTTTGTTTGACTTGTGTAATTCATTGTAAATTGGGCCGAGTTTAATTATAAAACCGTTATAATTCTTGAAACCTTGTTGAGTTTATAGATATATATATATAGAAACATTGTCGAGTTTAAAGGTAAATTTAAAGAAACCTTGTGGAGTTTCTTTAGAAGAATGTATCTACTGAAACCTTGTTAAGTTTCATTGTAGAAATAGATCATGTGAAGTTAAGATCTTCTGAATGAAGATTGACAACATAATATTACATATGTGTTTTTTGGTAAAACATTAGGTTATAGTTGATTTCTTCTTTAATTGTTTAGTCGAAAGACTTCCTTTAAAGTGGATTTTGTAAAACGGATCTTACAAAACGTTTGCGTTTCAAACAAAATTCGATGTAATTCGCTTTTGGTTAAGAAACACTATGTGATTTAGCACGTTGTTAATAGTACCAAAATTAGTGTCAACTAAATCGTGGGACCTCTTAATAACATTCGGAATGTCACGAGTAAAATCAAAAGGGAGACCGATAGTTACTTGTACGGTAGATGCTTTGAAGCATTCAGAAACTTGTTGTGCCATAACTATGCGTTATATGGTCTGAATGACATGAAACCTGAGGCCATGATGGAATCCAACCATAGCTAATGGTGCATTCGCACTTTAGTATCATGTCATGTATATGGTGATAAGATTTGATTAACTCTTATAATGCAGTTGAAAATGGAGAGAACGAGTTTGAGCAACTCTCTAACTGCGAATATCAAGGAAAAAGAAGATGTGATTCACATTTGGAAAAGACACTAAGTTAACCAACGCTGTGTGTGACGGATATTCGTAGGAATCTTATGTCCGGATGGTTGCTTAATGAAATTTGGCTTTCATATGTGTTTGAATCAAATAAAAATCGATTTGACGAATAACATAAATTTAATGCATACGGGTTATGCCTTTAAAATGGTTAAGTTGATTATATCTTATAATGGTCATTTTAAATGTATGTTATGACTTACTTTGACATGTTTGGATTTTTTTACTCAACATGTTGTCCAATTAAACCAATTTGGATACCCATTTTTATATTGACACGGATTACAAAATCAAAACTTATGTTGAAGCCAAATTGATATGTCTTTTCTCTTGGTTGAACAGAAATAACCAAAAACCTTCATATGATTCACATGGTTTTATGTGATTTGGAATTGATACCTACTAAGGTAGAGAGTATCGTGTACTTCATCATATTGGCTGAATGTGGTAAAAAATATTGCTAATTACACTTATTTGAGAGTAAGGATATAGACAAGCTTGATCTATATACATAAGTTGAGAACCAACTTATTATGGTTAATAAGGTGATTTGAAGTTATTGGAGGTGAATATGTGTATCCATTTCTAAATTTTTATGCTAAACTTGGAATAAGACACAAATTCATTGTTGTTGATTTAGAAAAGAATCCTGCCTTAGAAGAAATGGTTAATGTCATGTTCTTAAATCCAGGTTTAAGCCATGGCATGTGGGGGAAGCGATTATATCGATTACTTATCTTTTAGATAAGATCCCTTGTAAATAAAATAAGATACTTCTTACGAACTATGGGTGAGAAGAAAACTATCTTATAAGTAGTTACAAATGTGAGGGATATCTAGCTAAGATATCCATATGAAATTCATGGTTCGAAAGATTGGAGCTAAACCCATGGATTGTATATTCACAGGATTTGTTATGAATAGCAGTGCTTATCGTTTCATTGTACATGAATCGAAAATAGACATAGTAATGGAATTAAGGAATGATTCATTCTTTGGAAATATATTCCTTATTTACAAATAAAATTGAAAGATCGTCTATAATACATGACGAGGTTGTCCAAGGTCAGAGACAACGAGATGATATTGATCTCTTAGAAGAGAGACAAGATTGAGCCAAGGAGAGGTTAAACCTATAAGAAACAAAATGGCATGAACCGAGAGATTGGTTAGATTCGGGTTTTGTTTCTTTTATGGTAAATAAAATGGAAAAATGAGTCTACTTCTTCCTGAGAAGCAGTAACTTCTTTGAAAGGGTATCAATAGAAAGAAGCCATTAAAAGTGAAATATATTATATTTTACAAAAGTAAAAATAGAAGCTCGTAGATGTACCTTAAGTTGTAAACCACTAGGCTATAAATGGGTCTTCAAAAAGCAGATAAAAGTCGATGTCACCATTGACATGTGCAAAGAAAGATTGGTAATCAAAGAATTTAAAAAACGAGAAGGTCTATCTTCCTTTGATGCTTATTCACATGTTACACGAATAACCTCAATTATGATGGTACTTTATTTCCGCATTAAGAAATTTTGGAAGTTTCTTATGTGGATGTGAAAACGATATTTCTAAAATAGGGATTTAGAAAAAGGAACCATACATGAACCAGTCTGAGGGTTTCATAGTTCCTATGCTAGAGAGAAAAGTTTGTAGGCTAATTAAGTCATTATATGGTTTAAGGCAAGCTACCAAACAATGACATCAAACTTTATGACCATATCATGTCAGAATGTGGATTCAAAATTGATGTATGTACGTGTGATCAATAGTAGATATGTACTCCCTTGTATTTATACATAAATATACTTATCACTAGAAGTGATAACAAGATGAATAAATCCACTAATGATCTGTTGGAGTCAATATTTGACATGAATTTCATTAGTTTCTGGGTTTGTTGAACCCATATGGATTTGTTTTGAAGTCAAACATTAAGAAAAACAATATTATTGAGAGGTTCAATGTGAGGGATTCCGGCCTAGCTAGAGTACAATGACATCTTTTAAATCTATTTAAAATAGAGGTAAAATTGTTTCCCATTTTTAATACTCAAAGAATATTAGGTATCTTATGTGTCTAATGACGTGTGTATGATCTGATTTAGAACTTATAATCAGGAAAGCAGATATATTAGTAACTCAAGTGGGGACCATTTGAATAAGTATTACTTGAGTACTATGATACTAATAATATTGAATTATGGAAGATATCCTACTACTATCAAGTGATAGAGTAATGCAAATATGGATTCTTACATATAAGAATCTAGATCCACTAGAGGGGATGTATTTATCCTAAGTGAAAAGCTATGTCTTAGAAATCTTGAAAGTATCTCAAAGAGACAATTATAGCTAAATCTATGATGAAATATGAATTTATTATTTGAGATAAATTTATAGAATATGCAGGATAGTTTACGTTAATTTATAAAGGACATACCAAGATGACGTATACCAGTAACGACCATGTTTACAAAGTGTGATAGTCAATAGAATTTGACAGAGCTCATATCACAAATGTAAAACGGTAAGTCGAGATATATCCGTCATAGATTGTGATTGTTGCGACAACTACTCTCAACTAGAGTTATCACGAATGACTACGTAACGTCAAAGGATAACATCGCGGATCCACTTACGAAAGGCTTAAGCAGAGAGTTAGTTAGTGAGTCGTCTAAAGGAATGAGACTAAAGCCCTTGAAGGAATGAGTTTCTATGAAGGAAAACCTAACCCACTTGACTGGAGATCCCAAGATCTAGGTTTAATAGGACAACCTAATCATAGAAATGTGGGGGAAGTCACGTCAATATGGGGGAGTTACTTAATAAAGTAACTTTCCTAGTCCATTCCTAGAACAATGTGACTTATTGAGAGGTTAAACATATGGCTTAAATGATTTAGGATGAAATCATAAAGCATGATGATTCAAGATGAAATCATAAAACATATGTTTTTAATGATTCAAGATAAAATCACTTATGTAAGAGAGAAGTAGGGGTCGCTTCAAAGGAAATTGTGGGGGCGTAATTTCTAAGAGCTCTTGCAGAACCAGGCTAGTGTTCATGACCATAACGAACACGACTATGAGGACTTGACAATGTCAGGGAGAGTCTTGTGTGAGTGTGTATTGTCGTCTACGTAAACAGAGGCTAAGTTCAAAGACATCGCGTCTACTTAGATCTAGGAGACTAAGTGCATCTCACAAGGTAAGGTTCAAAGGATCACACCTACCTATCCTATGCAAGATTCAACTGTTGGAATTTTATTGGAACTTTTGTGTATTACAACCGATCTCTATTCATGCGGGGGATTGTTGGAAAATATTGTTGGTAAAATAACTTTTGACCAACTTTGGACACAATTATGTATATGAATGTATGATATATATTAGTGATACTTTATAGGTTCGCATTCTCCTTGAAGAGAGCTTTGCAATGAGCCTGTATGTGTCCAAAATGAAGGTGATGTGAATGAGATATCGTGTCTAAAAGTTAGGCATTTGGTACCATGCTTAAAGAGGAAAAATAGTTTATTTTTTGTCCCACATCGGTGGATGAGTAAACTGGAAGGGAGTCTATTGTGTATAAATAGAAGCCTAATTCCATAGATTTTACACACATCAAATTAATAAGTATTATTACTGATTTCCAACATATGGAGTACACATCTGTAAAGGTGAAATTTCGGGCAGTTTTATTAAGTCCGACATTACAACTTACTGTTTCGGCTGTTGTACCCTGGGAAACAGACGACGAATCTGTTTTAAGGGAAGCGTGTCAAACACGTGCCTCAGCTCTTTAGTTCTAAGCGTGTCTTACGCGTGCCTCGACTTGCTGGTGATTTAGTAAGTCTTTTTATTATTATATTGTTTTATTTAATTATCGTTTATAATTGTGTCTGTATTTATTTTTCTGTTATTTATATATAGTTATTTCTTTTATGTTAATTTAATTAATTTTATAGTGTTATAGTTTCCCTACAATAGCTATATTTTATCAAAAAAAAATATAGCTACATTCTTGAGCCTCAAACACTACAACCGTATTAAATAAGTGTTATTTGTTGCGGTTTCTTTTCAAACCGCACCGAATACTATATTTTTGTTACAGTTTCCTTATAACCGCATCTAAAATCCGCACCAAATACCATCATATGTAGTAGTGAAAGCAAAAACTTTACCATAGATTTAAGAATTAAATATTAAAACCCAACATCAATCATATTCAGAATCATATCCATTGACGAAGCCAGAAGATGTCCCATGAATCCCACGATAACTTTGGATTTTTTCCCTATAGTTTTAGTTTTTAAAAATAACACAAGTTTTTCTCAAATGCATCTTAAATATACATAGTCCATCAAAATTATTTCTAATTTTATTTATTTACTTTCAAAATGTGTTTTAATCTTAATTATTTAGTATATTTACAAATACAAAAATAAGTATAAAATTTAGTAAAACGTCAATATGACAAAATACATTGAAAAAGACATCAAACTCTATTTCTTTTTCATGTTAAAGCCCAAATCTTTTTCTAAACGACTTTTTATTCGCTCCGGTTAGTAAATTCGACACTCTACTTCTCTAAAGATGTAACAAATTTTTTTATTATCTTTATTTATTGTTTGTTTCAATAAGGTGTAATTATATTCTCCAATAATTTATAGCCTTTGAACATTTTTTTGTTGATTTACCTGCATGTGACACCATTATTATGGTTATACGCCTTTATGCAAGTCGTTATGCTATTGAGTTTGTATTTGTGATACATATTTTCTTTTAAATAGAAACTATCCTACTAATTAAGTTGTACATTTATAAAACTTGATGTACCTATTGTCTAATTAAGATGATATTGTATCTATACAACTTTATAAAATATTTATGCCTTTTTATAACTATATGAGTACCCGCGCATAGCAGCACGATTTTCTAGCAACGATAATTAACGATATACGATATTATGGTCACTATCAAAAGCGATTGAAATAATTTCCACACTACAAAGTATCTTAAGGTCTTTTTACGTTGCATACAATCCTGCTCTTATTAATCAAAATGTCATATTACATTTTCATTGTTTTTAGCAATGCGTCTTTTGAACGTCACTCTCTTGCAAGACTCCAATCTTCGTTTATATTTGCTCAATTTCCATATTCGTTCTTCGTTATCTGCTTTGACACACTATTATGTACAGATTACGTACGGAGAATTTTCTTCTCGTTTTCCTCCGTGTCTCTTGGCGTAGTGAGGAACTGTCACTTTCCTATATCTTCCCTCTAATCGATTTCAGATTACGGAGTTGGTATGGTGAGCGCACAGGAGGTGCAGGGATATCTCCAAGACACGTTTTCTAACATAAGCTAGAAATATATAACTTTCTACAAATACAAAAGGTGACTAAATTTATTATAATCTACAAATACCTACGATGACCAAGTTTCAAGAATAAAGAAGCTGCAAATTTCCTCTCTATATTAGATACATTCATGTTGTGTTACAATGATTGGGCACATACTCACATTTATAAAGTAACATCCAAACACCCCTCGTTTTCTACCCATCAACTATCACAACGCACATGATCCCTGAGTTTGAACCTTTTTGGTTGTCTAAACTGATTGTTTATTTGCTCTTAATCTAAGTTGTCGCCAGAAACCTACTCTATAATAATGTCTTTCTAACATAACTGAGATTTTAGTTTGTAAAAGAATAGAGAAAATGTGTCATGGTCTGTTCCATTAACCGTGTGTGTATGTATGTTAGGTTTCAACTGACACGTGTTTCTAAATACTATCAAACCCGGTCTATTACCTGTCATTACCGAAACCCAACCTGCCACAATTTCCTTTGTTTATTTACGAACCTTTTTTAATCAATATACGAAAAATCATTGCAACCTTTGTTCCATTTTATTATTCTAGAATTTAATCTTTTTTAACATGTATAGAGATGTAAAAGAGAATAAAGCTGGCACCTTGACTATTTTCCCTGATTTTCCTTCTTTACTCTTTACATCTTTGCTCTTCAAATCAGTTACATTATATGAAGCTCAAAAGGGGGTTGCAGAAAGAGATCAGAGGATGAGCACCTGCAAATTAATCAGATTAACAAACAAAAGGAAAAAAATTGAACATTTGTATACAATTAACTTTAGGTTTATAACTATGTAATGACGATTTGAGTATAAAACAAACCTGTTTACTTGCAGGATTGTTGCAATATTCATCATCTGTTACACAACTGTTTTCTCGTCAAGTATTGAGTCTAGGATTAATCTGAAAAAGAAGTGAGTAGTTCTATTTAGTACACATTTTATATAGTAGGGACCATAACTCTATAACGCTCAAATCGGTTTCTTTTCGTATGATCGCCCTTGTTTATGTGTAGGTTGTTCAGACTATGGACCCAACTAAAGCTTGGATTATGCAATGGCATCGTTTTTTTGTAAAGCCCTAGTAACATTTCTACATTTTATATAGCTAATCAAATATATTGGTGTGCATTAAGCAAAAAGAAGTGACGAACCAGAATGAAGTAGTAACTTTTGCCAAATTTTACACATCTTCCCACACACTCATCATTCAAATCACTCGAGACATCATACATGGCTATGTATGATATTTGGTAAAGCAGCCCCTCTCTCTCTCTCTAGCCTTACAAAATTTGTCTCTCACTCGCACTTTCTTAACTGTAACCTGACTTTTCCTAACTGTCGCACACTTTCGCCTATAGATGACTTTGCTTGCAACTGCTTATTCGACTGTTACCCCATTTCCTTTCCAAACTTTCTAAATAACGGAACAAATAGTGGACCTAGTAATCCTCGAAAAATGAACCACTCGTGTACGATACTCTCAGAAATATTTACTCAATAAAACTCTCAAAAAATTAATAAAATACAAAACATAACATAAATAAATACTATTAGTGTTCACATTTCATATATTAACTACGGAGTATGCAAAAAAATAAGAAACAAATAAGGAAACCGGTATCCGTCAGTCAACCTAATACAACCCAACCCTTTTGAACCCTTTTTATCCAATTCCTGCATTTGGTAACGTATAATTTATAAATAAAAAATAGTACCATTGTCGTCAGTCTGTGCTTAAAATAAAATATAGCCGCAGTTCCATTGGAAAGGCTATTTTTGTTTCTAATGTTGGATTTCGATGCAGAACTTTTCATTAGTAGATACACCTATAAATTCAAATCAAGATACAAATTGAATTTCAGTTATATACCCTATAATACTTTTATATATAAATTGGTAGATCTGTCTAAAATACTTTTATAAATAAATGGATCGACATCATGATAGGTTCCAATATACTTTTTAGAGTTAAGATGATAGTGTTTGAGATCATTAGTGTTTGGTAGATGCAAGATGATAGTGTTTGATAGATGCCAAACACTAATGGTCTCTGCATCATACATACAATGATAGATGCAAGCTATTATATAAACGAAAATTTAGATGATACATAAGTGTCATTACCATCATTTGTTAAGCATGAGCCTCTGACATTTCCTAGAGTACATAGATAAACACTTGCACCTTGTAAATTTGGTTTTCCATTTATAAACCCATATACACATGGAAAACCTGGATCTACAAATAAATTGATAGGTCTATATAAGAAGACCTTAAAACCTTGATTAATAATCAGAGACCGAATAACAAAACTATAAAAAAAACCTTAAAATGAGAAAACCCTTTTCGGAGGAGGGGTGGATTTATGTGATTGTTTCGATTCGATGCTAGTGATGTTCGGTGGTGCAGGTATGGTGATGGAGGGGTTTGACAGAAGGAGTAATGGTGGTGTGATATAATGGATTCTGTGATGGTGCCTCATATGTGAAACAAAAACCAATACAAGAAATAACGTATGATTTCATGATGCAATTAATTTTCAGTAATACCATAAATAAGATAAGAATGAAACTTATATGAGAAGTTTGGTTGAAAATTTTCAACTTTTAACTTTCAACATTTGACATACACCCTTTATAGGGTATATAGGTATACGACCGATCATTTTAACCTTTTTTCATTTTTATTATTCTAGAATTTAAGCTTTTTTTAGCATGTATAGAGATGTAAAAGAAAATAAAGCTGGCACCTTTACTATTTGCCCTGATTTTCCTTCTCTACTCTTTACATCTTTGCTCTTCAAATCAATTACGTTATATGAAGCTCAAAAGGGGGTTGCAGAAAGAGATCAGAGGATGAGCACCTGTAAATTAATCAAATTAACAAACAAAAGGAAAAAAATTGAACATTTGAATACAATTGACTTTAGGTTTATAACTATGTAATGACGATTTGAGTATAAAACAAACCTGTTTACTTGTAGGATTGTTGCAATATTCATCATCTGTTACACAACCGTTTCCTCGTCAAGTATTCAGTCTAGGATTAATCTGAAAAGAAGTGAGTAGTTCTAATTAGTACACATTTTATATAGTGGGGACCATAACTCCATAACGCACAAATCAGTTTATTTTCGTATGATCGCCCTTGTTTATGTGTGGGTTGTTCAGACCATGAACCCAACTAACAAATCTTGGATTATGCAATGGCATCGTTTTTTGTAAAACCCTAGTAACATTTCTAAATTTTATATAGCAAATCAAATATATTGGTGTGCATTAAGTAAAAAAAGTGATGAACCTGAATGAAGAAGTAACTTTTGCCAAATTTTACACATCTTCCCACACACTCATTATTCAAATCACTAAGACCTCATACATGGCTATGTCTGGTATTTGGTAAAGCAGCCCCTCTCTCTCTAACCTTACAGAATTTGTCTCCCACTCGCACTTTCCTAACTGTAACCTGACTTTTCCTAACTGTCTCACACTTTCGCCTATAGACAACTTTGGTTGCAACTCCTTATGGGACTATTACCCCATTTCTTTTCTAAAATTTCTGAATAACGGAACAAATAGTGGACCTAGTAATCCTCAAAAAATGAACCACTCGTGTACGATATTCTCAAAAATATTTACTCAATCAAACTCTCAAAAAATTAACAAAATACAAAACATACCATAAATAAATACTATTAGTGTTCACATTTCATATATTAACTATGGAGTATGCAAAAAAATAAGAAAAAAGTAAGGAAAACCGGTATCCGTAAGTCAACCTAATACAACCCAACCCTTTTGAACCCTTCTTATCCAATTCCTACATTTGGCAACGTATATTTTATAAATAAAAAATAGTACCATTGTCGTCAGTCTGTGCCTTAAAATAATATATAACAGCAGTTTCATTGGAAAGGCTATTTCTGTTTCTAATGTTGGAATTCGATGCAGAACTTTTCATTAGAAGATACACCTATAAATTTAAATCAAGATACAAATTGAGATTTCAGTTATATACCCTATAATACTTTAATATATAAATTGGTAGATCTGTTTAAAATACTTTTATAAATAAATGGATCGACATCCTTATAGGTTTCAATATACTTTTAAGAGTTAAGATGATAGTGTTTGAGATCACTAGTGTTTAGTAGATGCAAGATGATAGTGTTTGATAGATGGCAAACACTAATGATCTATGCATCATACATACAATGATTGATGCAAGCTATTATATAAACGAAAATTAAGATGATACATATGTTTCATTACCATCATCGTAAGCATGAACCTCCGACATTTCCTAGAGTACATATATAAGCACTTGCACCTTGTAAATTTGATTTTCCATTTATAAACCCATATACACATGGAAAACCTGGATCTACAAATAAATCGATAGGTCTATATAAGAAGACCTTATAACCTTGATTAATAGCCAGAGACCGAATAACAAAACTATAAAAAAAACCTTCAAATGAGAAAACCCTTTTTGGAGGATGGATGGATTTATGTGATTGTTTCGATTCGATGCTAGTGATGTTCGGTGGTGGAGGTATGGTGACGGAGGGGTTTGACAGGAAGGAGTAATAGTGGTGTGTGATAATGGATTCTGTAATGGTGCCTCATATGTGAAACAAAAACCAATACAAGAAATAACGTGTGATTTCATGATGTAATTAATTTTCAGAAATACCATAAATAAGATAAGAATGAAACTTATATGAGAATTTTTGTTGAAAATTTTCAACTTTCAACTTTCAACATTTGACATACACCATTTATAGGGTATATAGATTAGTAGTCTTAAAATATTCAGCTTCCAACATATTTCCTTATTAAGAAATTTCTATACAAACTATTATCAAATTCTTAGAGCACATGGTGTGGTTGGCTTGAGCCATCCCACAAAATCAAAAAATCTACATGGTGTGGTTGAGCCATGGTTATTATTCTCACAACACCAAAACCTCCACAAGACCAAAATTAACGCTCCTTGGTTGGCTTGAGCCGTGGGGACTATGTGGGACCTTTATTTAAAAATTTTTTTTAATTAAAATCATTTCATTAAAAAAATACATAAATTAAGGAAATACATAAATTAAAAAAAATATGAAAAAAATAGAAATTAAAAAAAATACATAAATTTAATTTAATTTTTTTCCCGAAATATAATTCTCGGGTCTTCCTCTTCAACTCTTCGATGCTCTCCGCGTCTTCCGGGGACATTCCGATAGTGTCGAAAGTAAGGATTTTTAAATCTCATTCCTTTTAGCAATATCGCAAACCGCGAGTCTTGCGGCTAACTCACGATCCATTGATTATTTTTTCGCCTCTCGGTCAATCAAGATTTGTTCTTGCATCATTTCGGAAACGTGGGCTTTGGACGAAGAGGATGTGGCGGACGAGCTATTCAAAGATCGTTGGCTTTTTGTTTATCGTGGAGCCCCCGAAGGACGCGGAATTGCGTCGTCCCCAAACATTTCTAGCTCTTCGTCGACATCGGTTACATGACCGCGGGTTCGACAAGCTTGTGTTGACTCGGGGTTTTGCCACTTGTATTTGTCTCGTAAAAAAATCCGCGCCTCACGATGTCTAAACTCGGTCTTGTATGTTTCCTTAAACATTTTGCAAACCCGAGAGTACAAAAGCTAGGCATTTTCACCACTTGCCAACGTGGTAGCATCGTAAAGCATTAAACTTGCCAACAAGTCCGTTCATCGGCGTCCACTTACACGTCAACATGTTTTTATTACGCTTCTTGTAATCCTTTTCCGATGCACGCTTGTTATACACGGTCATAATCTTGTACCAAAAAGTATCCTTCGATTGATCGCACTAGTTTCTCGGATCCTCGGAAATTTGGATAAAACACTCGGCCAAAAGCCGTTCCTCCTCTTGACTCTAATATGTTCGGTCGGTTTTTGGTTCACGTGGTTTTTTTCCACTTGCTTGTTTTTTGCGATGGATTTTTTTCGGCTTCTTTTGGGTGGTTCGACCACGTCGTCATCGTCGTCTTCGACGGTATCATCATCTTCGTCACAGAGCTCGGTTTGTGGTTCATTTGGTTGAGATGAATGTGTTGGGTAAGTTGAAGGTACTTGGGACTGTGAGGGATTACATATACCTTGTGTTTGCATCCACATTTGAAATTGTTGCGGAGAACAATTAACAAACGGGTTAATCATTTGGATGTTGGGACGTGAAAGTGAGGAGAAGAAGAGTTAACGGAAGATGGTGTTGTAGGGTTAGACGAAGACCCGGCGTTGTTGGTGTTGAAGTACTCGTAAACCCAATTGTTCGCATTGTTCGAATCCATAACAAGTGTGTTGGTGTTTTGTAATGTATGTTTTTAGTTTTATAAAAAAAAAGGATGATTTGGGGGGGTTTATAGTGAAAAAATAGGGTTTTTTTTGAAAAAAGGGGCCTCCCCCCGCTCCTCTAACGGTATAGAATTCAAATGCAACGGTCATAATTTTTTTCAACAATTTAAAAAAAAAATAATAAATAATAATAAATGCACGAAAACGCGAGAACCGGTACGATTCTCGCGTTTTCGTGTCATGTTTTCGCGTGAAACGGCCGGCGTGCCCTAGGCGCGAGGCACGAAAACGCCATGTGTGGTGTGGTGTTTCGCGTTTTCGGGTGGCGTTTTGGGACAACGCGAGGGTTACCCCCCCCCCCCCCCCCCCCCCCCCGCATACCCTGTGCTCTTAACAATTCTTACCAGATTCAATGCATACTATTTTTCAAACCTATTTAAGAGTTAAATAACAACATAAATGATCATAAGGTAAAAAAAAAACTATAACCGCATGGTCAATGTAACAGCCACATTCTAAAAATAATGAAAATTTGTAACCACTCGAACAAAATATCATCATATATATACCCATAAAACATGCTCTTTTCATTGTCATTCTCACAACACACTTCATCCCTTCTAGCACCACCAGACCCACGAAAACGAAAAATTAAAAGAAAAGCAAATCGTATTTTTTTCAAGATCTAGAAACAAAAATATTGTGGTCTTCCATTCGATCTAACAAAAAACATGATCTGGATTTGTGTATACAAAAGGCTTGTGTTTGTTTCGTTTTGAATACAAAAAAGGAGAAAAGGAGATAGATTTTTTTAGTGTGGCTCGTGAAGTTTGTGTAGGAGATATCATGTATGTAACTGTTTGTTCTGTTTCAATTAAGGAAAAGATAGAAAGGGGATGTATTTGCAGCGTTTGATTTGTGTACACAAAGGTTTAGTGTGGTTGTTTGTTGTGGTTGCGCATGATTAGAGTGATTTAGGGCATATATGATACAGTACTAAATTTTAGGTTACTGGATAGTGTGTTGCATTTGGGCTTGACTTTTGGACTTATACTAAACTATCTGCATGTAAATTAAGTTGTATTGTTGTAAATTGTAATACTATATAGGAAAAGTGAATATGAGGTTGTCTCATCACGTATAACTTTACATGCAAGACCTCCAAATCCAAAAACTACAGAGTTTTGGAGGTAATAATGATGGCCTGGATTTTGAGTCTGAGAAAGAGGAAGGTAATAGTGATGGTATCGATCCCGACTTTGAGTCCTGACTTTGAGAATTACGAAGATAGACATGTAATAGGGAAAGTTTTTAATACTCACGCTGATGCATATTAATTCTACTATCGCTATGTTTTTTAACATGAATTTGGTATACGCAGATGTTGCATGTTTGTTCGGACAGTGTAAATTCTTTTATCTTATTTTGGGACCATGCTCATAAGTTTTATTCCTTCTATTGATTGATTGATATCAATTAGAAGTTTTAGCCTTATTGGAGTTTGTTATCTGGTTGTTTGTGTATCCTTTTGTATTTGTTTCAAACAGATGTTGCACGTCTCTTTTTGTATCAGTTTGTTACATGTTTGATGGAACTGTACATATGGAAGCAAAACCACTATTGCTGCAATTGCAAGCACTAAAAACATATGTTTATATAGTCAATACTTATAAAATATGTTTACAAAAGAAAATGGATACAGTAGGCTCTAATAAAGAAAAGAAACCAAAGAGACATTAGGCTCTAATAAAGAAAGAATTATGAGAATTCATTTTCAGATTTGTCATATTGTAAAAATTGGAACACCACATTTAAGAACGAACACCATGAAGCAATTGATTATTTATATTAGGAGTTTTAATTTTAAGGAGGAGGTAAGTCAAAACTACGTAATTTTGGAAGTTTCACATGTAAGGTTACATGTCTAGCAACCTCATATTCAATTGCTTCTTAATACATGTAATATAATGTGCATGTATATATTAGTCTTGTAACTGTACTACATATATATTTTCATTATGATTATTTTTACTACTAATTTAATAAAAATACTTTTAAAAATAATTAAAATTTATACTATTGATGTCCAAAGTTTAATATAAAATGATTAGAGATAAAGTTATTCTCTAAATTTAGGTCATGTGTAATGACATTATAAAAAATATATATTTAATATAAAATATTAATCTCTAAAGATAAGATTATCAGTACCTTTTATCGCATTACACGAGTACCCTTCCGTCGTCGTATTACACGAGTATTCTCCTATAATAGTAAAGTCATGGAAACGATGATCATAAAAATACATTTGTTCATCATGAAATTAGTGACCGGGTACCCGCCGCCGCATTGCGCGGGTACCCGGCTAGTCTAGAAAAAATGAAAGAAGAAAATTATACTTTTAGATTATGATTGGCGTAAAAGCTAAAAAATACCAATTTACTTTTTAAAATGTGCCGACCTTAAACACTTACTTAATTATCTCGTGACATTAACAACGAACTTTTAAATTTGTTCCGACCATGCCAATGTTACCTTAAAATGACTATATTACCCTTTTAAATGACTAAAATATCCTCCATTAATAGCTACTCAACTCTGCTCCTTTATCTTTTTTCTTCATTACATAACATAGAAGAACTCCCAAAACAAGAGGATTTAAAAAAAGTAGACAAGACAAAGATTTGAAATGAAAACAAAAGGTTTCAAGGAATGTTTAGCCAAAATTAACAAACAAAGAATCTTGAAAAATACTGAGGTGAAAGAAGAAAGACAAAAAACGAGCCAAAAATTAGGTTGCTGTGAGTGTACAATATGAACATATGATTATGTAGATTCCATGAATCACCTACATGTTGTTAGTACGTTTATAAAGTTATATTTTACACTTACACTATGCTTAAACTAAAGGGAGTGGTATATTAACCCACTCACTTCACGTCAGCGTCACATCAGCTTTTTAACAAACTCACCACCACTCACTTAAACTCACTACAGGAAGGAATGACACTCACAACAACTCACTACACATCACGTCCACTTTTTTATTAAATATTTTTTATTCATATAATAAAAACTTCTATTCAAATACAATAGGAAAGGAAATACACTACTAGATAGATAAAATAAAAATACATAATATGATTAGTCATTTCCCGTATCCGAATCTGATAACTGACCAGGTAACTCCCAACGCATTGTTTCTTCTTCATCTTCTTCGGTCATAATTTCCTCCTCCACCTTCCTTTGTGCCCTTTCTTCTTCTTGTAGTGTTTCTCTCAATATTTTTTTTATCTAGGTATAGTTGTTTAACACCCCCAAATTTACACGCAGCGGAATACATCTTTGGGTGCTAAACAATGATACAACAACACATAATTTATAAAGAACGACTCGAAAAGAGACGTTTTAGATTTATCGTTCCCAAAACATTTATCAGAGTAGCGTAGTCCCAATACATCGTAACCAAAGTACAACCAAAACAAAAGATTTAAATTGTTTTGAACAAAAGGAACGACAAATATTCAAAGAGTTTATATTGCAAAGTAGTGCACAACATTCATTCCCGTGGCTTCCAAGCTTCACCCTTCCTGATTACCTGAAATACATGTGAGTAAAACATCAGCAAAAATGCCGAGTGAATCTATAGGTTTATGTAATCAATTTGAACACAAGCAAAGATTATAAGTTTGTGGCATGCTTATAAGCATCAAATAATAATTTGCATCAACAATGATAATTGTATATAGCATAAATTGCAATAAGCTCATGGAACCGAGCCCTTAGACACTCCCATATCAGTCTAATAAGATGAGAGATTTATTAATTGTCGGTTACCTCCAGATTATTGGTACATTGCCGTATACCTGACTTCTCAATACAATATGCTCAAACAGTGTGGAGGTCGGGCCTAAGCTTCTATGACAAGTCCACAAAAACTAAACCGGGGCGGCTTCCCCCATAGATCTATTAATTGTACTAGCGGTTAACCCATCATAGGTTAATTAACGGTCCATAATTGAGGTTTTAACAAAGGCAATCACTTAATGCAATTTAAAGGCAACCACGGGTCCATTCATAGAGGGACAAAGCATACCATGAAAATCTTGTGTTCTAAGTTTATAAAACATGTATTCCCCCTCGCGGGTTTAAAATCATTTAATAACTAGTATAAAGCGAGGCTATAGACTCACCTTAGCCGATAGTGGTAATGAGACGATCGCCGACGATAGATGATGCCTTTCAAACACGAGAACCGCAACCTATCAAATGAGGTGCGTTCATTAATAATAGACTCGAGAAATAACCCATACATAAGAATATAAAACTCGACTCATAAAATCACGACAAAATCGAGAGAAAACGATACAAGTGATACTATTACACTCTCCTATATATTCATTTTAATATTCTACGCCTTAAATAAAAATCTGCCGGAACATACCGAATGTCCAAGCCGTTTTCCCATACTTAAACATATCAACTTTTTATGATACTACTCAGAGAACTTACTTACTATATGTAGAAAGTCCTCCCAAGAGCCCATCAAAAGATTTTACTTCTAAAGTTCCCTGCCCGACTCATCTTTGAATCACAAAATCCGGACAGTTTAGCGACCTTGACTTACGAAATCATTTTGACCATTCTAAACAACTCCATTTGTAAAACCGCCAATTGATTATAAAAATAGACTCAAAATGCTAAACTTGGAGCCTGAGAACAGCCCTTGAATCCTTTTGAAACTCATTTTATAGTTCCCGAGATTCGATCCAAATATCGACAACAATTTTCGGATTGTGTCGACACTCGTCTCCCGGTACACGAAAATCAAACTAGTGTATCTTCCACCTCGTTTGGAGTTGGAAGGCCTACTTTATATCAAATCGAAGCTAACGAAATTCTCTACAACATAATCCCATAATATCAATCTATTTTGCAGACTTAAGATTTCCGAAAATGCCTCTAAACCTACTGCCTAAAATTGGCCATTTAAAAACCATACAAAATTAAGTTTTTGATCAAAACCAACAACTTTTATCATCATTCTAACATCCTAATATCATCACAATCTAATCCTAACACTTGTATCATCATCTAAATCAAAAACCCAAAATCAAAAATATATTTTCTTTACAAAAATAACATGATATACACATGATTATCACTAGATAATCACATGCAATATCATCTAACAACTTTACTCACCAAGATTCTTGATCAAAATTTCAAAGTTCATGCATGTTGATGAAAATGGTATCAAAATGTAGCCCTTCAAATTCTAAGGTGTGGTCTTTATTTGTTTTTGATTAGATCAAGCTAAAATTTGATAAAAATTTGATGTTTAGGTGGTGTAGGAGTGATGGTTTGGAGAAGAAAGAGGGAGGGGGTGACAATTTCTTTGTGAAGTTGTTTTCTATGTGTAAAAAGTTGGTGAAAATAAGCTTTTATATGGTGGGTGGAGGGCTAGTTTTGCTAATATATGATAGTTTTGGTCTAAAATGGAATAAAATAGTTTAAAAGGGTAGGAAATGTAAATTGTAAATTTTGAAATATTTACGAGACTCGGGTTTCGTAAAGATACTTTTTTTTAAAGTTTAAACGCACACGAAAAATAATAATATAACGACTCGATACGGAATTAAAACGATATCGTCGAAAGTATTAAATATCGAAACGATCGATAATAAAATATAAAATTTTGGGCATCCGTCGGTATCGCGATCACTATTAGTCCTCGTTACTCGTCAAAATATTAAAATATAATATTCAATATCGGTTTCAACTTAAACCGTTAAACATAATAATATTTAACGTTATAAAATACTTCAAAATAATTGAAAATAGAATTAAATTATGACCTTATTTTTACGGGTTTTACATCCTCACCACCTTAAGGGAGCGACGTCCCGGCGCTCAACTCGCCTCATACACGAGTTGTTCACTACCCGGAAGGATGAGGGCATTCCTTATAAAGAAGTCTTCACGTTCCTACGTGAATCTCGATCCACGATCTCCACTGGTTCTTTTACAAAACGCGACTTGTCGTCAAGTTGTATCTCACCAAAACGGAATAAATAGATCCTTATCCACCAGTCACCCGTCAAGCTCGACACATGAAAATTTCACGAAGCTCATTCGACGACAAGAATAGATGACAGGATTTTCGGGTATGTCCAGTTAAAAGGAAAGTTGCAATTTAAAGGATAGCCACTGGTCGGATAGCCATGGACACACATCAAAAAGAACTAACAAGAAAAACATTTTCGTCATCGGAGGGTGCTCACACGCGGGTCCCTACTCAAAAGATAATACAAAGACACCATCTCACTTTCGCCAACGCGCATTAAAGTCTCAATAAACATCGTCGTTGAAAGTCAAAAAGATATTACATAATATATGTTCTACATGATCGGACGTCATCGGATGATGCCGTCTCAAGTTCTCACAACTTACGATCATTTGACTAGATCACACACCATATAAGTACATAAAAGGAAAGGTCGAACATAAACATCGAGTATAGATCTCCACCATTAATCATCGAGAAAACCTTGAACGAACCCTTGATAATAACCACTTGATCTCAAGAGTCTTTCCACTTGCGGTGTCGGCTTCAACATACTCCTCGAGGTTGTAACGAATTTATTAACTCCATTCATTAAGAGATTCGGTCCTCAATCATTCCACAAGTACACGCATAAATCCTGGTGACACTTATCGTTTCTTCTTATACACTGCTTCTCGAGATTCATTTTAAACTCAGAATAAAATAGTAATCTTCAATACGAGGAACAGAATGAGATAAAAATGACTTCAATAAACGCATAAACGAACAAGATGTGGTAAAATGATTTAAGGTTGACGATCGACGAGGGATCTCGACTCACGTAACCGTAAAACATAATAAATCACAATACTAGAAAAATGAGAGCGAAGAATAAATTATACATTATCATTAAAATAACATTTGTCACAATTATCCGTCCCGGATTTGGTATTACCTTAAAACTCAGTTGAGGTACTTTCTTGATAAAGGTGATACATCAAAAATTAGAAGTAAAATAGTTTCAAAATTTATTTGGTCGTCTTAAGAAACTTTGAAAGAATGACATGAATTTATTAATTAAACTCGTATTGATGGTTACAATTAGAAAATATAATTTCCAAATCAAATCACTATTAGGAATATAAGTTAAACCGATAATTTCATTACATTTAAAGTAAAGTATGGTAAGTCAATTTGTTCAAAAGGCAGAACATAGTTTCATTTTAAACATTAGTTTTAGTTATACAAAATATGATGTATAAATTTGACCTTTTACTTGTGATGGTTATTTCGATAATTGAAAATCATTGGAAAAATGTATAAAAGTTCCATAAAAATTTTATAATACGTTGTAGAAATACATAAAGGTGTTTATTATTTCAAAATAAATATGGGATATATTCGGGTTTCAAAATGTGACAAGATAACAAACGAATATGAATGGAAATAATGGTCAACAATTAGTACGAAATCAGCGGTACAAAAGGGGACGAAGCAAATGTCGTATGAATTCTTAAAGAGAATAATAAAATAAAGGCGTTGATGGTAAGACGATAAGAAATAATAGATTAAACAAGTTGTCAATTTTGTTAGTGCGGTTGATGGTTCACCAATATCAGCTCGTTAACTTAGCGGTGGTCGATACATGATCGGAAAGAAGATCCATACAAAAATTTTAATAAATAAAATTCCTAATAATCACTTGTAATTAAAACAAATCAAATGAACGATGTTAGTGTTTAAAGAGAGAAGTCAAAGCACGGTTCACAAGAGTGGATTTCGAGACAAACGAGAGTGACGGACGTCATCCCGGATATACGTAAATCACTCTAGTGATAATTCATTATTCACGTGCGGAGACATTCCAAAGATCTACCCAGTCGCATAAAGAAGATTGAACAAGAAGGAAGGATAAAACATCGAGACCTTCAAGTCTTTTACCAACAGTCAGTAATTAGACGAACAGTCAAAAGAAATCAGTTATAAGACAAAATGAAGTAACAAGTGGGAAAACAATCATAGAGTAAAAACATACTTATAATCACGTAATTCGTTCAAGAAAGGCAAGAAAACGTATGCGGGTGCATAGAAATTGCGCTACTTGCATAAGATATGAAGGTTTTCAAAACTTCTTTTCACTTTATTTCATTTTATTTATCTTTATCATAAATACAAGTAAAAAGTTCTTTTATTATCA
The DNA here is from genome assembly GCA_025667525.1 of Glebionis coronaria. Lineage (NCBI taxonomy): Eukaryota > Viridiplantae > Streptophyta > Magnoliopsida > Asterales > Asteraceae > Glebionis > Glebionis coronaria. Next base: position 519,766,722 of record CM046878.1, on the reverse strand, counting down.
AGATTTTTAAGGTGACTACTATTCAGCCTAGCATGGCTCCTTCTAAATTAGACATAGGTGATCAGGCCATGTATAATTTAGGGCTAGCAATGCAGTGCTTCATTTCGTCGAAAAGTATTACGTTTCTTATGTTTATATAAACCATGCCATTTGTAAAATAGAATTTAAAAATAGTTTATAAATTTATAGGATACAAGTAATTTGTGAGATACTCAATAAGCAACTTTTAATGTTACGAAAAGTATTTTGTAAGACCAAAGTAAAAATAATTGGTGAAAATAATCGTAAAACAATATCAGATTTATTTATAAGGTGACATTATGACAACGTATAAAGTAGCCAAAGGTTTGCAAAAAGTGGCAAATAGTAGCTCATAAAACAATCAATGAAATGGTTACAAGTCGTTAAGGTTTCAAAAGGTTATAAGGTTAGACGGAAATGCCATGAGACACGTGATGAGAATGTCGAAGAAGAATGTGAAGGCAAAACTTCAAAACTCAACCCGAATCAGTTGAAGGTTAGAAGAAAATAAAAATAAAATAACATTGAATGACAAATGAGTCATATATATAAAAAGAATAAATCAATCGATATGTGTATTCTATATAAGATACTCGACACAACATGCTTTTAAGAAAGTATATTATTCATTTTCAAATTACACCATTTATCCAGTAATTGCTAATCCTGTAATGTTTCTATTTTTAAACATTTTCACATGCAACTAGTATTAGTTAGTTGTAAAATAATATCCATTAAAATTTTACAATCTCAAATGAACTCAAAACTACTTAGAAACGTTTAAAACCCATGTTCTGAATTTTTCTATCAGATTTGACTTTTAAATATGAACCGATTAATTGACCTGATAAACGACATCTCTAAGACTCGGATTGTAAAGCATTTTGATGCAAAACGACGTTTCAGACGACTTTCTAATTTTGCCCGAGACCTGAAACCCAATGTAAAATGACCAAAATACCCCTGCAAGTTCTGTGCAGGTTTGACTATTTTATTTTAAAAACGCAGGTTTTACTTTTAAGTTGTGACTTGTTTATACTGCCCCTGCAGTTTCTGAATAAAAATGTATTTTTCGACACTTCTTAGCCGCTCAAAATTTATACATACACACATGTCTTGTGGATTTTACAACAACGAAAAATAAATCTCGTAATGAGCATCAAATAAAATTATCGCATAATGAATGACAGAAGATGCTTCAAGGTATTCAACACGAAATTTAGGAAGCAAAACGGTGAATGACGTTACCAAGATATAAGCGAACAATACACTTCGGGGTCGATACATATAATGTCAACGAATTAAATCTTCACATGTCGTATAAAACGGTGATAAAAATCAACAAAATATTATGGAAAACCATGATATTATTCAACACGATTTTAAGAAATGTTTCAAAATGTGTGACTCACACAATAGCGGTTAGTCTATTCCAAGGACACATTGAGCTACACAATGGTCTAGAGATTACGCTTCAAGACGTCCAAGCACAAACAGCCGGAAAGCGATTTGGATATCTATAGATATCTCAAAGGGTTAAACAATAAAAGTAACGCGCGCAGATGAAAGTATGTAAGGTCATAATATAAAATTTTTGCAATAAAAGCAATTTAAATACTTCAAAAATAAATACAGAAAGATCTTGAAAATTAAATGTATTTATTTAAGTTAATCATTAATAAATGATAAACTTTTATCGAAAAGTTTAACGACATAAATATATATCGATAAAAGGGATCATAGATATAAATATATATCCGTAAATGGATCATAGTATTTATTTATAATTACTTGGCAATAAGGTATACGTAATAACGTATACTATTGTAATCTCAGAAGTAGCTTGAACCTGAAGTCACGCGAAATCATGTGCACCGACTCTTTGAAAAATAAAATTGACAGTTATAGTTTAGGTTTTTAGAAAAAGACCTAGTTCTCTATAACTCATGGCTCTGGTACCAATCTTTAACACCCCCAAATTTACACGCAGCGGAATACATCTTTGGGTGCTAAACAATGATACAACAACACATAATTTATAAAGAACGAATCGAAAAGAGACGTTTTAGATTTATCGTTCCCAAAACATTTATCAGAGTAGCGTAGTCCCAAGACATCGTAACCAAAGTACAACCAAAACAAAAGATTTAAATTGTTTTGAACAAAAGGAACGACAAATATTCAAAGAGTTTATATTGCAAAGTAGTGCACAACATTCATTCCCGTGGCTTCCAAGCTTCACCCTTCCTGATTACCTGAAATACATGTGAGTAAAACATCAACAAAAATGCCGAGTGAATCTATAGGTTTATGTAATCAATTTGAACACAAGCAAAGATTATAAGTTTGTGGCATGCTTATAAGCATCAAATAATAATTTGCATCAACAATGATAATTGTATATAGCATAAATTGCAATAAGCTCATGGAACCGAGCCCTTAGACACTCCCATATCAGTCTAATAAGACGAGAGATTTATTAAATGTCGGTTACCTCCAGATTATTGGTACATTGCCATATACCTGACTTCTCAATACAATATGCTCAAACAGTGTGGAGGTCGGGCCTAAGCTTCTATGACAAGTCCACAAAAACTAAACCGGGGCGGCTTCCCCCATAGATCTATTAATTGTACTAGCGGTTAACCCATCATAGGTTAATTAACGGTCCATAATTGAGGTTTTAACAAAGGCAATCACTTAATGCAATTTAAAGGCAACCACGGGTCCATTCATAGAGGGACAAAGCATACCATGAAAATCTTGTGTTCTAAGTTTATAAAACATGTATTCCCCCTCGCGGGTTTAAAATCATTTAATAACTAGTATAAAGCGAGGCTATAGACTCACCTTAGCCGATAGTGGTAATGAGACGCTCGCCGACGATAGATGATGCCTTTCAAACACGAGAACCGCAACCTATCAAATGAGGTGCGTTCATTAATAATAGACTCGAGAAATAACCCATACATAAGAATATAAAACTCGACTCATAAAATCACGACAAAATCGAGAGAAAACGATACAAGTGATACTATTACACTCTCCTATATATTCATTTTAATATTCTACGCCTTTAATAAAAATCTGCCGGAACATACCGAATGTCCAAGCCGTTTTCCCATACTTAAACATATCAACTTTTTATGATACTACTTAGAGAACTTACTTACTATATGTAGAAAGTCCTCCCAAGAGCCCATCAAAAGATTTTACTTCTAAAGTTCCCTGCCCGACTCATCTTTGAATCACAAAATCCGGACAGTTTAGCGACCTTGACTTACGAAACCATTTTGACCATTCTAAACAACTCCATTTGTAAAACCGCCAATTGATTATAAAAATAGACTCAAAATGCTAAACTTGGAGCCTGAGAACAGCCCTTGAATCCTTTTGAAACTCATTTTATAGTTCCCGAGATTTGATCCAAATATCGACAACAATTTTCGGATTGTGTCGACACTCGTCTCCCGGTACACGAAAATCAAACTAGTGTATCTTCCACCTCGTTTGGAGTTGGAAGGCCTACTTTATATCAAATCGAAGCTAACGAAATTATCTACAACATAATCCCATAATATCAATCTATTTTCAGACTTAAGATTTCCGAAAATGCCTCTAAACCTACTGCCTAAAATTGGCCATTTAAAAACCATACAAAATTAAGTTTTTGATCAAAACCAACAACTTTTATCATCATTCTAACATCCTAATATCATCACAATCTAATCCTAACACTTGTATCATCATCTAAATCAAAAACCCAAAATCAAAAATATATTTTCTTTACAAAAATAACATGATATACACATGATTATCACTAGATAATCACATGCAATATCATCTAACAACTTTACTCACCAAGATTCTTGATCAAAATTTCAAAGTTCATGCATGTTGATGAAAATGGTATCAAAATGTAGCCCTTCAAATTCTAAGGTGTGGTCTTTATTTGTTTTTGATTAGATCAAGCTAAAATTTGATAAAAATTTGATGTTTAGGTGGTGTAGGGGTGATGGTTTGGAGAAGAAAGAGGGAGGGGGTGACAATTTCTTTGTGAATTTGTTTTCTATTTGTAAAAAGTTGGTGGAAATAAGCTTTTATATGGTGGGTGGAGGGCTAGTTTTGCCAATATATGATAGTTTTGGTCTAAAATGGAATAAAATAGTTTAAAAGGGTAGGAAATGTAAATTGTAAATTTTGAAATATTTATGAGACTCGGGTTTCGTAAAGATACTTTTTTTTAAAGTTTAAACGCACACGAAAAATAATAATATAACGACTCGATACGTAATTAAAACGATATCGTCGAAAGTATTAAATATCGAAACGATCGATAATAAAATATAAAATTTTGGGCATCCGTCGGTATCGCGATCACTATTAGTCCTCGTTACTCGTCAAAATATTAAAATATAATATTCAATATCGGTTTCAACTTAAACCGTTAAACATAATAATATTTAACGTTATAAAATACTTCAAAATAATTGAAAATAGAATTAAATTATGACCTTATTTTTACGGGTTTTACAAGTTGATACACCTCATTGTCAGTAAGTAAACCATTTGAGTCGTTTATAATTGGAAAGGGTAGATCGGGAGACACATTTCGGTGTCGGTGTTTGAAGAACCGATATGAGTTGTTTGAGTTTGGGATGAAGAACCGATATGAGTTTGGGATGAAGAACCTAAGTGAATCAGCCATTCAGTCTTTTTTCAATTTGAGCCTCCAATTTTGCCGACTTTCTAAACAAAGATATTTGGATTTTGTACTCGATATCAGATTGATTACATAAAACGTGTCGATTAAATGACGTTTCTGTAGAGAAAGATCACGGCATTTCTCACATGATGTGCGCAGTTTCGTATTATCTTCGTACGCGACATCTAACTCATAAGCTAACGTCGTAAGATCGTAACGACGTTGCTGTTGAATTATTTGTTTCTGAATCATACCCTTAATCTCGTCATCAGAGTGTGGAAAAGAGCATGTCATTTTTTATTTTACAAATTGTGTTTGAAAATACCAAAAGTTGTATGTGTTAAAATTTGGTATTTATAAAAAGGGGAAAATGATTTAAAAAAAATATAAATGTGGGACCCAGTTAGAATATAACTCACGCTGGTGAGTTAGCACATGAAAATTGGTTTGAGCCAAATACTCACACGCGAGCGACTTAGTGGGGGTGGCAAGTCATACGTGAGTCCCCCCACCCACTTGTGGGTTTAGCACCACTCTGGTTAGCCTTAAAAACATATTCCCTCAAAGATTACACTATGCTTGTGACACCCCCAAATTGGTCAAATGCAACGAAAATAATATTTGGGTGTCACGTAGGTGGATCAACAGCAGATAGTATGTAGAGCAACAGATAAAAGATTATCATTACTAATATTACATGAATTAAAGTGCAAATGTTATAAAATTGTCTTAAACATTATTCAATAGTTTGGATGATTTCCCCGTTTATAAAACCTCAGACGAGGTGTATAAATGCAGCCTATCATGATGCTTGACTGCATGCACATCAAATACCTGCTTCAGTTTCCTGAGAAAGCATGCTTAGAGAGTCAATATAAAGTTGGTGAATTCACAGGTTTAAATAAATAAATTAAGTTTGGACAATAAACATTCACTGAAGTAGTAATGCACATAGCATCAACACTTTAAAGGTAACTACATTTCCTATTGCCCGAAACTGACACTTGACTCGTTAGGCCGTACAACATATGAGGACCCTTCGCATTAATAAAAATGCACTCAATATTCCGTTCCGACATGATAAACATCTGTTGTCCTTGGCCCAGGCACAGTGACCGCTACTCACCCAGATGGGGATGGTCAATCCCAAATATATCTATTTATACATTCAGGCAATTCAATAATTTTAACAGTTCCAGTTCCCGGGTAAGGGAGGCATTCTACAATTAGGCAAATGTAATCAAAGGTTTCGTAGTTCAGTTTATGTCCATCAATAAAAATATGTTGCATGTTTTCTTCCCCAAAAAAGGTTTAAAAGTTTGTCAATATATAAAGTGGGGTCATGACCTCACCTCAGTAGTACTGTAATAAGTCATAAGAAATCCAACGTGATGCTCACGACACAATCAACAACCTAAATAGTTATACAGTCTCAGTAAATGCATAAAATAATGCATAAAAGTCTCTGAACAAATCTGTGCATGCTTATACTGATTTTACGCATTTTATTACGATTTCTGTAATTTAATTTATTGTTGTACAAGTAATAGAAGTATTTATTTTTAAGTGCGTAATAAATAATATCGCTCAAGTAATTAATTTGTTTAATTAATATTCCTGTACTTGTACCATCGTAATGTGGTTTAAATATTTATAAAAGAAAGTTATATATATATTTAAAATGTAGAAGGATGATAATAAATATAATTAATAAATTTACCTTTATAAATTAATTGTATTCAATTTATATACAACTTATATAAATAACGTTTTTACATTTTATTTAATTTAATTTAAAGTCCCCGAAGTTTGTATAATTTATTTAAATTATATATTTGGGAAAAATAACGATTTGTACTTATAGATTTATTTAAGTTACACCTTTTTAATATTAGGATTATATATAAAATTAGGGTTTAGTTTAGGTTTAGGAAAATTGTAAATTAGTCCCTCGATTATATATAATACCCACGACAATTTATATAAATACCCCTAGGGCTTATTTTAATTTCAATAATTGGCAAAACAAGTCCCCTTAGTTACACGTGTAACTAGGGCTTGTATAAGTTTCATTATTTGCCACATTTGGTCCTTGTAGTTGCGGTTTAGGGTTTAGGTGTAAAAGAATTTACAAAATGGCCCCCTAATGCTTAGAGATCTTTCGGCTAATAACCATTTTAGTCCCGAGGTTTAGAGTTAGGGTTTATAACTATTCATAGCTGGCGAAAATGGCCCCTAGGGCTCCTAATAGTCTCAACACTTCGCAAAAGTGGTCCTTAGGGTTCTATTAGGTTTACACAATGTTATATAACTTATAATAAATTACAAAAATAGTCCATATCTTTTAGTTAAGTCACGAGTAGGGTGTTCTCTAACCTTATACTTTCAGATAGTTACAATATAGGTCCTTATATTTTGTATTTTGTTAAAATGAGTTTCTAAAAGTCACAATTTAAATCCTTAGACTTTATTAATTTTAAATTTTGACCCGAAAGTTTTATAATTCACTATTTAAATCTGAAACTTTAATAAATCACCTTTTTGATACAAAAGTTTTGTAATATGTATATTTAACACATACAGAGTTTAACTTAAGCATAAATATCTTAATGGGCTTTATGAAGCATAAGTGAGCCTAGTGGGCTCCTAGTTTTTATTGGGCTTACATATCCACTAAAGCAAACTAGTTAAACATGTTAAGGAGAAACATATATCTAATGATTTCTAGGCTTTCTATAACATTTCTAAGTTATCCATCAACCTAAAACCTATAGTGAAACTCACGGCTATATATACATGTGCATGGGTTTTCATAATTTTTCTAGGTTATCATGTTTATAATATCATGGTTATCATAGTTAGCTAGATTTTTCATCACTTTAAGTGATACCTCATTTTTAGCCGTGACCTACAACAAGTCTAGGTTTTCTAGATTTGCGTTAATATTAAGTTTATACTAGGAGTTCCATATGTATGTTCATGTGAATGATAAATGAAGGTATTTAAGGAAGAGTTAAGCTTTCATGATACTTACTTGTTAACTGGGTTTAAGGAAAGAACAAGTGAACTAGGGATAGCTTGAGCTTGTGATCAACAATGGTGGATAGCTTAAACAAAACCTAGCCGTGGCTTTCTATGGTGCTTCTAGGGTTTCTTTTGTTTCCTTGTAGTGTAAGTTAGGAGGATTAAAGAGTAATGATTAGCATTTATGTTGTATGATACATGTTTTAAGGTTAGTAAATGAGGTGGTAATAGAGCTTGGTGAATCTTGGTGAAGAGAGTAAAAGAAGCCGTGGGTTTTGGAGAGGAGTGAGGATATATTTTTCAAGTGTTGTGTGTTGTAAGACTTTGTGAGATTTGAATATAACAAGGAAAAAGAGGATTTGATGTATCTTGTCCCATGTACTTATGTATCTAAGATAGATACATGAAGATATGAAGAGATTTGCAAGCACATGCCAAATATAGCAACAAGATATTTCCATTCTCAAGTGTGGGGGTTGCCGTGTGGTTTGAAGGTCAAAAGGGGACAAGTATGTCTTCAAATAGTGTTCCATGTATGGAGGCATAGTTACACATTTGACTTTGGTGACTAGGTTGCTTACAAGTTTGTATGAATTAATGAATGTGTAAGTATACATACACGGTTATTCATGGGTTTTAGGTAGAAAATGTGTTGATTTGTCTAAAATTGGGAGTTAACTTAAGCCTATGTAATACAGTGTAGGTACTTGTAAGGTTTCTAGGTATTTTGGTTAAACCTTTAGGTCACTTGGTGAAAGTATATAATGTGTATATCATTATAAATATTTTACTTGAACAATATAAATGAGATGATAGACATTGTTTTATGGTGACGTATGTTTGTTCATAGTATAAGGTATATGAAAATATATACATATAATAATAAATCCAGGTACTTAATAATTTAAGTAAATAAAATCATAGTTTTTCCAAAAATATGTACTGAGGTGATGAGTCCTTGTTTAAAAATGTGGCCAGTCAATTGCCAGAGTAGTCAGAAAAGACAAAAGGTTCAGATATATACTAAAAATATATATGAAATGATAGTATGACAAATGAAGATGATACTTACTTAATCATAAAAAAGTGGAATTATAGAGATTCCAAAAATAAAGAGTACAACAGTTGACAAAGTCAATAAGGTAAAAATCAGAGGTTTTGCAGCACAATCCCGTTATTTTAGCTTTGTCCTCAAAGCTTAAGATAAAGTCACCTGTCAGGTGAACAAATGTGGGTACATGGTTTTGAACGAGTCTTCTCGTTCCCATGTGAACTCAGGACCTCTCCTCGAGTTCCAACGTACTTTGATCAACGGAATACGACTGCGTTTCAATTTCTTAACCGTTCTCTCCATGATTTCTACTGGTTCTTCTGCGAACTGGAGTTTGTCGTCAAACTGAACTCCTTCCAATGGCATAGCCAATGGTTCTTCAACATAGCATTTCTTCAGATTAGACACGTGGAAAGTAGAGTGTACTCGGCTTAATTGTTGGGGTAACTCTAAGTGATAAGCTACCTCCCTGATCCTGGCTATTACTTTGAAAGGGCCGACATAACGTGGATTCAGTTTTCCACGTTTACCAAAGCATACAACACCCTTCCAAGGTGATAACTTGAGCATGACGCGGTCACCTACTTCAAATTGCATAGGTTTACGCTTCCGGTCTGCGTAGCTCTTTTGTCGATCGCGGGCAGCTTGAATTCTTTGCTTTATGAGGACGATCTTGTCGGTAGTCTCCTGGATTAACTCGGGTCCAGTGAGCTAAAATTCACCTACTTCTGCCCAGCACACAGGTGAACGACACTTTCGACCATATAGTGCTTCAAAAGGGGCAACCTTGATACTGGCGTAATAGCTGTTATTGTAGGAGAATTCCACTAAAGGAATGTGGTAAACCCATCCATTTCCAAAGTCAATCACACATGCTCGTAGCATGTATTCTAGAGTCTGGATGGTTTGTTCACTTTGACCGTCGGTCTGTGGATGATAAGTAGTGCTCATGTCCAAATTGGTACCTAAAGCTCGTTGGAAAGCCTTCCAAAAGTTCGATGTGAACCTACCGTCTCGATCACAGATTATTGAGACTGGTATTCCATGTTTGGTCACTATCTCCTTAAGGTACGTCTTTGCTAGCTTTGTCAGGGAATCATTTTCCCTAATTGGTAGGAAATGATCAGACTTGGTGAGTCGATCGATGATTACCCTGAGAGTATCATAACCGTGAGATGACTTTGGGAGTTTGGTGACTAAGTCCATGGTGATGTTGTCCCACTTCCATTTCGGTATCTCGGGATGTACAAGTAAACCCGATGGTCTCTGGTGTTCAGTTTTGACACGTGAACATGTCAAGCACTTCTGCACATAGGTGGCGATGTCAGCTTTCATATTTGGCCACCAATATAATTTCTTAATATCCTAATACATCTTTTCAGATCTGGGATGTATAGAATATTTAGACTTATGAGATTCGTGCGTGATCATGTTTCTCAAATCTCCATAACAAGGTAACCAACTCCTCCCGTGAAGGTACATGGTTCCATCTGCTCTTGGTTATAACTTCTCCTTGGTAAGGTTGGTTCTGAGCATTCCCCCGGTGTCTTCCTTCACGAGGTTTTTAGGTACTTGGGCTTGGGTCTGAGCTTCCAAATCTGCTTGGGTAAGTCCAAACTGATTGTCATAACCAGTGCTCAGACTCTCATAGGAGGGTCTGTTTCCTTACGACTTAGAGCATCAGCAACAACATTTGCTTTACCGGGGTGGTATTTGATCTCACAGTCGTAGTCACTTAACAACTCAATCCAACGACGTTGTCTCGTGTTCATCTCCTTCTGATCCAATATGTGTTGCAAACTTTTGTGGTCAGTATGCACAGTACACTTTCTTCCTTATTGTCTCTAGATTTTGAGAGAAAATACTACGGATCCAAGCTCTAGATCATGAGTGGTGTAGTTCTTTTCGAGCTTCTTCAATTGTCTTGAAGCATAGGCGACCACTTTCATTCTCTGCATCAGTACTGCACCCAAACCTTTGTGTGAAGCATCACAATATACAACGAAATCATCGTTGCCTTCACGCAAGGCTAATATAGATGCACTACACAACTTCTGCTTGATCAGCTGAAAAGCTGATTCTTCCTTCTCTCCCCAATCGAACTTTATTCCTTTCTGAGTGAGTTTGGTCATCGGTTTGGCTATTTTGGAGAAATCTTCAATAAATCTGCGGTAGTACCCGGCAAGGCCTAGAAATTGGCGGATCTCCGTCGGCGACTTAGGGGATACCCAATCCTTGACAGATTTGACCTTTGTTGGATCTACGTGAATACCGTCACAATCAATAACGTGACCGAGGAATTGCACTCCAAGAATCCAGAATTCACATTTGGAGAATTTAGCATAAAGTTGTTCCTCCTTGAGTACTTTTAGTACTTGTGCAAGGTGTTCCCCGTGTTCTTGTTCTTTCTTGGAATAAATGAGTATATCTTCAATGAAGACTATCACGAATTTATCCAGGTAGGGTCTGCGCACACGGTTCATAAGGTCCATGAAAATGTCTGGTGCATTGGTCAACCCAAATGGGATAACCTGGAATACGTAATAACCGTAACGGGTTCTGAAAGCTGTTTTTGGAATATGTTCCTCCCTGACGCTTAGTTGATGGTATCCAGATCTCAAGTCAATCTTGGAATACACACTTGACCCTTGTAGTTGGTCAAATAGGTCGTCAATGCGAGGAAGTGGATAACGATTCGTCACAGTTAACTTATTCAGTTCTCTGTAGTCGATGCACATTCGGAAAGAACCATCTTTCTTTTTGACAAATCCTTTGTCAGATAATTTCTGAAGTTATTCAGCTAGCTCCTTCATTTCTGATGGTGCCAACCGGTATGGAGCTTTAGCCACAGGTGTAGCTCCGGGAATCAAATCGATTTGAAATTCCACTTGTCGGGTTGGTGGTAAGCCTGACAACTCATCAGGAAAGACCTCGAGAAAATCTCGAACGATAGGTACTCCTTGATTTTTTTCTTCTCGGGTTTGTCCTCCTCATCTGTTTGAGAAATATGAGCAAAAAAGATAGGACATCCTCTCAAAAAAATATTTCTGGGCTTTAGTACAAGAGATAACACTAAGCCTTTTGTTAGTAAGGTCGGTGTTACCGTCTCCTTGAATGATCAAGGTTTCGTTTCCCCATGGAATACAAACTAGTTTTTAATCACAAACAATGACTGCGCGGTATCTTGCCAACCAGTCCATGCCAATAATAACGTCAAAACTACCAAGGTTTACTGGGATAAGGTCAATGTTGAAGGGATGTTTAGAAAGATTTAAGGTACAACCTCTAATGATAGTGTCAGCATCTATAATTTTACCGTCAGCTAATTCTACAGAGTAGCGGTGATCTAGAATCGATGGGACGACTTCTAATACATTGCTAAATTCAGTGGATATAAAACTTCGGTCTGCTCCAGTATCAAACAAAACAGATGCATAACGATTGTTTAGTAGGAACGTACCAGTAACGACATTAGAATCGAGGTTGGCTTTTGCATTGCCGACCACGTACACTCTTGATGAAGCTCCTCCACTGTTCTTGTTCTGGTTGGCCAACTTGGGACAACCTGGTCTCACATGTCCTGGTGCTCCACACTCATAGCACACAACCCCCTTCTTGGGTCCATTGCCATTTCCTCCAGCAGTATTGCGGTTTCCCTGCTGTCCGTTCCCGTTCCCACGGGCATTGTATCCGCCCTTGTTGTTGTGGTTCCCGGTGTTGTGGTTGGGTCGGACCTGAGTGACAACATTGACTTGACAGGTTGGGAAAAATGACCAACTTGTCCACATTTGTGGCAGGACTGACATGGGTTATCAACAGTATGATGATAGTGGCACTTTGATCACAAGGATTTTGTACCCACGTATGGCTTAGTTCCTGTGGTGGTACCACTGTAAACCTGTCCAGCATTTTGCCTTTTGGGAGGCTGCTGGTGTTGACTGCGGAAATTTTCATCTACCTTCCGCTTGCTTTCAGTTTTCCTCTCAGACATGGTACAGACTCGTTTTTTGATCAATTCAGTAGCGAACTCAATGGCACTCTCGACAGTAATGGGTCGGGATGCAAGTACGCTATCATGAATGGCGTTTGGGAGTCCACCAATATACGTCTCAATCTTTTCATCTTTCTTAGGGAAAATTTTGGTACACATCAGGGTTCATTCTTGGAATCTTTGGTTGTATGCAACGATGTCATTGTTCCTGCATCCAAGATCCCACAATTCGATTTCAAGCTTCTTCATCTCACCCCTTGGATAGTATTTCTCCGTCATTCTCTCCTTCAGATCAGTCCAGTTGAGAGAATAGGCAACATCGTGTCCAAGAGTGGCAACTACAGAGTTCCACTAAGTAAGAATACTCTCGAGCAACGTGCAGGTGGCAAACTTAACTTTGTTCTCCTCTGCACAATCGCTAATGCGGAACACGGTCTCCAACCTTTCAAACCACTACATCCGCTCCACAACACCCTCTTTGCCTTTGTAGTATGAGGGCTTACACTTCATGAAGTCGGGATAGGAGCAACCCCTGGTGGTCTGGTTGTTCCCGCGAGCGTTGGAGTTTTGGCTATCGTCCATGTTCCTACTAGCAGCCATCGCAGTTGCGATGCCCTGATCAATCATTTCCCTCAATTGGGCGGCAGTAACGTTTTAGGTATCGTCGGCATTGTTGGGGTTCGTTCTAGTGATTGCCATTTGTCTATAAACATACACAAAAATGAAATCATTAGTTTAAGGCGTTAGCACAGTTTTATATTTAAATATATGAAAAGATGCTCATGCATAGACTTCACAACAAATTGGATAACTTGTTAAAAGTTCTTAATATAATACAACACATAATATAACAAAAGATAATGAGTACATGTCATTTCTAAGGTAGAATAACAATAACAAAATGCACAACCAATCCAAGACAGATCACAACCCGCCTGTCTGGGATACTGTTTCACATAATCTAGAGTACATCGTCTACAAATGCCTATTAGAAAATATTACAATACAAGGATAGGATACAAATGATGAAAGGAAATAAAATACATGAGGTCCCATATCATGATAGCTGGGATGCAACCCAAAAGCTTATCATGATGTACAAAAGATCTAGTACATCTAATCTACTCATGCCTAACCGGATCCTCTGAGATAGCCGGTGCTACTGGTGGTGATGAGACAGCTGGTGCCTGCATATCCTCCTGCATCGAGATCATGGCGACTCGAGTCTCCTTGAGGAGTCAGAGTGCCTCTAGAATCTGAGCTCTGAAGGTCTCGTTGGATCCTCTGAGATGGGCGGTCTCGGCAGTCAAACCCTGGTGACGTACATCCTGTAGATCGAAGAAGATCGAGAGTGTCTCCACTATAGTCATGAGAGCGGAATGGGTCGCATACTGCTGACCCTCTGATGAGACTGCTTTTATACATAGTCTCATCGTCCAAAACGGGCTTAAATTGGTAAAAATATCATAAAAAGTGCCAAATATATGCTTGTGTTTGCTCAATGTGTAATTTAAGTACGGATGTCGAGAAAATGACAAAAGATCACAAGAATCAATCAAAAACGACACAGGAAAAGAAGCCGCACAATGAACCGGACCCTAGAGTTGATTTTCCAAGAAAAGTCCTTGAAGAATGGAAGATTGTACAAGAAGGGTCCTTCATTATTGAAGAATCGACACTTTATAACCTTGTTTATTCATAATTACAAGTTTAGTCCCTAAAGTTTTTCAAATTTACAAAAAGGACCCTCAACTTTGAAGAATTGGCAAGATTGGTCCCTCCAAATTGAAGACTTGTCACTTTTAGTCCTCCACAAAGTCAAAGATACAAGGAAAGACCTTGAAGAATGAAGACATGTCAAGAATAGTCCTTTAAGATTCAACAAATTACAAGAAATACCCTTTGATAAACTTTGCAAAACATTTTGTGGCAAAAGTGTGAAAGTTAAAATTTCTTTTACAAAGGAAATCTGCCAAGACTTTATATGAAATAAACTTGGAAAGAGAGGGGTTAATTCTGGCAGACTAATAAGTGTGAAAACACTTATCCTTTTACCACTTAATTATAATAATAACCAAGCCAAAACGTGTATTTTATGTCGTAAATGTCAGAATTATGTGTCGTTTGTGTTTTTGTTGTGATTTAGGATCAAAATGTGAAAAGGGAAGAAAACGTGGTCTTTCACGGGCTTTTATCGAAGAAAAAGACAAAAGACGAAGTCAAAAGATCAAAAGTGCAAAAAGAACGGAAGTCCAAGGCCTATTATGAAGATTTATCGAAGAAAAAGTCTAAAGACGGAAGTTTAATGAAGTCGAAGAACTCAAGTCTAATATATGAAGAAAATTATAAGACAAGATTAAATTCTATCGACAAATCCCGAGACGACGTCGAGAAAGACAAATAATTTAAATCGAGTCGAGACGAGAAGAAAGAAAGAAGAGAGCATAATCATTTACTCCTCCTATAAATACCTCCTAATATGTCATTAGGAGGTAGTAGCTAATAGTAGATTTTAGTTTAATTTTTATAAGGTAATTAGGAGTAGCTTAATACTTTCTCTCTCTAGATTTTATTTCATGTTTTAATCTTTTTTATTAATCTTGTATTAGATCTTAATCTTAATCTTAATCAAGCTTTTCAATTAATTATTCTCATTCTTCCTTTCTTTTTTTATTAATCTTGTGTTGATTTAGATGATCATGTAGTTGCCTAATCTTGATGTTTATTGATTTATTGATGCGTTTGGTTGATTATGTTTATGGGTTTTTATGTGTTTGATTTTGATAGCTTATTGTGTTTGATGCTTGTTATTTGATTTTGCTTATTTTTAATTAAGGGTTTTTAATAGTTTATTTTATAAAAAGTTGATTTTTAATTTTTAGTTTTATTAGTGTTTTTCAAGTTTTTAATTTGTGGTTTAATTAGTTTTTCTTAGAAGTGTTTTAGATTAAGTTTTAGTTATTTGCTTATTTGATTTGTGCTTAATCGTTGCTTATTTTCCTTGTTTCTAGATGTTACAGTAACTGTTTATCTGTCTTTCGATTTCTTCGCAAAAGGGTTTTCACATTCCGAAGTAGTTATTTTCCAAAATTTTCTCATTTTCCCATTTTCCTATTTTCCAACTTTTCCCATTTTTCCATTTTCCCATTTTCCCACTTTTCCCATTTTCCCATTTTCCCATTTCCAACTTTTCCTATTTTTCCAACTTTTCTCATTTTCCCATTCTCCAACTTTTCCCATTTTTCCCATTTTCCCATTTTCCAACTTTTCCTATTTTCCCATTTTCCAACTTTTCCCATTTTTCCAATTTTCCCATTTTCCAACTTTTCCCATTTTTTCAGTTTTTCCCATTTTTCCCATTTTCCCATTTTCCAACTTTTCCCATTTTCCCATTTTCCAACTTTTCCAACTTTTCCCATTTTTCCCATTTTCCCATTTTCCAACTTTTCCCATTTTCCCATTTTCTATTTTCCAATTTTTCCCATTTTTCCCATTTTCCAACTTTTCCCAATTTCCCATTTTCCCATTTTCCCATTTTCCCATTATCCAACTTTTTGCATTTTTCCCATTTTCCCATTTTCCTACTTTTCCCATTTTCCGATTTTCCCATTTTTTCCATTTTCCCATTTTCCAACTTTTCCCATTTTTCTCATTTTCCCATTTTCTCATTTTCCGAAATAGTTAGTTTCTCTGAAAAAGTTTGATTATTCCGAAGAATTGTTTTTTTTCCGAACTTAGGTCTTTTTTCTGAAATTGTAGGTTTATTCCGAACTTAGGTGTTTATTCCGAACTTTCTTGTTTTACCAAATAATCAATCATTCCGAAAAAAAATGTATTGCCAAGATTAATAAACATTCCGAAGAATACTGTAGCTATTCCGAAAAAATGACATGGCTGCTTGGTAGCTTAGGCAATTTTGGCGCCAATTTGAGGTGCCTGGTTGGCTGCTTCCAGCTGCTTGCCTGCTAGCTTGTTTATTTATTAGTATTGTCCCGTAATTGTTTAGTTTTATCTGAAAGTTGTTCCGATTTTAATTCTAAAAGTTACGTATTCTTAGTTGAATTTTTCGTCAATTTTTAGTATTAATTTTTTTTCCAAAAGTTTAAGTTTTATCTTTTATTTAGTACCCGCTTTAGGTTTTGCCTCGTCTAGCTTTAAAGTACCATCTTTGTTTTATTCTCTCCTTTTTCATTAAGTAAACCTTATTTTCGAGTCGATAGTTAATTTCCTCTTTATTTTTATTTTTATTAATTGTTTCGCTTTAATTCACGTTTTATTATTTGTTTTATTAATTGTTTCTATACAAGTCTTTTTATTAGTTCTTTTATTTTATTAGCGTTAGGCTTGCATTTACTTTTTACTTAGAAATAGATAACCATATCTTCTTTTATTAACCAAAAACAAGTGAGTCGCACTTTCAACTGGTAATCAATTCGAATTGAATCGAGACGAACAAATTTTTATACTTGGCAAAAACCAGTTATTAAATGGCGCCGCTGCCGGCTCTTTTCGTGAAGATTAATAGTTTTTTGTGAGAGACGCGTTGGATTTTGGGATCCGTTCACTTTTGAACATTATTTTTCTTGTCTAATTTTCCAAAATTTTCAAAAATCCTAAAAAATATAAAATTTTCAAAAATCCAAAAAAATAGAAAAACATAAAAAACCAAAAATATTTCTTGTCTATCTTTCTTTTCATTTTGTAGTTGTGTATGCGTACTCGTGCTCGTAAGAAGAAAGCAACTCAAGCCGAAGTCGAAACTCAACCTATTGTCACCATGGACAATCGACCAATGATCGAGCTTTTGCAATCGCAAGTCGAGGGCAACACCGATGCTATTGTCATACCCGAGATTGGAGCCAACAACTTTGAGCTCAAATCCAGCTTCATTCAAATGGTCTCTGCTCAACCATTCTTGGGGCGTACACTTGATGATCCTCACGACCATATCAAAAGGTTCCTTCAACTCACTAATACGGTCAAGTTTAATGGGGTTTCACAAGAGGTAATTCGCTTGCAACTTTTTCCTTTCTCCTTAGAGGGACAAGCCCGACATTGGCTTGATAAGGAACCGCCACAAAGTATTCTTACGTGGTCGGATTTAGAGACCAAATTCATCAACTACTTTTTCCCACCGTCACGTACTACCGCTTTGCGGAATGAAATCATTAACTTTGAACAAAAGTATGGTGAGACATTTAGTGAATCTTGGGACCGTTTTAAGGAACTTTTAAGAAAGTGTCCACAACATGGTTTAACAAAAGTGCATCAAATTAACACTTTTTACAATGGTTTAAGCATGAATGACCAAGATTCACTAAATAGTGCCTCGTGGGGTAACATTTTGGTTAAGTCTTCTAATGCCGCATGGGATATTATTGAGAATAAATCTAAAGTGCAAACCAAAGGTGTTCGGGCTAATGTGGCTAGTGCTAGCACTAGTGACACCGAAAGGAGACTTGATAAGCTTACTATGGTTGTTGAAGCACTTGCTTTACAAGCCGTTAATAATGCTAAAAACAACAATGCTATAACTTGTGAAACTTGTGGTGGGCCACACTCTTATGCTAATTGTGATAAAGCTTTTGATGAATCTCACGGGGAAGTGTATGCTTACAACAACACTGAGAGAGTTCATTTCAAGCCTAATGTCGATGTTAATCACTTGTCTTACAACTCGAAAAATTATTTGGCTCCACCCGGTTTTCAACAAAGACCACCACAACCTAACCAAAACAACCAAGGGCCGCCAAGAGCTAATTTTCAAGGTAATGCCAATGTGAGGGGCTTACATGCCAATCAGGGAAATTACCAAATGCAAAATCAAGGTTTTCCAAACCAAGGTTTCAATCCTCAAGGTTTTCCACCTTATAACCAATACCCAAACCAAGGTTTTCAACAACAAGGGTTCAATTTACCTCATCCGCCAATGGACTTGGTTTTGCAAAAGTTGAATGAAAATGAGAAAATCATGCAAGCAATGCAAGAATCTACTAGACAAATTCAAGAGTCCACGGATAGGAAATTCGTTCAAATGTTACAAACCCTTCGCCCCCAAGGTGCTCTTCCTTCTAACACCGAAACAAACCCTAGAGCTAATGTGAGTGCTATTACTACACGAAGTGGAGCAACTCTAGTAGGACCTTCTATCCCCCCTCCCATTACTCCATTTACACCTCCTCCACCTCCATTTATTCCTCCTACTTCCACGCCTAGTGCTAGTTCTCCATTACCGTCTCCATCTCTCACAGAAGAAGAACCTAAACAAAACCCTCCACCAACCCCACCTACCACCTATAAACCTTATACTTCTCACCCTTCAACATCTCAACCTTTACTTGCTACAACCACACCACCTAAACCTAACATCCCTTATCCTTCTCGGTTAGACAAGTGCAAACTACTCACTAAAGAGGATGCTCAAGTCACTTCTTTTATGAAGATGATCTCTCAAATGAATTTCAACATTAGCCTCGTTGAAGCACTTGTCCAAATGCCGAAATTCGTCAAAGCATTCAAGGAATTGCTTAACAAGAAGGAAAAGATGGTTGAGTTTGTCAACACACGCTTAAATGAAAACTGTTCTGTAGTTATTCTTAAAGAACATCCGGAAAAACTTGGAGATCCTGGTCATTTTGTGTTACCTTGCATTTTCAACAAAACTGAAGAATTTACTGCCTTAGCTGATCTTGGGGCAAGTATAAATCTGATGCCATTAAGTGTGTGGAAAAAGCTATCATTACCCGACCTTACACTGACGAAGATGACTCTTGAGCTAGCAAATTGCACTCTCGCTTAGCCCGTTGGTATTACCGAAGATGTGTTTATTAAAGTTGGTACCTTCACTTTTCTGGTCTATTTTGTTGTTGTTGATTATGAAATGGACCCTCGTATTCTGTTAATACTTGGACGGCCATTTTTTAGAACCAGAAAAGCTCTAGTCGATGTTGCCGAAGGTGAATTAATCTTAAGGGTCGGGAATGATGCTCAAGTTTTTAAGATGGGGAAGATTACAAGTAAGACAACTGGAAAAGAATCCGCGAAAATGATTAATGTGCTTCAAGAAGAGCTTACTTCTACTTTGGAAAGTTTTAAGCTTGATGACTTTGTTGTATATGCTAATCCTCTTTTCGATTCTTCCCATGATAATCCACTTTTCCAAGACGATGTGGATGATTTTGATGATTCTCTCCCCAATGTGGAGCCCCCCCACCAATCCATGATTCTCCACCGATCTATGATGATTCTAGTTCCGATGGGGATGATCATGCTGCTTTTGTTTTAGAGTATCCAGACATGCCCACTTATGATGATTTTGATGCTGTTGATACTCTCTCGAGTGATTCTTCACATGATGCCCTTGCACCTACTTTTGATGAAGATCCTCCTCCAACAACAATGCTTGATCCTACTTTGGATGACTACTCATTTGAGGAAGATTTTGCTACTTTTCTCAACACTTACTTTCCAAATGAGAGTGATTCTCCTCCTTTGGACTTTGATGATGCTCTTTATCCTACTTTAGATATGAAGAAACCCGTTTCAAAGGAGAAGAAGCCGGACGACACCGATATCCGTAACACTTATGTTTTGACACCTCTCTATCCACCTTCTGAGGATGAGATTGTACGATTTATGAGCGGATCTTCTTCAAGGTCTACTGAACCTGAGTGTTATTTTCCCCTAAGGGAAAAGGTGTTCGATCCTGGTATTGCAATTTCTAAGCCATCTTAGTATCCATCTAATGAAATAAAAGGAAAGATTTTTGGAACTTTTGGAGATATGCTTGCACCTCATCACCCTTACTACCACCGTGCTCAACAACTGCTTAAGGGAACCTTGCCTACTCTTCTTTGGCTTGCCTTGTTCGCCTTAAGCTTGTGCTATTTGATGGATGAAAACCATGTATTTGATCCCGGTGGATGTGTTTCAAGCTTCTTCCTATGCTAATCAAGGTCGAGTCAGGCTCGCGAATCGGTGAACAAAAACAAGCGCTTCTCGGAAGGCAACCCGCAGTATCTATCCTTTTTCTCTGTTTTTATAATAAGTGTATGGGGAGTCCCTAGTATGTGTTTGTTGTTCTCTTTCTTATCATATGCAGGGATTCGAGCTTTCAAAGATCCATTCTTGATGACTTTTGACGACCCGTGATTCCGTGTACCCGTCTTACGGTTCTATCCTAAACTCTTTTGATTCTCTATTTTATATTCTTCAATATTAAAATAGGAATCACTTTAGTTGTCTCTTCCTTAGCAAGATTTAAACAAAGTGCAAAATGTCCTAAGTGTAGGGGAGTTTACTCCCACATGCTTAAACATTGAGGACAATGTTTATATTAAGTGTAGGGGGACTTCTATCGAAGTTAAGTGGGCTTTTCTTTATATTTGTCCTCATTTTAACCGGAAAATTTATTTTTCGACATTTTTCAAAAATTTTAATCTATTTTGGCCTTGTAGTTTTTACCTTTGTTATAGTTATTTTCTTTCGTTCATTAGAATAAATTTTTAATAAAGTGGTTTTAATTTTTCAACGTTGTGAATCTTTTGACTCAACCCGAGTTTATTTATCTAAGTTTACTCTAGCTAGTATCCTTAACGTGTTTAAGTCAAGTTTTGCTAGGCTTTTATATAGGGAACTTTAAAACGCGAACGTCTTAACTCTCACGGGTTAAGAACAAGAACTTTTCGCAACTTCCTATAATTGATCCTAGAAAGTCGTTTATCAAGGGAACTTTAAAATGCGAATTCTAAAACTTGAAAGAGTCTAAGAAGTTTCAAGATCCTATAGATGACTTGAAAACCCAAAACTTTGATTTAATTGGCTAAGCATCCACGAGTCTCATTCCTTGAGATTTTAAATTATGGAGAACGAGAGATGATAGAGTCAATTATAAGTTTGGTATTCTTTCATGAATTTATGTGAGTTAATTATGAGCTTTTTCTCCCATCGCTTGTTAATAAATATAATTGCAATAAGTAAGGTTGTACGATTTGAAAAGTTACTTAGCTTCTAGCCCAAGATCGTTTAAAAGTTGCTCGGTATTAATTAGAGTTCATAGCCAAGGCATAACTTATTGAAGCGGGATGCAAAGATTGGCGAGTCCGAAAAGGCCCAAACAAGGCATGAGGGCTACATTTTGTTGCTAAAGATCCCAAGTGATGTGAAGAATCGAGACACACGACGAAAAGCAAATACTCCCCTAAAGATCATGGAGAAGTCTATCCAAAAAGGCCCTAACAAGGTATGAGGATATATATATACAAGTCCTAAAAGGAGGCGGATCGTTGTATATCAAAATCCCAAATAAAGATTGGAGAAAAATTGAAGAAGTCGTGCTCCAAGTATGAAGAATCTCTCAAAATTTCAAGTGAAGAAATTCCTATTATGAAGAGAAGACCAGTATTTCAAGAACGTCTCTCAAGATTCAAAGTATGAAGTCACTGCCAAATATCGGTCCGGGAAAGGTCTCAAATCGTGAAGCGAGTTATGCCAAGATATGAACTTTATGAGGTCCCGAGAAGCAGTTTTAAAAGATTTTGTCCTTTAGCAAACTATTGATTAAATCGTCCTACTTTATTTTTAGCCTAAATAACTATCAAAATAAGTCAACAATGCATCTTCGTGATCATTCAAGACAACAATAAAATATAAGAGATACACCTAGGAATAAGGGAGTCTAAGTAAATAATTGGCCCACATGAGTTTGTGTTAGTTTGCTAACTTATAATAACAATGATCTCGTTTTTAAGCTTGGTATGGGGAACGTGAAACTTGAGGATGATAAACTTTCATGACATTCCAAAACCCTAAGGTAAGTTTTTGATCTTTTTACTTGTTTTCTTTCTTTAAATATTTTGTCTCTTTAATAAAGGCCAATGTGGATTGATTATGATGAAAAATGTAAATCTTGCTTTATAACTAATGCATTGCATGAGTGCATTGCAATGGTCAAGTGTAAGGGATTTAATAAGTGTGAAAACACTTATCCTTTTACCACTTAATTATAATAATAACCAAGCCAAAACGTGTATTTTATGTCGTAAATGTCGGAATTATGCGTGGTTTGTGTTTTTGTTGTGATTTAGGATCAAAATGTGAAAAGGGAAGAATACGCGGTCTTTCACGGGCTTTTATCGAAGAAAAAGACAAAAGACGAAGTCAAAAGATCAAGAGTGCAAAAAGAACGGAAGTCCAAGGCCTATTCTGAAGATTTATCGAAGAAAAAGTCTAAAGACGGAAGTTTAATGAAGTCGAAGAACTCAAGTCTAATAAATGAAGAAAATTATAAGACGAGTTCAATTTCTATCGATAAATCCCGAGACAACGTCAAGAAAGACAAAGAATTTAAATCGAGTCGAGACGAGAAGAAAGAAAGAAGAGAGCATAAACATTTACTCCTCCTATAAATACCTCCTAATATGTCATTAGGAGGTAATAGCTAATAGTAAATTTTAGTTTAATTTTTATAAGGTAATTAGGAGTAGCTTAATACTCTCTCTCTAGCTTTTATTTCATGTTTTAATCTTTTTCATTAATCTTGTAAGATCTTAATCTTAATCTTAATCAAGCTTTTCAATTAATCATTCTCATTCTTCCTTTCTTTTTTTTATTAATCTTGTGTTGATTTAGATGATCATGTAGTTGCTTAATCTTGATATTTACTGATTTATTGATGCGTTTGGTTGATTATGTTTATGGGTTTTTATGTGTTTGATTTTGATAGCTTATTGTGTTTGATGCTTATTATTTGATTTTGTTTATTTTTAATTAAGTGTTTTTATTAGTTTATTTTATAAAAAGTTGATTTATAATTTTTAGTTTTATTAGTGTTTTTCAAGTTTTTTATTTCTGATTTAATTAGTTTTTCTTAAAAGTGTTTTAGATTAAGTTTTAGTTATTTGCTTATTTGATTTGTGCTTAATCGTTGCTTATTTTCCTTGTTTCTAGATGTTACAGTAACTGTTTATCTGTCTTTCATTTCTTCGCAAAAGGGTTTTCACATTCCGAAGTAGTTATTTTCCGAAATTTTCCCATTTTCCCATTTTCCCATTTTCCAACTTTTCCCATTTTTCCCATTTTCCTATTTTCCCATTTTTCCCATTTTCCCATTTTCCCATTTTCCAACTTTTCCTATTTTTCCATCTTTTCCCATTTTTCCCATTTTCCCATTTTCCAACTTTTCCCATTTTTCCCATTTTCTCATTTTCCAACTTTTCCCATTTTCCCATTTTCCAACTTTTCCCATTTTTCCCATTTTCCCATTTTCCAACTTTTCCCATTTTTCCAACTTTTCCCATTTTTCCATTTTCCCATTTCCCCATTTTCCAAATTTTCCCATTTTCCCATTTTCCAACTTTTCCCATTTTTCCCATTTTCCAACTTTTCCCATTTTCCCATTTTCCAACTTTTCCCATTTTTTCCATTTTCCCATTTTCCCATTTTCCAACTTTTCCCATTTTCCCATTTTATTTTCCAACTTTTCCCATTTTTCCCATTTTTCCATTTTCCGACTTTTCCCATTTTCCCATTTTTTCCATTTTCCCATTTTCCCATTTTCCAACTTTTCCCATTTTTCTCATTTTCCCATTTTCTCATTTTCCCATTTTCCCATTTTCCGAAATAGTTAGTTTCTCTGAAAAAGTTTGATTATTCCGAAGAATTGTTTTTTTCCGAACTTAGGTCTTTTTTCTGAAATTGTAGGTTTATTCCGAACTTAGGTGTTTATTCCGAACTTTCTTGTTTTACCAAATAATCAATCATTCTGGAAAAATAATGGATTGCGAAGATTAATAAACATTCCAAAGAATACTGTAGCTATTCAAAAATGACATGGCTGCTTGGTAGCTTAGGCAATTTTGGCGCCAATTTGAGGTGCCTGGTTGGCTGCTTGCCTGCTAGCTTGTTTATTTATTAGTATTGTCCCGTAATTGTTTAGTTTTATCTTAAAGTTGTTCCGATTTTAATTCTGAAAGTTACGTATTTTTAGTTGAATTTTTCGTCAACTTTTAGTATTAAATTTTTTTCAAAAGTTTAAGTTTTATCTTTTATTTAGTATTTGCTTTAGGTTTTGCCTCGTTTAGCTTTAAAGTACCATCTTAGTTTTATTCTCTCCTTTTTCATTAAGTAAACCTTATTTTCGAGTCGATAGTTAATTTCGTCTTTTAGTTTTATTTTTATTAATTGTTTCGCTTTAATTCACGTTTTATTATTTTTTTTATTAATTGTTTCTATACAAGTCTTTTTATTAGTTTTTTTATTTTATTAGCGTTAGGCTTGCATTTACTTTTTACTTAGAAATAGATAACCATATCTTCTTTTATTAACCAAAAACAACTGAGTCGCACTTTCAACTGTTAATCAATTCGAATTGAATCGAGGCGAAAAATTTTTTATACTTGGCAAAAACCAGTTATTACAGACATACAAAGTTACCAAGACCTATCAATAGGTGACACCTTACCCCACCAAAACAGCCAATCACCACTCACCATTTTGATACCTCACCATCCACTAATTCGGTTTTATATTAACTTAACCTTGGCGCCTAAACACATTTTTAAACCCCTAAACTGGATCAAAACTCGCCACTATTCACATGAAGAACACAATTAGGCTTTCCTTAATCCATTGTAATTAAACTCTAAGCTACTCCAGAATTGTGATTAAGGGTTAACTAAACCTAAACCCACTCTTAAATAGCCATCACCATCATCCCACATGCTACCTTGTACCTCCCCTGCCTCACTTTTCACTCCAAAACAAAAACCATGCAGAGAATCAACGCCCCATAAACATGCTTACTGCCTAAGCTTCAATGGACGTCCAAGATTGCTTCTACATTGTTGTCCATCCACAAAACAACAAGAATGAATCACATGTTCAATCAAGATATTCAAACTTCAAGGGTATTCAAGGAACTTTATTACATTGGGCTTTCAACATTTTAGGACTTGTAACCCTCTATATAAAGGGTAGTAGAAACATAGCTTAGACTGTTGTTGGTTTTCCTTGGCCACAAGTCTGTAAATCTTTGTTTCAAGTGAATGAAAAAAGTTTGAATTTGTTGAGGAATTCCATGCACCATTTTACTTTACTTGTTGTTAGTTTAATGATTTAAGTTGTGTTGATTCAAGGTTTCAAAAAATTGTGTTTTAAGTTTATGCAAGTTTGTTTCAAAGTTTCAAAATCACTGATTTTTCCAAAAGTTTTGGTTTAAGTCTTGAGCATTTTTGAACCAAAGATTGATCACATCTCCCTGATAAGAAGATTATCAAGGGGAAGTGAGATCCTTGGTTAGGGGAAGCTCAAGTGTTGGGACAAACCCTTGGAAAGAATTTGTTTCACTTTTTTTTAAACTGTTATCTCTCACTTTATTGATCTTAGCAGGGTGTTTTGTTGGAAGCTAGTGATTGTTTAGCCACCACTTAAGCTCAAACATTCAGAGGCATGGATGTATGTCTATGAGGTTTGCCTCTTTTCCCTTTTCAAACTGTCAGGAACTTGTTCTAAGTGAAAAGTGTGTTGACTGATGGATAATGATGAATTGTGCATGAGTTCTTGTTTTAAGTTCATAATATTATGGTTTGAATGCTTGTTTAAGATTTTCTTGGACTGAAAAACGTTTTTCCTTTGTTAAAATTGATTCAAAGATTTTAAAAGGGTGTTTGGGATTGCATATTGTTCTAGTATTTATAGAGATTGAGTAGTTTTTAAGAGTAGGCTTGTGTTTGTTTTTGCTAATGTAGTTCAGTTAAGTGTTTATCTGCATGCTTTGTGGTTAGAAACACCTAAACTAAACAAATAGCTAAAACAAGTTTGATCTGGGTTGTTTTAAGCTAAAAATTGGACCTCACCTAGATTTCATGCTAGACTAAGGGTGATAAGTGATAAACTTGAGTTTTGCTAATCTAAAAACTTGTTCTTGTCATTTGAAATTCATCAGTTAGTCAAGTAGTTCAGCAAATGTTTTGTGTGTTCATCGGTTACATCGGACCATCACTTAGGCTTCATACTAGTTTTAATCTTAAACCATTGCATGAAATCAGTTTATTTATGCTTGATTAAGATTAATATTGCTGTTGTATGCTTTTGGTGAAGTTTTGTTGGCTTATTCTTGTTTAAAAAGCTGCTTAATCTATCAGACCTAAGTTCTTTCATGTCTGTGCATTAAATGATTAAACTATACAATTTGGCCTTGTGATTTGTAGTTTTCTTGCTTAATCTTGACTCCCTACAACTCACTGGTTGTAAGGGTGCGTTTTTTGTCCAAAAACACCAAGTGAATCTCACTAAAAACAACAATTAGTTCACAAGCAGTGGGAACTTCTTTCCCACTGTTGCTTGCCATTGTTAGTGTTATTTGGTCAACAGCTTATTGATAAGCATTTCTAGCTTATTTTATTGTGCAAAAAAATTTGTTTTGTGATAGATCTTATTATTTTCATCTAATTAGCTTATCTGCTAGCTTGTAGCTTTTGGTTTTGAAGTTTGACTAGAAAACGAATGGACTTATCTTTTTCAAAGCAGCTTATTCAGTGTGCTTATTGGAAAAAGTTTTGTTGATTTTTCTTAATTTGGTCATTTAAAACCTTTTGCAACTTGAATCAGCTCTTGAAACAGTCTAGAACTCGAAAACGACTATTTGTCGTTTTGTGTAGAAAGCTTTGGCTTATTTCAGGCTTATTTCTTGAGCTTTTTCAAAGTTTTTTTTTACAAACTACTTTATAATCTCAAAAGAAGGATGTGTGTCAATTTTTAGCTTATGGCATTAGCTTATGGCTTAATGGGCCAAAAAAGCCCATTAAGAATAAGCTGTGATAAGCACTCTTCCAGCTTTTGGGCCTTCAGAGTTTTTTGTTTAAAATTCAATTTTGAGCTTATCTGGAATTTTTGGGCTCATTTGGTGGATTTTTTTCTTATTGGGCTAAAAAGCCCATTAAGGTGGACTGTTTTTACTTTTGGCCCATTTGGAGGCCCAATAGGGGTATTTAGGTCATTTCACTTTCGCTTATGGTTTTATTAAGTTAAAATAAATTAGTTTGTAAGTTTTTAGAATTTTTATAAATTTTGAAATTTTAATATTATTTTAATATTAATTTTTTATTTTAAATCATTTTAAATAGTTTTAATTAGTTTTAAATTTTGCAATAATACTTTTTAGTTAAATTAAGTTGTTTTGGAGGCTTACAAATTGAAAAATCTTATTTTGGGCTTTTTATTAATTTAATTGATTTTTAGGGCTTTTATTAGCATTAAAAAATTAATTAATTATAAAATAAAAGGTTTGAAAAAGTTTTGATTTTTGGCAAACTCTAATTTGATTTTTAGAAACTTTATTGTGATTTTCTAGGAATTTTTAGAGTAATTTTTAAATTTCATCACGTTTTTACGTTTTACATTTTAGCTTTCGTCGTAGTTTAATTATAATCGTAACCGTCATCATTTTCACTTTTCTTTATTCTCATTAATATTAATCTCAAATACCATCAAGTTTAATACACACATTAAGCCTCCTCGAGAACGAACCCACAAAAGGGTCATAAGCACTTGATTTTCCTAAGTCATTTGTTTAGTACTTACCGCTTTTACCTCGTTTTCCTAAATGAGTGTAATTTTACCACAATCACCCTCCAAGGTGTAGATCTGCTGACGGAGAAGCTCATTCTCCTCCAGCAACCACTATAGAGAATGATAGGTCGTAGACCATGCTCCCCGAGCAGTGTGTGCCTCGGCACTAACAGTCCAAGACAGTAGCTCCTGACGCTCCTGTAGAACAGTGCGTCCAGCCTGTCCAGCTGATAGCAGAGTATGAATCTCCGCTATGTCCTGAGCCTGGCGTGCGGCCAGTGCAGCAATCTGGGCCTGGACGGGGTCAACTCGTCTCGCCCCAGAACCCTCACTGATCTCAAATGTAGAGTCGAGAGGCGCCTCGTACCTCCTTTTACAAGGTGGCAGAGACTCGGGTGCGTAGCCTAAAAGTGATGAAGCTGGTGGTAGGGTGGTAGGGATGCAGTTGGCTGGTCCTCATCCCTAGTGGGGGATACAGGTGTAGCAGGTGGAGTGACGATGAGAGTATCGACTAGTGCGGCATCGCCGGTAGTGTGACTGTCGTCAGACTCGCTGGCAGATATCCAACCATGTAACACTGATGTCGGTGATACAGCACCAGGAAAAGCAGTTGGTGATGTCATACTGAATTTGAAAATAATATCGTTTTAATCTACGTATGTATAAGCTTACTCAAGTTAAAAGTTTTTAGAAATCATAGTTGTAAATTATATAATAGTGTCGTTTAACATCGCAAGTTAAAGGTTACGTTAATACTTATAACATTAATCAACCGGATGTTAATAATCAATGCACAGTTAACCACATAATAAATGTATGTTCTACACTCGATATACTTAACTATTCTAGTCCCGAAAATCCCAAAAGATTTTTAAAGCAGTTATAGTCCAGTTTATATAAAAAATTTATTTTTATATTTAATTCATTTTTGGTCTGGTTCTCTATAACTGTGTCTCTTATACCATTCTGTAACACCCCCAAATTAGTTAAATGTAGCGGAAATACTATTTGGGTGTCACGTAGGTGGATCAACAGCAGATAGTATGTAGAGCAACAGATAAAAGATTATCATTACAAATATTACATGAATTAAAGTGCAAATGTTATAAAATAGTCTTAAACATTATTCAATAGTTTGGATGATTTCCCCGTTTATAAAATACCAGATGAGCTCTATAAATGCAGCCTATCATGATGCTTAACTCCATGCACATCAAATACATGCTTCAGTTTCCTGAGAAAACATGCTTAGAGAGTCAATATAAAGTTGGTGAATTCACATGTTTAAATAAATATATTAAGTCTGGAAAATAAACATTCACTGAAGTAGTAATGCACATAGCATCAACACTTTAAAGGTAACTACATTTCCTATTGCCCGAAACTCACACTTGACACGTTAGGCCGTACAACATATGAGGACCCTTCGCATTAATAAAAATGCACCCAATATTCCATTCTGACATGATAAACATCTGTTGTCCTTGGACCAGGCACAATGAGCGCTACTCACCCAGATGGGGATGGTCAATCCCAAATAGATCCATTTATACATTCAGGTAATTCAATAATTTTAACAGTTCCAGTTTCCGGGTAAGGGAGGCATTCTACAATAGGAAAATGTAATCAAAGGTTTCGTAGTTCAGTCTATGTCCATCAATAAAAATATGTTGCATGTTTTCTTTCCCGTAAAAGGTTTAAAAGTTTGTCAATATATAAAGTGAGGCCATGAACTCACCTCAGTAGTACAGTAATAAGTCACAAGAAATCCAACGTGATGCTCACGACACAGGCAACAACCTAAATAATTATACAGTCTCAGTAAATGCATAAATAATACATAAAAGTCTCTGAACAAATCTATGCATGCTTATACTGGTTTTAAGCATTTTATTATGATTTCTTTAATTTAATTTATCGTTGTACAAGTAACAGAAATATTTATTTTTAAGTGCGTAATAAATAATATCGTTCAAGTAATTAATTTATTTAATTAATATTCTCGTACTTGTACCGTCGTAATATGGTTTAAATATTTAGAAAAAAAAGTTTTATATATATTTAAAATGTAGAAGGATGATAATAAATATAATTAATATATTTACTTTTATAAATTACTTGTATTTAGTTTATATACAACTTATATAAATAACGTTTATAAAATGTATTACATTTTATTTAATTTAATTTAAAGTCCCCAAAGTTTGTATAATTTATTTAAATTATATGTTTGGGAAAATAACGATTTGTACTTATAGATTTATTTAAGTTACACCTTTTTAATATTAGGATTATATATAAAATTAGGGTTTAGTTTAGGTTTAGGAAAATTGTAATTTAGTCCCTCGATTATATAGTACCCGTGGCAATTTATATAAATACCCCTAGGGCTTCTTTTAATTCCAATAATTGGCAAAACAAGTCCCCCTAGTTACACGTGTAACTAGGGCTTGTATAAGTTTCGTCTATTGCCACATTTGGTCCTTGTAATTGCGGTTTAGGGTTTAGATGTAAAAGAATTTACAAAACAGCCCCCTGGGGCTTAGAAATCTTTCGGCGAATGACCATTTTAGTCCCTAGGTTTAGAGTTAGGGTTTATAACTATTCATAGTTGGCCAAAATGGCCCCTAGGGCTCCTAATAGTCTTAGCACTTGGCAAAAGTGGTCCTTAGGGTTCTATTAGGTTTACAAAATGTTAGATAACTTATAATAAATTACAAAAATAGTCCCTATGTTTTAGTTAAGTCACGAATAGGGTGTTATCTAACCTTATACTCTTGATAGTTACGATATAGGTCCTTATATTTTGTATTTTGTTAAAATGAGTTTCCAAAAGTCACAATTTAAATCCTTAGACTTTATTAACTTTTCATTTTGACCTGAAAGTTTTATAATTCACTATTTAAATCTGAAACTTTAATAAATCACCTTTTTGACACAAAACTTTTATAATATGTATATTTAACACATGAAAAGTTTAACTTAAGCATAAATATCTTAATGGGCTTTATGAAGCATAAGTGGGCCTAGTGGGCTCCTAGTTTTTATTGGGCTTACATATCCACTAAAGCAAACTAGTTAAACATGTTAAAGAGAAACATGGATCTAATGATTTCTAGGCTTTCTATAACATTTCTAAGTTATCCATCAACCTAAAAACTAAGGTGAAACTCACGACTATATATACATGTGCATGGGTTTTCATAATATTCCTTGGTTAGCATGTTTATAAGATCATGGTTATCATAGTTAGCTAGATTTTCACCACTTTAAGTGATAACTCATTTTTAGCCGTGACCTACAACAAGTCTAGGTTTTCTAGATTTGTGTTAATATTAAGCTTATACTAGGAGTTCCATATGTATGTTCATGTGAATGATAAATGAAGGTATTTAAGAAAGAGTTAAGCTTTCATGATACTTACTTGTTACGTGGATTTAAGGAAAGAACAAGTAAACTAGGGATAGCTTGAACTTGTGATAAAAAATGGTGGATAACTTAAACAAAACCTAGCCGTGGCCTTTATGGTGCTTCTAGGGTTTCTTTTGTTGCCTTGTAGTGTAAGTTAGGAGTAGTAAAGAGTAATGATTAGCATTTATGTTGTATGAGACATGTTTTTAGGTTAGTAAATGAGGTAGTAATGGAGCTTGGTGAATCTTGGTGAATCTTGGTGAAGAGAGTAAAAGAAGCCGTGGGTTTTAGAGAGGAGTGAGGATAGATCTTTCAAGTGTTTTGTGTTGTAAGACTTTGTGAGATCCGAATATAACAAGAAAAGGGGATTTGATGTATCTTGTCCCATGTACTTGTGTATCTAAGATAGATACATGAAGATATGAAGAGATTTGCAAGCACATGCCAAATATAGCAACAAGATATTTCCATTCTCAAGTGAGGGGGTTGCCGTGTGGTTTGAAGGTCAAAAGGGGACAAGTATGTCTTCAAATAGTGTTCCATGTATGGAGGCATAGTTACACATTTGACTTTGGGTGACTAGGTTGCTTACAAGTTTGTATGAATTAATGAATGTGTAAGTATACATACATGGCTAGTCATGGGTTTTAGGGTAGAAAATGTGTTGACTTGTCTAAAATTGGGAGTTAACTTAAGCCTATGTAATATAGTGTAGGTACTTGTAAGGTTTCTAGGTATTTTGGTTAAACCTTAGGTCACTTGGTGAAAGTATATAATGTGTATATCATTATAAATATTTTACTTGAACAAAATAAGTAAATGTCAATGTGAGATTATAGACATTGTTTTATGGTGACGTATGTTTGTCATAATATAAGGTATATGTAAATATATACATATAATAATAAATCCAGGTACTTAATAATTTAAGTAAATAAAAGCATAGTTTTTCCAAAAATATGTACTGAGGTGATGAGTCCTTGTTTAAAAATGTGGCCAGTCAATTGCCAGAGTAGTCAGAAAAGACTAAAGGTTCAGATATATACTAAAAATAAATATGAAATGATATTACGACAAATGAAGATGATACTTAATTAATCATATAAAAGTGGAATTATAGAGATTCCAAAAATAAAGAGTACAACAGTTGACAAAGTCAATAAGGTAAAATCAGAGGTTTTACAATGCTTACAAACATATTCCCTCAAAGATATATATCTATTATCCCACAATAAACCACTGTTAGGATTAAACTCGTCATCCAGACTTCTGGAGATCTGGGTCAAATCTGAGGTGGCGACCGCTCTGGACATCAACAAATGTATGCGAGTGATTTAGGGTTAATAGAACTGTATGCGAGTGAATTAGGGTTAATAAATGTTTCCTCGAAAACAAATCTTACATTTGTCGGAAAGAAGAAGAATTGCTGGAATTTTTAAGGAAGATGATGGCTGATAATTGATTAATTTCTCTTTTACTTGATTGTCTCAAAAAATAGTATTAAAATAATAAAAAGAAAACCCTTTTGTTTGACTGTCACTTGTTATTAACACTAGTAGTGTACCCGTGTAAAGCGACGGCGGGTACTCGACGACTATGTTTTGTTGCGAACGATTGTTTTTTAGATATTACTCCCTCCGTCACACTTTTACTCTCCTCATTACTATTTTAATTTGTCTCAAAACATTGTCCACTTTCTTAAATAAGAAATATAAATTAATTATTTTCCAATTTTACCCATATCATTAAATTTTTATAAGAAAACTATTTTCAATATTTAATGTAGTCAAAGAGTAAGTTTGTCTTTTTAAACACAAAGTGTTTATATTCATTGAATGTTTCATAAATCATAAAAAAATATATTAGGAGACAATTAAAATGGGACAGAGGGAGTAAATTTTTTAAACTTTTATATGGTACCAAAAAATGTTATTAATTAGCTTTTACAAAATTAATATTAAAGATTTTTACAATATTTAAATTGAATGGGTTATTACAAGTATTTCTATTAAATGAACTGTTACAAATATTAAAATACCATTATAAATTTATAAACTGAGTTTTGTGTGAATCACCTGCTTCATGTGACATTTTTTGTGTGTGAGTGTGGTCGTTGTAATATTTTTATGCGTTTTAGTTTTCTTTGATGTTGTACCGGAAGAGAGGTTAGGTGAGGTTCAATGGCGAGATGAAACTTGAAGAGCTCAATTGATAGTATATAGTATGTGAAGTATGATTAGATTTTTTCATGAACTTTGAGTTTGTTTATATTAAGATTTTATAACTCTTTAATGTATATTAATTATTTTTTATAGTTTTACATGCTACAAGTATGTATATGTTTTTTATTAAATCATTTAGTTATCATTAAAGATGTAGGTTGTTACAAATAAGATTTAAAAACACTTTAATTCCTAGACTTTTAATCATATGTATGCATTAACTTTTTAGCAAAAGATAAATCCTTTTATTATAAAAAAATATTTAAGGCTTAATTTTTAGAACTTCTATTTATAAAAAAATAGTTAAATGCTTTATATATTAGTATAGATATGGAATGAAAAAGAATTTAACTATATCACTTTCTTTTACAACTATTCACTATTGATTTTAAACTTTTGCATTTCAATTTTAGTAGTCTTTTAGCTTTTATACATGTGAATTCGTAAACATTTACGGCCAACAAACTTAAATCTAATTGGATAATCTGTGAAACATAACACGTACTATACCAAATTAGTTTTAGAGAGAGAAGCAGAAATGAAAGAATGAGAAACAGAAAATTATAAAGTTGTGGTAAATATGCCAAGAAGACAAGGGTAAAACAATCAATTTAATGTAATATTGGTATGGTCAGAACAAATTTAAAAGTTCGTTGTTAATGTCAAGAGATAAAAAAATAAGTGTTTAAAGTCGGCACATATTTTAAAGTAAGTTCATATTGTCTAGCTTTTACCCTTATGATTGCTACATTGCATTAAATTTAGTGGTATAATAGGACAACATAGAAGCTGGTATAGTGACAATCAACCAAGGAGAAGAACTCATTTAATTAATATAACCTAGTAAATGTTTTATTGTAAATTATTAAAGGCAATTCTAAAGTCAGCAAGTCCAAATTTGTATTTTGTTACCTTCCACATGTGTCCTAAATCTCAGGTACTATGGATCAAAATTACAGTGGCTCGTACTCATAACCATATACTTATGACTGAGGATCATAATGAAAACTAACGAGATGATCATATGATAATTAATCGTGCACTCTAAATGTAAACAGGGTCTCTCAAATATAATTAGTATATAAGACAGTTAGAATAATAATCCTACCTACAAAGGGATAAAACCTAAAACCCATTCAACCTTGTATCATTATAAAAGTAAGGACCACACAAGAAGCATAGGCACTTTTCATAATTTAAATAAAATGATGAGATAATAATAAGTTAAATGATGATTACAATAGTGTCGAATAGTGCCTCAATCTCCTAACCAAATACCATGGCGAACCCTGAAGGATTCTCCTTCTATAAAAGAGAGTACGTCTTCTTTTTCTCCATTTGCTTTGTGCGTCGACCAACCACACATGAACGAATCGAATATATTGTCAATAACATTCATCTTCTATTTATAAAATGAAAGTTAACTCTTTACGGTTTTTGCCCATGAACTTTGAAGCCATATTTAAATTTCTCTTAGGATCATATAAAATATCCATATACGTCGCAAGTTTCCTTAATGCGCATGTTATTTCCAAATATATTACGTTTGTGACGTAGACTACCGACCGTTATACGTCATAGTTCTTTAATATTTCATAATTACTTGAACAAGTTTCCATTAACAAAATATTACGACGTCTCCGACTTGGGACAAAATTCACTTTACGCCGTAAGTCATGTAATACTTGCACATTTCTAGCTCGACGAACTTATCTTTACCAAAGTCAAATTTATACGCTCGTCTATAGCATAGACCAAAATCTATCTACGTCGTAGGTCTTTAATAATTGTATTTATCCAAATTTTCATACACGTCTTCCCATAATTAGCCGTATTGTCGTTTATAGCATAGACATTGAATCCATCTACGTCGTAGGCTCTTCGACAGTAAACTTTCCATAAATATCTCAAATTTCCTACGACGTAGGCATAAAATCCCTTTATGCCGTAAATTCTTCATAATAACGGATTTTCTTCATAAAATTATATTTGGCGTCATAATTCTTATTTTTTTCGATCAAATGCCAAAATTACCTAAAATATGAAATATAAAATATTTAAGTGTAATAATCATGTCAAATAGGACATTCAGTGCATGAATATAATGCTAAGATCATTTAAATATTTGATGTCTTCAAATATCCCCCACTCGATTTCTACTCCCCCTCAAGTAGATC
Organism: Glebionis coronaria; assembly: GCA_025667525.1. Classification (NCBI taxonomy): domain Eukaryota; kingdom Viridiplantae; phylum Streptophyta; class Magnoliopsida; order Asterales; family Asteraceae; genus Glebionis; species Glebionis coronaria. Next base: position 519,730,553 of record CM046878.1, on the reverse strand, counting down.
GGTTGCGTAATTCTCGAAAAGATACTCCCAAGTGTTGGGAGTAAAATTAGCTAAGTCACTCTGCCGCTGACAAGAGGATTTTGGATGCCGACAAGAGTAATCAAGGCGCTGACAGAATAAGCACTGATAAGACAAAACATGGTGCTGACAAAGTAAATCCTAGTTATTGTCAACAACTTAGTCAACACGTTTTGTATACTTAGGAAAGATATGTTCTGCAATGTATTCTCTATAGTTATCTTTTCCTAGATTAGTTGATAGGTTGATTATTGTTCAAGTCTCCTTGTGTTATAAAAGGAGGTCTTAGGTTTCATTATTGATATACGTTCTTAATACTTTAAATGTACCTCATTCATTATCAATACAAGTGAAAGTTTGGTATACATTGTGTTTTGCTTTGTTCTTTGGTTTAAGTGTTAATTCTGCATAACACTTAGATTGTTATAAACACAAAGTTTTTCTACGCGTTATACTTGATTCAATCTCGATAATACAAAGCTAAATCGATCTAAGTTTGGGATCAACAAGTGGTATCAGAGCTTGTTGAGGAACTTTGATCAGAAGAACATCAAAACCCTAATCGCATAAAACCCTAATTTTCAAAAACCCTAAAATCATCATGTCGACTTCAACCTCAGAAACCCAAAGTTCAGGATCCTCAAATCATAACCTCAAAATCCGCATGCTTGACCCAGATAACTTTGAAATATGAAAGTTCAATTTTGAGCAATACCTCCAAGTGGAAAATTATGTTCTCTGGGAAGTTGTTGAGCTTGGAAACAAGTTCAACCAGGCTTAAAAGATCTTGGACTCCATTGAGAAAAGGAGAACAACCAATGTTAAGGCTGAAGATTTGCTTCCTAGACCTGAAGATGGAAGAGCCACCTCAGCTGCAGAGGCAGCTGATAGAAGACTTGATATGAAGGCTTTTAGTATACTTAAACTAGCCCTTGGAAGCAAGAACCAACACAAATTCAGAAAGTATGAATCTACTAGAGAGCTTTGGGAAGCCCTTGAGACCACCTATGGTGGTAATGAGGACACTCTCAAACCAAGGAAGAAGAAGCTGGTAATGGAGTTTACAGTCTTCAAAGCACGACCTAATGAAAAGTTAAGCGAGGTGAGAAGTCATCTTCAAGATATTACTAGCAAGCTGGCATTCATGGAGACTAAGTTTGAAGATGATGACATTAATGCTGCATTCCTTGGAGCTCTTGAAGATGGTTGGGAAATTCATGCCAATTTAATATTGGCCACACAAGCTTACAAGACTATGACTTTTGATGATATCTATCAATCAATTGAAGGTCATGAAACTTGAAGTTCTGATTAAACAAGGAAGTAAAACACCTTTTGGGAGCATGGATTTTATTTCCCACCATGACTCTTCAGACGCTGACAACTCTTGCTTTGTCAGCGGACAAACTTCTCATGACAGCGTCTCATCAGACGCTGACACATACAACTATGCTCCACCAAATCTTAAGCCAGCAGGAATTGATTTGGATACTGTATGTGCCTATATTGCTTCTTTGCCCAATGGATTTTCAATTTCTTTTGAAGATCTTCATCAAATTAGTGATATTGATCTTGAGGAGATGGATATCAAGTGAAATATGGCTCTTAGAAGTATAAGAGCCAGTAGATGGAACAAGAGATTGAAAAGGAAGATGACTTTCAATAGCAAAGAGACTGCTGGATTTGATAAATCCAAAGTTGAATGTTTCAATTTCCATAGAATGGGATACTTTGCTAGAGAATGTAGATCTCCCAAGAGGAATGATGGAGGACAGAATCCTAGACAAAACATCAAGGTTGATGATGCTGAACCTAAAGCCATGGTAGCCATGCAAGGAATTGATGGCGTTGGATTTGACTGGAGCTTTCTGGACAAGAATGAGGTGGAGAATTAATCTTTGGTTGCTGAAAGGATGAAGAGCATGTTCAATATGCTCTCATGGATAAATCTTCTTCTTCATCAGACAATGAGGTATGGTGATGCTTTTTGTATTAAGGGTTATAGACTTAACACTGATAAACTTAACAAAGAAGTTTTAAAGTTACAATATGATATTCTTGGGTTGAATATCACTATTTAAAACTACAAAAGGGGGCTTGCACAATCAGATGGGATGGTGTAAGAATATAAGGACATGGAATCTAATCTAAAAGATCAAATAATTGTTCTAATAAAGGATCTAACACTTAGTTATGAAGCAAAAGCTTCTTACATAAAAGCTAATAATGAATTGAAACTTAAACTAGATGAGGCTATTCAAGCTAGGGAGAATGTAGGGCTTAAAATTGTAAAGTTTGAAAAAGCTAGTCAAACCCTAGAAAAGGTTATAAGTGAACAGAGAAACCCTAAAGACATGTCTGGGATTGGGATGCATTCTAAGGAGTATGTTGTTGTTCCACCCCCAACAGGTGCTTCTATAGGGTTTCTAAGAAAGACTTGTCATGGACTGGTATTCCAGATTTCCAAATGGAGGAATTTACTCCTCAACAACGTGTGCTCACACAAGTTGAGGAATACAATCAAAGGGTGACTGACCTTGCCCTATGGAAGAAAGCCAACCCTACTCTCTTTGTTAAGGGAGGACTTCTTAGCGATAAACAGACTGACCCTAAAGCCATTGTCATCACTAACCCTACTATTGGCAAACCTATTGACCTTGGCTCACAACCTAAAAGCAAATCTAGTGTTAAGTATGTTGAAATGTATATAAAACCTGGATCACCAAGACTCAAGCTAGTGTTAATGGGACTGGATTTTATGAACCTAGACCTAAGATTATGTCTAGAAAGGCTTGTTATTCATGTGGGAGCTTCTCACATTTGGGTTATAGGTGTGTCAGCGGATACAAACCAGCCGCTGACAATAAGTCAACCATGGTCAACCCAAAGCCTTATGTTCATACTAGACCACAGGCCACTAGACCAGCTCCTTACTTCTCTAAGGCAGCTAACACCCAAGGACAAAGACCCTTCCAAAATACCAATACTTGGTCTAACAAACAGTGGGTTCCTGTAGCAAACCCAAATTCAAACGCTAACATGAACAATTCATCCGCTGACAGGGTAAAACCAGCCGCTGACAGAATTAGGTTTGGTATGAAAATGGCATAATTAGCAGCTGTCAGACCCAATGTTAGACCCAGTAATAACAAGTATTCACAACCTAAGGGAAAGGGATCTAAGGCATCATCCAACTTAACATGGAGACCTAAACAAGAACAGTAATCATCTTTTAATGGTATCTCCATGACTTGCACTAGGTTTAAATATCTTGAAAAGCATGTTGGGACAAACTAGGTGTTTAATGTTAAAAAGGATGAACAGGGGGTTGTTATAAGAAACAAGTCCATTCTTGTTGAACAACCAAATGGATCCAAGTCTACTAAGGCTTGGGTTCCCAAAGAAAAATGATTTGTATTCTTTATGTGCATGGCATTCTAAAGCAGGTTAATGACCATGGATATTGGGATAGTGGATGCTCAAGGCACATGACTGGAAAGGAAGACTATTTAACGAACTTTACTCTAATTCAAGATGGTGATAAAGTGTACTTTGGAGGAGGATTTGGTACTATATCAGGCAAAGGCACTTTTATCACTAACAACTTGAGGTTTGATGAAGTTTTTCTGGTAAAAGAACTTGACTATAACTTATGTAGTGTGTTACAAGTGTGTGACAACAATAATAAAGTTCTTTTTACTGATACTAAATGCTTAGTTTTAAGTAAGGACTATGTGTTACCTGCTGATAAGTTCATTAAATTTAGAACACCTAGACATAAGGACATTTATAATTTCAATCTATAAGGGATTAAAATGAGTAATAACTTGTCATGTCTATATGATAAAGATTCAGCAGATGAGAGTATCTTATGGCATAGAAGGTTAGGGCACATTAACTTTAAGAATATGAATAGACTTGTGAGGCATGATCTTGTTAGAGGATTACCTTCAAAAGCATTCCACAATGATCATAATTGTGTTGCATGTCTTAAAGGCAAACAACACAAGTCCTCATTTAAGTCTAAGAGTGTTCATTCTAATTCTAAACCCCTACACTTGCTTCACATGGACTTATTTGGACCCACTAATATAGAGAGTTTAAATGGTAAATCTTATTGCTTTGTGGTCACTTATGACCATTCTAGGTTTACATGGACTTTATTTTTAGTCAAGAAGAGTGATACTACCAAAACCTTAATCAATTTTATTAATCAAATGGAAAGGAAATCAGGGTTTACAATTAACATTCTTAGAAGTGATAATGATGAAGAATTTAGAAATGACCTATTAGATGCCTTCTGTGTGGATAATGGAATTACTAGGGAGTTTAGCATAGCTATAACTCCACAGCAAAATGGTGTAGCTAAGAGGAGAAATAGAACCCTTATTGAAGCAGCTAGGACCATGTTAGCAGATGCTAAGTTACCCATTGCTTTTTGGGTTGAGGCTGTAAACACTGCATGCTATGTTTAGAATAGAGCCTTGGTCAATAAAATTCACAATAAGACCCCCTATGAGCTCTTTTGGAATAGAAAACCTAATATATATTTTCTTAGACCCTTTGGATGTCATGTAGTGATTCTTAATACTAGTGACAACCTAGGTAAGTTTAATTTAAAAGGTGATGAGGGATATTTTGTGGGTTATTCTATGAACAACAAAGGGTATAGGGTTAACCACAAGAGAGATAAGGTCATAACTGAAAATGTGCATGTTGGCTTTTTGGAGGGTAAACCTAGTGATCCTGCAAATGGACCTGATTAGCTTATTGATTTAGAGCCATTATCTAGATCCATGAATTACTTGTCTGTTACTAATCCACTTGTCTTGGAGACCTCTCCAAAGATTGTGGAAGAAACTATTATTGATAATGCAGGTATTCAAGCTACAAAGGTAAAAGGATCACAATCAGATGAGTTCACTCCTACATTTTCTTTTGTGGATTTACCCATTTGGAGTGAAAAATTCATTCAGACATCTGCTGTTGAAAAAGAAGTGGAGAGAAAGCAACAAGAAGAGCAAGTCAGTGAAAGTATTCCATCCGCTGACAAAAGTAGTTCAGCCGCTGACACGCCTGATCCAAACGCTGACAACTTACTTTCATTCACTTATAAAGATGTTCTTGAACTTAGTGAAAATTCCATACCCAATAAAGGTGTCAGCCTCATCAATGCAAACGCTGACAATGTGCTTCATAGTTCAAGTGAGTATAGAAATCATGATGGTGAGGATCATGGCACCTTGGAATCTATAGTGCATGATAACACATTGTTTGGGGGAGGAATTCTTACAAAAGTGTCCAAAGTTCACCCTCCTACCCAAATCATTGGTCCCATCAATTCACCAGTTCAAACAAGAAGAAAGAAGAATCCCAGAGGAGGATTCATTGCCAACATTCACAAAAAGGATGATACCCCTTTAGTTCGAGAATGTTTATTTGCCTGTTTTCTATCACATAATGATCCCAAAAAGATTTTTGATGCTCTACAAGAACCAAGCTGGGTTGAAGCAATGCAGCATGAGCTTCACCAGTATGCTATCCATGATGTTTGGGAACTAGTAGATTATCCCAAGCATGTGAGACCAATTATAGTACGATGGGTTCTACAAAACAAAAGAGATGGGAGAGGCATTGTAAATAGAAACAAGGCAAGACTGGTTGCTCAAGGTTACACACAAGAAGAAGGCATTGACTATGAAGAGGTTTTTGCACCTATTACTAGGAGTGAAGAAATAAGGATTTTCATAGCCTATGCTTCTTGCATGGGCTTCACAGTCTACCAGATGGATGTCAATAGTGCTTTCTTGTATGAAACAATTTAAGAAGGGGTATATGTTATGCAGCCTCCTGGTTTTGAAGATTCAGAGCATCAAGACAAGATTTATAGAGTTAAAAAGGCAATGTATGGTCTTCATCAAGCCCCTAGAGATTGGTATGGTACTCTTTCCACATACTTGGTGGAAAATGGTTTCAAAAGGGGCACCATAGATCAAAATTTGTTCACAAAACAGGAAGGGAAGGATTTTCTTCTTGTACAGGTCTATGTTGATGATATCATCTTTGGTTCTTCTAACCAAAGGATGAGTGATGATTTCTCCAAGCTGATGACTAACAAATTTCAAATGAGTGCAATGGGATAGATGAACTTCTTTCTAGGTCTTCAAGTCCAACAGAAAGAAAATGGTATCTTCATCTCTCAAGACAAATATGTAGATGAGATTTTGAAGAAATTTGGCTTTTCCCCTCATGAGAAACGGGCTAGCACCCCCATGGACAGGGAACACCCCTGGGGAAAGATTGGAGATGGAAAGGATGTTGATGTCAGACATTATAGGTCAATGATTGCTTCATTGATGTATCTTACTGCCTCTAGACCTGACATCATGTTTGCTTTGTTTGCATGTACACGTCATCAAGTGACTCCCAAAGAGTGTCATCATCATGCTGTCAAAAGGATCTTTAGGTATCTTAGGTGCTATCTCACTTTGGGATTATGGTACCCTAAAGATTCTCCATTGGAGCTGGTGGGCTATTCAGATAGTGACTATAGAGGAGACATCAATGATAAGAAATCCACAACTGGTGGATGTCAATTTCTTGGGAGCAGACTTATTTCTTGGCAATGCAAGAAACAAACAATGATGGCCAATTCAAAAATTGAGGTTGAGTATGTAGCTACTGCTGCATGTTGTAGGCATGTGTTATGGATTCAAATTCAGCTTATGGATTATGGGTACAATTTTATGCATACCAAGATTTTTGTAGATAATAACAGTACTGAAAGTGGGGTTTTTGCTAGGTTAAAAATTCGTTGTTCTCGGCGTCTTATCGAATTGATTACGGATTAAATGTGTGACTCAGTCGTCTTTGATGGATAAAATAAAAGGTTGTCGTTGTGTAACAAAATACAAATGCAAACTTTAAAGTAAATGGCAAATTAATAAAAGGATAAACTAATAAAGACTTAAACGAAATATAGATAAAAGCTTGAAAAGATTAAACTAAAAAAAATAAAACTTTAAAAATAAATGACGAAAATTTAAAACTCGACAAAAAGTAAAATTTGCAAACTTAAAAATAAAACTAAGACAAAACAAGTTTAAAATAATTCTAAGTAAAAATGGCGGGAAAAGTTAAATTTGAATTTAAAAATAAAAACAGGAAATGAAATTTGAAAAATGCAATCCGATCGCACTCCCGATCGCACTCAGTGATCATCTTTTTGTACCCCATCGTAACTTTCTTAAGGGTTTTTACTTGTTCCGATCTAGTTTCGTGATCGCATCAACCCCGGGGGTTTCTACTTGCGATCCAAACTACGATCACTCATTAAGATCACTGAGTAAGATCACTGAGTAAGATCACTGAGTAAGATCACTGAGTGCGATCACTGAGTGCGATCACTGAGTGCGATCACGGAGTGCGATCGGGAGTGCGATCGGGAGTGCGATCCGGGAGTGCGATCGGGAGTGCGATCCAGAGTGCGATCGGGAGTGCGATCCGGGAGTGCGATCGGGAGTGCGATCCAGAGTGCGATCAGGAGTGCGATCGGATTGCATTTTTCAGTTTTTATTTCCTGTTTTTATTTTTAATTTCAAATTTAACTTTTCCCGCCATTTTACTTAGTGTTATTTTAAAATTGTTTTGTCTTTGTTTTATTTTTAAGGTTTCAAATTTTACTTTTTGTCGAGTTTTAAAATTTCGTCATTTACTTTAAAGTTTGCACTTTTATTTTACTCAACGACAACTCTTTCTTTTATCCACCAAAGACGACTGAGTAAAATCCTAACTTTCAAATGGCGCCGCTGCCGGCTCTTTTCATGAAAATTAACGGTTTTTGTGAGAGACGCGTTGTATTTTCGGATCCGTTCCCTCGGGAACGTTATTTTTCTTGCACATTTTTCGAAAAACCATAAAAAATAAAAAATTCAAAAATCCAAAAACATTAAAAAATCATAAAAAGCATTTCTTTTTCCAAGTGTTTTGCACCAAAAATATTCCTCTTCATCCTCTATTTTGTTTAATTCTTTTTCTCAACCCCTCTAATTTTTAATTCTTCATGGATTCGTATGTTTATTGCGTAGGGTGTGGGAGACCATTGTATGGTTTTCAAACATGTCAATCGTGTATATGTGAGCGATGCAGAAATGATATCGACAATACACAATTTGGATTTTGTCCCTCGTGCAATTCGATTAACTCATCCTTTCCTTCTCATACACTTACTCCCCCTCTTGCATATATTGTGGAAGCGATTGTCATTGGCACGTTTCGTGTCTGATTTGATACCCGTCTCATGACGGGCAAGAACCGGGTTACAATTATGACAATGGTAATAGCTATCCACAAGAGGCACCGGGTTTTTCTCAATACCCATGTTGTAATCATTGTGGGGGCCCTCACGACACATCTTATTGTCAACCGATGAATTATTATGAACCACATCCATGTTCTAATTCTTCTCATCCGATGAATTATGAGCCACATCCGTGCTATAATTCCGGTTTTCAAAATTTTGAGCCCCCACAATACTCCGTCGTTCATCAACCTTCTTTTGGAATAAGCACAGAAATACTCGCTAATTTGGCTGGAATTCTAGATCGCCTCCCAGCTATCTTGGAGAGGGCAATCCGGCAAGAGCAAATATCAAATATTGAGGCTTATACTCCTCCTCCTGTGCATCCATACTATTATGACGATGATGATGACGATGAGAATAGTATTTCTTGGAATGATTTTGTTGCTCAATGTCCTAGTGCAATTGCACCTCCTTATCTCGATATCCCAAATGCGTCCAAGGATTGTGATTCATCGAGCGAGATTAGTGAATTTGGTCTCGACAACTTATTTGAGGAGGTTTGTGATGTACTGACTTGTGCTGAGCTTACGGACGAGGCCGCTCTCAATGATGATTATTTTTCTCCATGCTATGAGAATTTTACTTTTGAAATTTCTCATCCTACCCCATTTCCTCAGGGAGATGAGGACGATGTTGATTTATTCTCTCCAACTTACGAGAATTTCACCACTGAACTTGGTCTTGTAGATGAGGTGGAAGACGTTATTCTTCGCGACAAATTACGGAAAGTTCATCTTCTTATTGCTAAAATTGAAGCATTGAATCCTCCTCCTCTTTCCGAGTCTCTACCTCCATCTATTACTCCCATCGAGAATAATGACACATTTATGAAAGAAATCGACATTTACTCAATACCTCCGGGTATTGATGATGATGACACGGAGGAGAATATTCTTTTTGATACTTTGATACATGAAGATATTGTCCCAAGTCCCCCTCCCGAGCAACTTTCATCCCAACCTTTAGAAACCATTACCGAGGATGAGTGCTTTGACCCGGGAGGTGAAATTGACCATTCCATGATTGACACCTTTACGGCTTTGCCGCTCAGTGATAATCATATGTCTTTTGGGGATGACATTTTGACTCCTTTACCAACCCCACCTCCCGTGGATCACGATTTCACATACTTTTCGTATGTTGAGAGGAATTTTCTACCCTTCAAGACTTATCCTCCTGCCTCTCATTTATTATGTTCCACCGGGACTGAGGACAAGATTTTTGATCCCGGTATTACATTCGAGGCTTTGCCATGGACCATTTAATTCGGGGACGAGTCAGGCTCGTGACTCGGTGAACAAAAACAATCGCTTCTCGGGAGGCAACCCAATTATCTATCCTTTTTATCCGTTTTTATAATAAGTGTAGGGGAGACCCTAGTATGTGTTTGTTCTTTTCTTTCTTATGATGTGCAGGGATTCGAGCTATCAAAGATCCATTCTTGATGACTTTTGACGATCCGTGATTCCGTGTACCCGTCTTCCCGGTTCTATCCTAAACTCTTTTGATTCACTATTTTATATTCTTCAATATTAAAATAGGAATCACTTTAGTTGTCTCTTCCTTAGCAAGATTTAAACAACGTGCACAATGTCCTAAGTGTAGGGGAGTTTACTTCCACATGCTTAAATATTGAGGACAATGTTTATATTAAGTGTAGGGGGACTTCTATTGAAGTTAAGTGGGCTTTTCCTTTAATTTGTCCTCATTTTAACCGGAAAATTGATTTTTTGACTTTTTTCAAAATTTTTAATCTATTTTGGCCTAGTAGTTTTTTCTTTGTTGTCGTTATTTTTCATTGCTAGCATAAATCTTAATAAAATGGTTTTAATAAGTTTAGATGTCTTTGATATATTTGGCCCGTGTTAGCCTCAAAATATTGAGTCAAACAAGAATGTTCGGTCATAGGTTTCTATTGTAATATTTATTAGAACGTTGTAATAAGTAGTTATTTAGTCGTGGTTTACGGGCTTGGATTTAAACTAATTAAAGTCCATAAAGACAAGCCCGGCCCAATATATAGTCCATTAAAGCCCGCATGTGGGTGGACTATATATACTACCCTCCTAGCATGTTAGGAGGGTGGTTGGTTCATTTGTATTCTCATTCCTTAATCTAACATTCACCTAGTTCCAACCATTTCTCTCTCACTTTCTCTCACTACTTTCTCTCTCTAGAATTCTTCTCATTTCTACCTTTCTTTCTTAATAATTCGTCAAAATTTTTCACTTTTCAAAATTTTTCCCTATTAGTTTTTGGCTATTTCGGACTTGATTTCAAAATTTGGTAAGACAAATTTTTCAGTTTACCGTTTTGTCGGACTGAGGAATTTATTGTCGGACTGAGAAAAAATCGGAATTTTCGAAATTGCAACCACAAACCAATCACACCATATCTACTTAAGATCCAAAGTCAATTCATCAACTGTGTCACCCATTATGGATTCCGTAACACAAGATGTGCATGCACTCAAATCCAAGATGTTGGTTGCAAAAGAACGATGCGTGACACACTTTAGATCACTCCAGTCACACCTTCAAGTTCTTTCAAATGACGATTTAAAAGGCACTCGCGTCGAACTTGCATTCAAACGGGTATTCATGTCACTCACTGGACAAGATGTTGAGACATTCACAAGCACAATGCTACTCAATTTAGATCACCTTGAACAACAACTTGCCAATGATGAATTTCAAGAGGTTGAATCCATAGATGCGGTTTTGGTTCTCGAGAATCAGTTTCAGCAATTCTTTGATACACAGGTCTCTGTACACTATGATCGAGAATTCATCAACAAATACTTCTTTGAATATACTCGGTTAGAAGTTCAAGAATTCAAGGAGACATTTCTTCAACACATGAGTGCTATAAGGAAGTCCATTGCTGAAAGAACAAGTCATAAACTAAAAGTTGAAAGAAGGGTGAATAACAGATTAATGCAGCAGAACGAGAGCAATGTAGATGATGGTCAAACATTGGATGCTTGTTCGATTGGCACAGAAAGTAGCGAGACAGAATCAGAAAAGCAGCATACCAGCAACAACTTAGGGAATGATCAAGCAGCCGATGATGCAGATATAAGACCCATTTATGATGAAGAGCCAGTGGCTGAGGTACAATTAAATGCTGTGTATGATGATCATCAATATATTGATTCTAAGATTCATGAGCTTGAAACTATGTTAGCTCAAAAGACAAAAGATTTTGAGGATGCCAAACTCGAGTTTTTAAAGAAAAATGACAAATTTGAATCTTATTTTGAAAAACTTGAAAAAGCAAACGTTGTTCTTGAACAAAAACTGGATCGTAAGATTCAAGATTCTAATACGGAAAAAGAACATTTTGTGAAAAAAATAAATTTGTTAGAATCAAAGTTGGCTTCTCAAAATCCAAGTCCTCCGCCTGCTTCAATAAGTGGAATATCTGTGCAACCTATCGACACTGTAGATAGTAATGACGCGAATGCTGATAACGACATATTTGATAATATAAACATTAAGTTAGAACAACGTGTCGCTCAATTACTTCTACAAAATGAGCAATTGAAAGCTCAGATTCAGGAAAAGGTTTTTGCATTAACAGCAGTGAAAAATGAATTAAGGAAGCTAAAAGGAAATAGTGTGGATACTAAGTTAGCAAATCAGTCTATCTTGGGGAAACCTCCTACTCAACCATTCAGAAACCGCTCAGTTGCTAGACAACCGAATGCATTTAAATCTGAACGACCCAAAACATCGAACTCGAGGTTTGCATCCCAAGTTGACATGCGTAGCAATTTGCCAAACACTGTCATTCCACAATCTAGATACTCCTTAAGATATTCTGCCTATGTAAAACCCAATCACGTGAATGATTCAAGCAACTCTAGCAATAGCCACAAGAACATGCCTAGGCGAAGTTCAAATGACACAGGTCATAAAAGCTATCTAGAGGCTGCTAAGATAAAGACACAAGCAAGAGATAGGACCCAACCGAAACCTAGGAGCGCTAATCACACATCTAGGAATTCTAGACCCTTCTATGATGTGCCCAAATCAGCTTATCCTAGGAACACTAGATCCTTCTCAGATGCTAAGCACTTTGTTTGCACGAAATGTAACAAATGTGTGTTTAATGCCATTCATGATGATTGCATCACTAAAGTCCTGAACAAGGTGAACCAAACAGCTAGAGCATCTCAAAGATGGAACCCTATAGGAAATAGTTTTTCTTCAATTAAGTCTTCCGCGGTGCATGCGAAAGCTAAGTTTCCTAGATCCTGTCTTAAGTGGAGACAAACAGGTAGAATCTTCAAAACAACTGGTCTTAAATGGGTTCCTACTGGAAAAATATTTCCCTCTAGCACGACAAAGGTTCACTGTGAACTCCCACATGGTTCTCACAAAGATATCACTAACAAATATGCAAGCATACAAACTACTGATGAAAGTGCAGGTAATCAAGTAAAGGTTCAACAAGAACATAAAGGTTTTCCTTATTTATACCGTTCAACAAAAGACACTCTCAGAGTTTGGTTGCTGAAGAAACAAATATCAGAGAAATATGTGTCTCAGGGGTTTCACAAGTAAACAACACAATGGCACTTGAACAAAGCAGTTTAAGTCCCGATCCACAAGGACAAACGACTTCCGTTCACAACCGCACGGAACTCGAAACTTAAGACCACAGCAATGAACAGTCAAGTTCAACGCTGGTTCCAGAAAATGTTTCTAGAGCTGATATGACAGTCGACACGACAATTGAAGAGTTGGAAATGTTATATGGACCAATGTATGATGAATATTTCACGGGAGAGAAACAAGTTGTATCGAAGTCTTCCGCTGTCACTCATGATAAGAATGATGATACCAATCATCGTCAACAACTGGATACAACTTCATCTACTTCAACACGGGTTGCTGCAGATTTACCTCCTCAGAATATTACTTCAACAATCGATCCTACAACATCCACAACTACTGTCATTGCTCCAGAGAACACAAATCAAGCAGACAATGCATTATCTGACGAAGACGAATTCATCAACCCATTCGGTACACCGGTACACGAAACTGGAGAGTCTTCTACTCGCCATGTTGATCTGTCAAATATGCATACTTTCTATCAACGACATCCTTCAACACATCATTGGACCCGAGATCATCCTTTGGTTCATGTCATTGGAAACCCTTCACAGCCCGTTCGTACAAGACGACAGCTTGAAACCGATGGCGATGTTTGTATGTTCGCACTCGCCGTGAGTACTGCTGAACCCAAAAACATCAAAGAAGCCATGGCTGATCATGCTTGGATTGAATCGATGACGGATGAACTTCAACAATTTGAAAGACTTAAAGTCTGGGAACTTGTTGACAGACCATACGATGTAACACCATTAAATCTTCGATGGATCTGGAAAAACAAGATGGATGAAGAAAACACGATCATCAAGAACAAATCTAGGCTAGTGGCTAAAGGGTATGGACAGAAAGAGGGTATTGATTTCGAAGAATCATTTGCACCAGTAGCTCGTATGGAAGCGGTCAGGATTTTTCTTGCTTATGCGGCACATAAGGGATTCATTGTCTATCAAATGGACGTAAAGACGGCGTTTCTTAACGGTCCTTTGAAGGAAGAAGTCTATGTCACGCAGCCGGAAGGATTCGTCAATCCTCATTATCCTGACAAGGTGTATCGTCTCCACAAAGCACTTTATGGACTCAAGCAAGCTCCAAGGGCGTGGTACGACGAGCTCTCGAAATTTCTGGTCTCTAAAGGTTTCTCAAAAGGTTCTATTGATTTAACTTTGTTCACTTATAAATATGGGGATGACATTCTGCTTGTGCAAATTTATGTTGATGACATTATTTTCGGGTCTACAAACCCAAAACTTTCAAAATGGTTTGAAAAAGTAATGCACAGCAGATTTGAAATGTCTATGATGGGCGAACTAAAATTCTTTCTAGGAATTCAAGTTCACCAATCCCCAAGTGGTATCTTTATAAACCAAGCTAAGTATTGTCAAGAGATAATCAAAAAGCATGGTATGACATCATGTGACCCCGTTGGGACACCATTATCAACCACATCCCTAGATACTGATTTGGAGGGATTACCCATAGATCAAACGAGATATCATTCCATGATCGGGTCCCTCATGTACTTGACAGCGAGCAGACCTGATATACATCATGCTACATGTTATTGTGCACGATATCAAGCACGACCCACTGAAAAGCACCTCAAGGAGGTTAAACGGATCTTTCGGTACCTTAAGAATACCATTCACATGGGACTCTGGTATCCGAGGGAAACCGGTTTCTTTCTAACGGCCTATTCAGATTCTGATCATGCAGGGTGTCTTGATACACGTAAAAGTACTTCTGGTGGTGCACAATTTCTAGGTCAAGACAAGCTTGTGGGATGGTCTTCCAAGAAGCAGGATTGCACGTCACTTTCATCAGCCGAAGCGGAGTATGTGTCTCTATCTGCGTGTTGTGCTCAAGTTATTTGGATGAGAACACAACTCACGGATTATGGCTTCCATTTTGATAAAATACCTATGTACTGTGACTCAAAATCGGCCATAGCTATCTCCTGCAATCCGGTTCAGCATTCCCGCACGAAGCACATTGATGTCAGATATCACTTCATTAAGGAACAAGTTGAAAAGGGTATTGTTGAATTATACTTTGTTGGAACTGATTACCAATTAGCTGACTTGTTTACAAAAGCTCTTTCGAAAGAGAGGTTTGCGCATCTAGTTAGGCAAATTGGTATGAGATGTTTGACTCCAGCAGAACTGGAGGTTCTGGCAAAGAAGCCTGCTTGATTCATCTATCAAACATCTACCTGTTAATATTAATGAAAAAGAAAATACAAAATTAAAAAAATCTTTGATAATCCAAAAAATATTCTTCTCGACATGTCTTTCAGTATCGATAATATGGACGTACCTAGAAATGTCGCTCAATAACGACACGGGTGTGTACATAAAGCTCGAATGAAAGTTGTAAATATTTTTCAAAACATGTCATTTCTATCTTTTCAAAAGGAAATTGTCTATTTTGGACAATATTTCCAACAACGGGTAGAGCAATCTATCTTGGGTTGAGCTTGTCACAAAACATTCAACGTTTTGAGCTCAACACAATGGCTTGTAATCAATTTCAGATTGCAACCCGGATCTAAATTCACGGGGGAGTGTACGCTTTTGTACTCTTACCCTTAGCAAAAGAAGTTAAATCTTCTTACACTTGAGTGGATTCGTCAAGACATTCAAAGTCTATGAACTCAAGTTTATGCCTTAGAAAAACCTTTTCGTCAAAAAGAATTGATTTTTCAAAAAGCGTTGAATACAATTTTTTCAAGAATTTCTCAATGATATTCAAAATCTTTCAAAAATTGTGTGTTCAACAACTCCTATCCTCAAAAGTTTAATGTGGATCAAATCCTCGTAATGACAATTCCATTGGATCAATTTTTGAGGGGGAGCAATTCAACTTCATGCAAAAGATTAACACATCTTTCTCCCGAAGATTTTCAACACTATTTTTTCAAAATATATTTTAATCAAATTTGGTATCTCTAATATCAAAAGATCTTATATATTAGAGATAGGGGGAGAAAATGTGATTAAAATGTGATCTATAAGACTCAAGCACTTTAACTCTTATCCACATGTGCGAAACACTTTCGATTATCGATGCACATGTGAAGGGGGAGCATTTCTGAAACGACAAAACTAGCAAGGTGTTAAATGTTTTTCAAACACTTTGTTAGAATTTAAAGTGGTTTTCATGGTTACGATCAAATACCCACAACATCTTTAATTCACGACGTTATTGGTGTCAAAAGGGTGGTTAGGTTTAAGTCCTATGATCCAACCAGAACCGGAGGGATCTTCCCAGGGACAATCCAATAGATTATTAGAAGTCCTTAGGAAAGATGGAGTAGAATGTGAACGTAGCTGAATGCCGACTAAGTACTGATGATAGCACTGGAACAATCACAACAAGGTTCTATTAATGATGTCTTGGTAAGCATTGAAGGGGTTGAAGAATGAAAAAGAAATGTAAGGATAAAGGGTCTAAAGAAAGAAGCCCTCCATACAACTTAGGCAGAAACCGGGTCAACCCATCATGAAGACAAACTCATCATGGACCCAGTGATGTGAAGCACAACCCTTTCCTAGCTACTCAGGCTTCTCTCAAAAGAAGTTTGTTTTATTGTCACGGAGATCAACACGACTTCTATTGACTTTCTCACTTCGAGATAGTTGATATTGAATAGGTGGCATCTGCTCCAGCCTCCGACCACTAAAAGTGCACAAATCGAGTCTAGAGCCAAGAGATCAATCAAATCTCGTTAGGACACACGGATGAAGATCAAGAGAGTCCTACGCTATATCCTTGCGATATTGCTAGAACACTCAGAGTGATACTACTTAGTATTCACAATGATGAGTGGAAATCCTTCCAGTGTTAACATCAAACAGCACTGCGGTAGGTCATATGCAAGATTCTTTATGAATTGAACATATGTAAAACTGAAAAGCAACAGTGGTTTGATTCTGAATTGATTCAAACTCGTTTCAGGTTTCTACGCAATATCTTTATGGTCTTGCCAGAACATTCAGAGTGATATTTATTAATATTCACAGTGACGAATGGAAATCCTTCTAGCGTCAACATCAAACAGCGCTACGGTAGGTGACTTGTGAGATTCTTATGACTCAAACTTGTGTTAACTGGAAAGCAACAATGGTAAGATTCTTAATGAATCAAACTTGTTCCAGGAATTTGAATTGACGACTTCAATCAAGCGGATATTTATCCAATTGATTCACTCTTTATGTTCGCAGTCTTGCTTTGAGACGGTCGAGTAAAGAGAACGGCTAGTACAGCCGCGAAACCCTGTCAAGGAGATTCTTAATTGAATCTACCTGATCACAGGTACGATATTTAATATCGTATAACGGTCTTCACCGACCGGAGGTAAAACGCTACCGATTTAGGACAAATGTCAAAGCCATTCAGTCCGTGTCTATGTTTTGTCTCGAGAAGGTGGCGTCACGGTGTACTCAGCAAAGTCAAAGATTCACAACCACATATTCATGCCCAAAGACTTATCCAACAATTGATAGTGTGAGCATGTGGATAAAGACACAAGATCGCAAGATGGCAATGACAAGTCAAGGATGATTTGAAGATCTCAAGACTAAAAGACAAAGTCGAAAGACAACAACAAAGGCTCAAAGATCACAGCATGAAGGAACAAAACTACTGTTACACGTTCAAGACTCATTTATGACGAAATTCATAAAACTCCATTGGAATCCAAAATATCAAAGAGGAATGACCTCACATTGGGGGAGATTGTTAGCCTCAAAATATTGAGTCAAACAAGAATGTTCGGTCATAGGTTTCTATTGTAATATTTATTAGAACGTTGTAATAAGTAGTTATTTAGTCGTGGTTTACGGGCTTGGATTTAAACTAATTAAAGTCCATAAAGACAAGCCCGGCCCAATATATAGTCCATTAAAGCCCGCATGTGGGTGGACTATATATACTACCCTCCTAGCATGTTAGGAGGGTGGTTGGTTCATTTGTATTCTCATTCCTTAATCTAACATTCACCTAGTTCCAACCATTTCTCTCTCACTTTCTCTCACTACTTTCTCTCTCTAGAATTCTTCTCATTTCTACCTTTCTTTCTTAATAATTCGTCTTATATCATTCATATAAAAGGGACAACAGCCCGTCATGAATCTTTTGACTCAACCCGAGTTTACTTATCTAAGTTTACTCGAGCAAGTATCCTTAACGTGTTTAAGTCAAGTTTTGCTAGGTTTTATATAGGGAAATTTAAAACGTGAAAGTCTTAACTCTTACGGGTTAAGAACGAGAACTTTTCGCAAGTTCCTATAATTGATCCTAGAAAGTCGTTTATCAATGGAACTTTAAAATGCGAATTCTAAACTTGGAAAAGTCTAAGAAATTGCAAGATCCTATAGATGACTTAAAAACCCGAAACTTTGATTTAATAGGCTAAGCATCCACGAGTCTCATTCCTTGAGAATTTAAATTGTGGAGAACGAGAGATGATAGAGTCAATTATAAGTTTGGTATTCTTTCATGAATTTATGTGAGTTAATTATGAGTTTTTTCTCCCATCGCTTGTTAATAAATATAATTGCAATAAATAAGGTCGTACGATTTGAAAAGTTACATAACTTATTGAAGCGGGATGCGAAGATTGGCGAGTCCGAAAATGCCCTAACAAGGCATGAGGGCTACATTTTGTTTCCAAAGATCCAAAGTGATGTGAAGAATCATTTATCAAAAATCAATATGAAGGATCGAGACACATGACGAAAAGCAAATACTCCCCTAAAGATCATGGAGAAGTCTATCCGAAAAGACCCTAGCAAGGTATGAGGATAAATAGATCCAAGTCCTAAAAGGAGGCGGATCGTTTTATATCAAAATCCAAAATAAAGATTGAGAAAAATGAAGAAGTCGTGGTCCAAATATGAAGAATCTCTCAAAAACTTCAAGTGAAGAAATTCCTATTATGAAGAGAAGACCATTTTTCAAGAACGTCTCTAAAGATTCGAAGTATGAAGTCACTGCCAAATATCGGTCCGAGAAAGGTCTCAAATCGTGAAGCGAGTTATGCCAAGATATGAAGTTTAAGAGGTCCCGAGAAGCATTTTTAAAAGATTTTTTCCTTTAGCTAATTATTGATTAAATCGTCCTACTTTATTTTCAGCCTAAATAACTATCGAAATAAGTCAACAATGCATCCTCGTGATCATTCAAGACAACAATAAAATATAAGAGATACACCTAGGAATAAGGGAGTCTAAGTGAATAATTGGGCCACATGAGTGAGTGTTAGTTTACTAACTTATAATAACAATGATCTCGTTTTTAAGCTTGGTTTGGGGAACGTGAAACTTAAGGGTGATAAACATTCATGACAATCCAAAGCCCTAATGTAAGTCTTCGATCTCTTTACGTGTTTTCTTCCTTCAAATATTTTGTTATCTTCTATCTTTTTACGTTTCTTTAATGTCTTATGTTCAAATAAAGGCCAAGGTAGGATAATTATTATGGAAAATGTAAATATTGCTTTGTAACTAATACATTGCATGAGGGCATTGCAATGGTCAAGTGTAGGGGATTTAATAAGTGTGAAAACACTTATCCTTTTACCACTTAATTATAATAATAACCAATCCAAAACGTGTATTTAGTGTCGTGAATGTCGGAATTATGCGTGGTTTGTGTGTTTTATTGTGTTTTAGGATCATAATGTGAAAAGGGAAGAAAACATGGGCTTTCACGGGCATTTATCGAAGAAAAAGACAAAAGACGAAGTCAAAAGATCAAGAGTGCAAAAAGAACGGAATTCCAAGGCCTATTCTAAAGATTTATCGAAGAAACATTCTAAAGACGAAGTTTAACGAAGTCGAAGAACCAAATCTAATTAATGAATAAATTAGAATACGAGTTCATTTTATTTATCGACAAATCCCGAGACAAAGTCGAGAATGACGTGTTTATTGTCAAAGACGAAAGACGAGAAAGAAAGAAAGAAAGAAGGAAGCTTCCAACCAACCATACACTCCACTCCTATAAATACCCTCCTAATGACACATTAGGAGGTGTTAGCTAATTTGACAAATTAGTCTTTCGACTTTATTTTTCATGCACCTTTTCATACTTGTCATTTACTTTAATTGTCTTTCCTTTCAAGTAATTCATGTAAGTTTGTTTTTTGAATATTTATCTTTAATTTTAAGCTTTTTAATCATCTCATTCTACCTTTCTTGTTCTTGATTTGATTTTGATTCGGATCAATGATGCATCTTGTTTCAACTTGATGTTTGTTTGATTAAAAAGTATATCTTTTGTTCCTATCAAAGTTCTTATACGATTTAAGCTTTTAGCTTATTATTCTTTTTGGCTTATTTCGTGTTTAGCTTATTTCTTTTTAGGTGTCTTTAAAAGTTTAATCTTTTTAAAGTTATTTTATAAAATCTTGCCTATTTAAGTGTTTAGAAGTTTTTAAATTTGTGCTTGTTTAGATTTGGTTAAGTTTTGGTGGTTGCTTATTATTAAAGTGATTATTTGGTTATAGCTTATTTTCCTTTTTCACTCCATCGTAAGTTCTAAGAGTTTTTCTTGTTCCGATCTAGTTTCGTGATCGCATCAACCCCGGGGGTTTCTACTTGCGATCCAAACTAAATCACTGAGTGTGATCACTGAGTAAGATCACTGAGTAAGATCACTGAGTGTGATGACTGAGTGTGATGACTGAGTGTGATCACTGAGTGTGATCACTGAGTGTGATCACTGAGTGCGATCACTGAGTGCGATCATTGAGTGCGATCACTGAGTGTGATCACTGAGTGTGATCACTCAGTGCGATCACTGAGTGCCATCACTGAGTGCGATCACTGAGTGCGATAGGGAGTGCGATCGGGAGTGCGATCGGATTGCACTCAGTGATCTCACTCAGTGATCGCACTCAGTGATGGCACTCAGTGATCGCACTCAGTGATCGCACTCACTGATCGCACTCAGTGATCGCACTCAGTGATCACACTAAGTCATCACACTCAGTGATGACACTCAGTGATCTTACTCAGTGATCTTACTCAGTGATCACACTCAGTGATGTTAGTTTGGATCGCAAGTAGAAACCCCCGGGGTTGATGCGATCACGAAACTAGATCGGAACAAGTAAAACTCTTAGAACTTACGATGGAGTGAAAAAGGAAAATAAGCTATAACCAAATAAGCACTTTAATAATAAGCAACCACCAAAACTTAACCAAATCTAAACAAGCACAAATTTATAAACTTTCAAACACTTAAATAGGCAAGATTTTATAAAATAACTTTAAAAAGATTAAACTTTTGAAGACGCTTAAAAAGAAATAAGCTAAACACGAAATAAGCCAAAAAGCATAATAAGCTAAAAGCTTAAATCGTATAAGAACTTTGATAGGAACAAAAGATATACTTTTTAATCAAACAAACATCAAGTTGAAACAAGATGCATCATTGATCCGAATCAAAATCAAATCAAGAACAAGAAAGGTAGAATGAGATGATTAAAAAGCTTAAAATTAAAGATAAAGATTCAACAAACAAACTTACATGAATTACTGGAAAGGAAAGACAATTAAAGTAAATGACAAGTATGAAAAGGTGCATGAAAAATAAAGTGGAAAGACTAATTTGTCAAATTAGCTAACACCTCCTAATGTGTCATTAGGAGGGTATTTATAGGAGTGGAGTGTATGGTTGGTTGGAAGCTTCCTTCTTTCTTTCTTTCTTTCTCGTCTTTCGTCTTTGACAATAAATTCGTCATTCTCGACTTTGTCTCGGGATTTGTCGATAACTAAAATGAACTCGTCTTCTAATTTCTTCATTAATTAGATTTGGTTCTTCGACTTCGTTAAACTTTCGTCTTTAGACTTTTTCTTCGATAAATCTTCAGAATAGGCCTTGGACTTCCGTTCTTTTTGCACTCTTGATCTTTTGACTTCGTCTTTTGTCTTTTTCTTCGATAAAAGCCCGTGAAAGCCCATGTTTTCTTCCCTTTTCACATTATGATCCTAAAACACAATAAAAACACAAACCACACATAATTCCTACATTTACGACACTAAATACACGTTTTGGCTTGGTTATTATTATAATTAAGTGGTAAAAGCATAAGTGTTTTCACACTTATTAAGTACACTATGCATTATTAAAAATCATGTACATCATTCTAAAACTAAACACATTGACATCATGCATCATTTTATAAGGGGTTGTTTTGAAAAAGGTTTAATACATCCGGATAGAGTAGACACAGAAGATAATGTGGCCGATCTTTTAACCAAACCTTTTGATGTTGGGAGATTCCAGTACTTGGTAAGAAGTATCGGAATGATCAATCCTTAACATATGTGTTTTTGAACTTAATGTATACGTATGTATAGGATGTGCATTGTTATTATTACTGTTGGAGTATGCTCGTGTCATAATAAATAATTATACGGCTAGACGCATGTGAGCCTATGGGGACACACACATATACACAGAGGTACCACTTAATATATCGTGTCTATTTTATTTACGGTATATTAATAACCTATGTAACTCGAGAGCAAATTGGATAGACCAAGTTGGTCAAGTGTAACCCATATTGTGATTAGTATAATTGATTTAGTCATTAAAACCTAATCAATTATATTAACTAAATTTCAATCAAATAAGCGGTTACACATAATTTCATATGTTCTTTCCAATTTAATTTTTATGCCGTGTATATTGACTAGTCATAAAGATGACAAATTGAAAAAGATAGAGATGATTTTTGGTTCATTTTCTTCTCCTTGGAGTCATACGGCTGAAAACAAAAATTACAAGGATAAAAGTGTTATCTTATTTTGATATCTTGCATCTATAGTAGTGCAAGAATGAGCTACAAATAAAGGGGTATTAGACTAGCATCGATTTGGTATACAGTGACGTGTAGTGTGTTTCTACATAGAGGTGATCTAATTTGATCACTTGGTTTCTTGGTTAGATCATGTGTTTGTGATGGTCTTCGTTCGATTCTATCGATCACGCTACAAAGGTATACTTTTATCTCCTTTTTTATTGATTAATCATATGACTCTATGGATCAATTCATAGGTGAACTTTCCGCTGCGTTTAAAAATTATTCATATCATGTTTATATGGATAATCACCTATAGTGGTATCACGAGCCATCATATGATGTCATATGGTTATCGGTATGCGTAAAAGTGGCTAAAACACGTGTTTTTGATGGATTAATAAAGATAAAATTAAAACAGCCCCTAGGGATTAATTTTCGGGAAAAAATAGCTTAATTTTCGGGAAAAATAGACCCTAAAATGGTCTTATGATCTGTGATTTTTTATTCCATGGCTACGGGTTACGCATATCTTAATTGGTATTGTTACCGGTACGTGTAAAATGACCTAAAAACGCGTGTTTTGGCATGATTTGTGAATTCGTTTTAGAACAGCCTTATGCACAAGAATTCTGTAATAATATGATAATTATAAGGTGTTTAAAATGTGGTTTTAATATCCTAAGTTCATTGGTTACACGTACCAATCGGTGGCTAAAATACATGTTATTATTTGATTCCTGATAAAATTAACTACTCTCTCTCGTATCTTATTAAGGTTAACAAAAATTTGAATGAGCCCGTGCTTATTCAATATGGTTCCAAACAAGAAGGTAACTAAGAAACCATCAAGTTATGAAATGGGATGACTCCCAGTATGTCTTAGTTGAAGTGTAGAATTTGTTGAAATCATGTTAGACGTGTTATTAACAAACTAGAATCAAGAACTGCCAGTGTATTTTATACATCCCAAACGAGAACAATTCATTGTTGCTCGACATGATGTGTACTTGGAGAAAGTCTCCTCTTACAAGAAGCAAGTGGGAGCCTTCATGCATCTTTGAAGAAAGTAATAAATAAAATACAACCTTCTGAATACACTAGCGAACGACATAATGAGGCTGAGCATATAAATGCAAAAGCCACAAAGTGTTGTTAACTCCCATTCGCATATCCGCAAGGATACCTCAAGCACCTGAAGATATGAATGTCATGTAAATGTTGTGGAATATGAGTTAGAGGATCATAGTGAACCTCATAAATATCGAGACTCATTCTAGATTTGGAATCTAATGAATGACTCAAAACTATGAATGGTTAGATGTAGTCCATAAAATAAAATCAATTTTCGAATTTGATTAGCTTTCACTAATCAGTAAGACTGATAGGTTATAAATGGTCTTCTATGAGAAGATAGATATGAACACAATTGTACACATTTACACACACTCTCTTTGAATAGAGTTTAAGGCATGCTCAAGCAATTGATCATGATTTAAGGCTTTCTTTTCTTTAAGAGTGCTAAATTAATAAAGATATTAGTTACCATACTTGATTTCATGAATATGAAATATGGAAATTGGTGTACAAACTATAGAAATCCAAGTGTGGGTTAGAGGATGCATCTAGGAGCTGGAATCTTAAGTTTAAATCGAGGATATGATCATGATTAAAACAAAGATAACTCTTTAAAGCTAATAGGAGCATATTGTTTTGTTTGTTCTTAAATCTCATAAAGTTGTTAACATATTGGAAATGAAATTCCATCAAAGCTAGTTTTTAATCCTTGGTTTGGAATATATTTATATTGAGAGATATAAGAAATAACACATATAAACTTGGAATATATGCTTATTAGGAAAAGGCATACGCGGTTAATAAGTCTAAATATGACACATTACTGAAAAGTCTCAAAGTTCTATCTCAATTGATAAAATTGAATATGTACATCGAAACCCTTATTTTACCTAATGGATTCATTACATATGATATGTTATATATTAGACTAATTTAAATACTTGCATGAATGCAAGATGAACTTATCACAAAGTATCTAAGTGAAAGTCATTAGATTACTATAGACTTGTTCACCGTTTACAGATTTTAGGTAAGGAGATTAGTGTCGAGTTTATACACTAATGCTTACTTTGATTGAGATGATACTCAATTCTAGTCTTAGTAGAATTTTATTTTAAATGATAATACTACTACCTAGGCGTGCTTGACGGAAAGCACTGTTGCACTACTTATTAGTAAAATAAGAATACTTCACAGTTTGAGAAGCTTTTAAGAAGATTGTCTTAAATATGTGTTCTACTTGCTTCCAACAACCTACATAATGTACTATGGCGATGCTAGTATTATTGTATTATCACTTGAGCGCACATATACAAAATGACAATCACCGTGTTATTCATAATCTTCACTATTTGTGAGTTTCTGAAATAAGTATTCTCAAAGTTGACTCAGATGACAACTCAATAGGTCCTTGTGTAAAGTCAATGTCTTGTAACCAAAGATGTTAATCATGCTAGGAACATTAGACTTTGACCTTTTAGTAGTCTCATGTATATCTATTTTTTAAGTATTTGGATAATGGAACGTTAAACAGTTTTACTAAATAATGAATTGATATACTTGGTATGATCGTCTTCATTTGTACTACTGTGTTCTATATTAGCATGTTTAATCCATGAATAATTTATTTATTCTAAATCGTCCATTGTCGGTTGTTGATACAGGAGTATCGATGAATTAAGACAAATATGAGTGTTTTGTTCATATTCATTTGGAATGAATATTAATTGATGGTGCCGCCAAACTCATATGTGTTCATTGGATGAACATTGGATTGACCCAACCTACGAGTATTCACTGCATGGATCGGCGTCAATAGTGAATCTCGCAAGTGGTTGAATCTCTCATCATTAGACTTGAGATGCAAGTAGGTTTTGTATGTGTGTAATGTCAATCCTTGATATGGTTCAACGTTGTCCTGGACAAGGCTGCCATAAAGACCATTTTCAGGTGCGATGTGAAATACATGAACGACACGTGTAGTCAAAATAGGATTTGTTCCTCTACATGTATTGGAGTTAGATACTACTGGGCCCCTTGATGAATTGTACAGATGTATGTGTGGCCACACCCAAATGTAATTAAGATGATACTTGATTAATTTGGCAATCTAGTTCAATATCAATATCGAGAAACAGAATAGTTAAACTTAAGAATGACTTTTGATCCATGTCTGATGTTTAACAGACTATTTGAAACAAAAGGATGACTGATATCTAAACCATTTAGATGAGATGTTTGAGAAACAATCCTCATATGTTTCTGGGGGCATTGGCGTGTTGCTAGACGCTAACCATTTCTTGTATAATTACATGATTATTATGACGTGCGCAAGTGGGAGTTTTTGGAGTATGCTCTTGTCATAATAAATAATTATACGGCTAGACGCATGTGAGCCTATGGGGTCACATACATATACACAGAGGTACCACTTAATATATCGTGTCTATTGTATTTACGGTATATTAATAACCTATGTAACTCGAGAACAAAGTGGATAGACCAAGTTGGCCAAGTGTAACCCATATTGTGATTAGTATAATTGATTTAGTAATTAAAACCTAATCAATTATATTAACTGAATTTCAATCAAATAAGCGGTTACACATAATTTCATTTGTTCTTTCCAATTAAATTTTCATGTCGTGTATATTGACTAGTCATAAAGATGACAAATTGAAAAAGATAGAGGTGATTTTTGGTTCATTTTCTTCTCCTTGGAGTCATATGGCTGAAAACAAAAATTACAAGGATAAAAGTGCTATCTTATTTTGATATCTTGCATCTATAGTAGTGCAAGAACGAGTTACAAATAAAGGGGTGTTAGACTATCATCAATTTGGTATACGGTGACGTGTAGTGTGTTTCTACATAGAGGTGATCTACTTTGATCACTTGGTTTCTTGGTTAGTGATTGTAGTGTTTTTGTACCCTTTAGGAAAAGGATGACAAAATAGGGCAAGTATGCACGACGATTTAGGAAAACCGTGTGTGAATGACCCTAAAAGTGAGTTCAAGTTCGTTTCCCAAGGAGGCACGTGCGTTGTGTGATGAATTGATTAATGATGATTTTATTATTATGAGAAGAGAAGAAAATAGAAATAAGAAAGAAATGACGGTTACGACGACGGATTAAGCTAAGACGAGAAAGGTCGATCACGTAAAACCGTAAATAGTACAAAATTAAAAATTTTAAACCTAATAATTAATTAAAAGCTAAAATAAGTCTAAAATAATATAAATAAGAATAAAAATCCAATAAAAATATTTTAAAACCTTTTATTAATTAAATATTCAATTTTAAATGATAATTTAAAGCCCTAAAATTAAATATAATTAATCAAAATGTCCAAAATATGATTTTAATGAACAAATAAGTTACTTATATTATTAAAAGACTAAAAAGTATTTTTCCTAATTTTAAAAAACTATTTTTCTATTTTTAAATTACTAAAAACTATTTTAAAACTAAAATAATTATAAAAAATAATAAAATAATGCCAAAAATAATTTATCAATTTTAAAAATCCTAAATTACTCTAATGAACAGTAGAAAATTGAAAAATATTAAATTTACCACTAAAAGACAAAAACAGTTTAATATAAAACCCTACTTAACTTAAATTATTTATAAAAAATAGATAAAAGATGAACAGTAAAAAAATTTTATACTAAAACTCTTAAAATGTTTTTCCTAAAAGAAAAATGTTTAAACTGAAAAAGAAGTATTTTTGGCACTAAATGCCAAAAACAGAAACATTAAAAGTATTAAAAATAGCTAAATATCCTAAAAAATAGAAAATGAACAGTAATAAAAATTCTAATCAATCAGAAAAATCAAAAATGAAATTAGAAAAATAATGGCACAAGTTTCAGACCTTAACTCCTAAATAAGTTCACTAAAGACAAAATAATGAGATTACTGAAAGTGACATGTTGCTGGTTTTGTCTTTTTGCTTGGCAGTACTAACAAGTGAACTACCAATGGGAAGTTTGTTCCCACTACTAGTGTAAAAATTTGGTCAGGAGACCTTAGAGCTTAGGAAAGCCCTTATGCTTGGTTTTCTTTGGACCACAAGGCACCCCCACACCAATTGGGTTGTGGGGAGTCTGAGTAAACACAAAAAACAACAAGTCATAAGCAAAGAGCAAGCACAAATGGCACTCAAAGTTTCTGATTAAGCTAAGGTGTGTCTGTGAACAGTAATACTTGTTTTCATGCACAAAAGTGAGATTCAAAGCTCAATAACTAGCACCTAAGCTCACCAAATGACAACAAAATGATTACCAACCCTGCTTATAACCTATCTCTAACAGATAATCAAACTTGATGCACAAATTTTCACAATTTCAGTCAAACAAGGCACTTTCTGATTTTTGACCACTTAAACCAATTTTTACGCATGCAAATGTATTTAAAAGCCTATCAAATTGAAAACCAAACTAACATGTAACATATAACTGACCTAAGGAGTGTGTTTAACAGGTTTTAAGCCAATGTTAAAATCATTCAACCCTACTTAAGCCTTAATCCAGACACCCCTTTATATTTCTGAAAATGATTTTTCAAACCAAATTTAAACAAATAAAACCAAATTGATTCCAATCAATCTAAACATACATGATAACCTCAAAAAAAGCAATATCAAACCAGAATCTAAACACTAAAACACCTTTTCACCAATTTCATACCAAATCACAAAATTAAGAAAATTGAAAATAGGGAACAAGGAGGTACCTTGTTGGACCTACATCCAGGCCCAACAATGGCTTCTAGCCATCTCCTAACAGGCCCGGGCCTGTGTAGAACACTTGGACAACAACCAAGCTTAAACCTGCTAAGAAAAATACACAAACACAATATATCCAATATTTTCTGATTTTCCTTCTTTATAAAACCCTTTTTAAAACCCTTTTTAAAATCTTTCCAAATATTGTTCTTTCAAAACACTCTAACCAAATAACTTACACTCCTGGAAAAACAAACCTTGAAACAAGATTTTCACCACAAATTACCAATTTTCAGAAACTTTATTTCTGAA
Source organism: Glebionis coronaria (assembly GCA_025667525.1). Classification (NCBI taxonomy): domain Eukaryota; kingdom Viridiplantae; phylum Streptophyta; class Magnoliopsida; order Asterales; family Asteraceae; genus Glebionis; species Glebionis coronaria. The sequence continues at coordinate 519,701,624 of CM046878.1, read as the reverse complement.
AATTCAAAACACAAATTGTTTTGTAAAATGATAAATGGAACTCAGCTTTAGCTTTCAATCACACACCAACTTTTAAAAACCATAAAAGGAATTACAATTTAATAAAAATACCAACTTTATAAATTTGAAAAAAGGAATTACAAATGTTGAGAGCTAAAAACTGGAACAAGGGAATATGGGTACATGCACCTCATATTTATACAACTGGATAGAAGGTCCTAGAATACTAAAACCCTAATGCATTAAAGCCCTAAAATGCCCTTGGACTGAATTTGAATTTTTGGTCAAAATGTGCTCCCATGTGATTCTTGTACTTGGAGAGTGATGTTTGTGGCCTTCCAGCTGTAAACTTTGCATCTTGAGCGTTAAATAAGCCTTTGGGAACAAGTTTTGATGAGGGCCCTTGATCTTGTCTGGTATGGGGTTTTGGGAAGAAAGGGACGGGAATGGGGAATCTCTTGGGGGGGTCCAGGGGTGCGTGTGAATGTATTTTTGGGTGTGGGATGGGTTAAGGGTGAGGGGAATTAATGATCTGGAAATGATGAAACAAAACCCCATTGTTTTAAGGTTAATTGTGTCTAGGAATATTAGGGTTTATGTGGGTAATTAGGGGTTGTTTAATTTGATTTGGGGATAGTTTTATTTAAATAATGTGTTAAGGAGGGAAAAACAGGGTTTGACTTGGTTGACCAGGTTTATTAATAAACCTGGGTGAGTGGAAGGTTGAAGTGGAGAGGGGGTTGTTTGTGATTGGAGGAGGGTTTAAGTGAGGTGAGGTGGCATAGGGTGATTGGTGGGGATATGTTTGTTTGTCTGGGCAAAAACAGTCCCTCAACTCCTTTGTTTTGTTCATGTTGTATAAACAGCTATCAACGCCCCTTTATACTTGTGACAACTTTGCCAAAGTTGTCATTTTTGGCACAACTTGTTTACAAACTTTTTCCAAGGGCTTCTTTTGTACTTTCTTCATTCTTCAAGGGTTGAACTTGTAATATCTTGATAATTTGGGGACCACAATGCATTTTATGAGTTTTGCAAGGGTATAAATTGCCAAGTCTTCAAAAATGAGGGACCAATGTGGACAATCTTCAATTCTTCAAGGTCATTTTTGGAAAATCCAGATTTGGGCCCGGTTCATTGTGCGGCTTCGTTTCCCGTGTTCGTTTTTGAATGATTCTTGTGATCTTTTTGTCATTTCCTCAATATCCGTACCTAAGATACACAAGCAACAAACACGAGCATATATTTGGTAGTTTTAATGATATTTTATGCATTTTAAGCCCGATTTGGACGATGAGACTATGTATAAAAGCAGTCTCATCACTCCCCCATACTAAACCATTGCCGTGCCCTCACGCAATGCTAGAATAAAGTATCATAGCACCTCCAAAATTCATTTTTATTCACTTTATTGAAATGATAAACTAGCTACACTACTACTATTACTACTACTTGTGTTTTAGACATAATGTATGATTTTCATCGCAAAATGGGACGTTTAGGTTCATAGAATAAGAACACGTGAATGCTTCGTTAGAAATAATTTCATCGTCCTCGATTTTCACCCTAATTCCATGCCAAGCGTGCAACGAGATCATTGTCATTATAAGTTAGTAATGCTAACACTACTCATATGCCCTAATCACGTACTTATCCTCCCATTATTCCTAAGTTGTATCTCTTATATTTTATTATGTCTTGAATGTTTCACGAGGATACATTGTTTGACTTATGCGATAATAGAGATTTAGGTCTAAAAATAGAGTCCTAACGGTGTAACTAAGACCATCAAATCAATAACCCCTCCTAATAGACAACGATGTTAAAAAATTAAGTTGACAAGAAGAATCGATAAACACGGTTTTATAACGGTTTTGAACATGAGACTTATTACCAAGACTTTTATACGCCCCCTAACGGAAGGGCCTTATTATCTTTGGTTTACCTCCATCTTTTATTCAACTTCGCCATGAAGCTTTTATTATGACTTTGGTCTTGCCTTGCCTTTTATTATCCGCCTCATCGGTGGTTTTATTAGCCAAAGACGTATATCCTCACGCTAAAGCGAATTTTGGATCTTTAAAGCTTCGAAGATTAAGGCTTGATTCACTTTCAATTTTGCATAGATTTTAGGCCTTGTGGGGCTTCAAATTGTTTGCTAGATTTAGGTGAGCACTTGAAATCTTATTATTGGGTGAAGCTTTTGATTATTGGGGTGCCAATACTTCAAAACCGTGACGCTGGCGATACCTTAATGTCTTCCCAATTTAATTACACGGAAGCTACTAGAAAAGACTAGAAACCCAACAATCCTAACTAAACCGCTAAGTCAATATTTATTAAGCAAAAAATATTTACATGCGAAGGGAGAATAAGCAAACAACGAGAACACATGAGTTTTTGAAAGAATACGAGTACTCTACGTTTAGCATAGTAACTTATAATTAACTCTATCATTTCTCGTCCTCATTTAAGAGACTTAGCCTAATATAAGTTAAGGAATCAAAGCTAAGTGCTCAACACGCACGGTCGAGTCAAAAATTACTCTTATTCTCGCCATCAGAAAACCTACATTCGTGTCTTCAAACACTTATAAAACATGAGAAATTTTTTAAATTTTGGCCATTTTTAGCCTTATTTTGCAACAAAAACGATAACAAAAAGATAAACTTTGGAAAGCGTGAAGGTTTGGCAAGGCAAGTATCTATTCACCCCCCCCCCCCATACAAAAGTTAAACATTGTCCTCAATGTTTCGAGTCTAGGGGTGCAAACACCCCCATACTAGAGACGTAGTCGAATGCCTAATCTAGCATGGAAAGGGTGTAACTATTAAATTAATAGCCGTTTATGAAGTGTGCTAAAAACCTAAGGTTAGAACATATAAGGATATATCATTTGGATATTGAGAAAGTCTTCAAAGCAAACGATCGAGTGCTCCCATAAAACAAACACGAGAGGCTCCAATCGTGAAGATCATGATCTAAAAACCACAATGCACAAACAACCACGGAACAAAGGTTGGAAGGGCACAAATCCCCTCACATTAACTAATTAGAAAGCAATAATATGTACATGGATAAGCATGGGTCTCCCCCACGAGGCACCTTGTTTTTGATAACCGAGTCAAAAGCTCGACTCGAATCCCCCATAAATGTGATCATTTAGGGATTATCATGGTATGGTCAATTTTTGGTGGGGCTTACATGATAAACAAGGCCCAAAAACAACCGGTATAAAGGACTAAGTCCTTTAATGGTGCAAAATACCGGGATCGAAGATGGCGTTCTCGTTTTCATTGGAAAAACAAATCAACGCCACTTCATCATGAGTCAACAAAAACCCAAAGGGTTTCAATAAAATAGATGAGAAGAAATAGAAGGGTGGGACAATGGGTAAGTCATGAAAAAATGGGCTACTCGAGGTAGACTCGCACTAATCAAATAGAAAGATTTTCCATTTATTGCATCGGTGGAAGACCGAGATTTCCCTTTATAAGCAATTCCAGGATCAAAAATCTCGTCCTTGGTGGAGAAAGGGGAGGGAACATAAGGGGCTTCCCCCACACTAAGTCCACACAAAGCATCGTCAAAAGGAGAAGACGAGCTTGTAGCACTCAAAACACGTGGTGATGACGGAGTTAGAATTGTGGAAAAATCTTTTAAATTCAATTCAAAATCTTTTCCTTTTTCATCTTTTAAACTCTCCTTGTGAAAACCTGATTTTATTATGTCAAAAATATTTGGTGTTTCTAAAGCAATGTTAGTCACACTAAAAATTCTCACATTTGAAAACCGTTTTGGTAAAGGTGGTGGTAAGTTCTCAAAACGTTTGTCGACAAAGAAAACTCCCCCATCGGGATCAACACATTCATCATCCGAAGAATCATTCACAATTGGAATCGTAGGCTTAACACTCTTAACCTCCATCGGCGGAGGGGACGGAACTTCATTTTTCTCAACAACTTCTAAAACTCTTTTTGAAATATTTTTGCAAATGTTTTTGATGGGATTGACATTGTACAAAGACGTGATAGAATACACATGAGAAAGTGTGGAGTTTTGAGTTGCATTAATGACGAGTTCTTCCTCATTGAAACGAAGAGTGATTTTTCTTGCATGCACATAGATAAGTGCTCTCGAGGTATCCAAAAACGATCGACCTAAAATTAAAGGAACTTTAGGATCGATGGGAATATCAACAACAATAAAGTCTACAGGATAGTAGAACTTTCCAACTTTCACGAAGACGTCCTCGGCAACTCCACAAGCTAAAATCGTAGAATGATCGGCCATTTCGATTGACATTCTTGAAGGAGTGAGATTGGGAAGATTGAGTGATTTAAAAATCTCAAGAGGCATCAAATTAATACTAGCACCAAGATCGGCCAAGGCGTAGCACTCTTCCATGTCTTGTATAGCACATGGGATTAAAAACTTGCCGGGATCACCGACTTTTTGAGGTATGCGGCTAAGAAAAACCGATGAACAACTAGACGATTTTTGCAATTTCTCTTTGTTATTCAACATACTTTTGAAGTTCGCGGCAAATCGAGGCATCATGACTAAGGCGTCGGCAAAACTTATATTAAAATGCAAGTCACGAAACATTTTCATAAAAAGTTAAAATTGATAATTATTTCGTTCTTGTGCCTTTTCCTTGTCTCGTCTTGAAGGGTAAGGTAAGGGTGGTGTGGGTTGGGGCATAGGCATCGGCCTTGGAATCTCGGGTTCCATGATTGGTATTGGTTTAACCGTAGGTGTGGTTTGAGTGGTACTTCCTGGGCTTTGAATTTGCTCCTTTTCTACCACCACCTTTGGGTTCTTTCTCTTTTTCCTTCTCCATAGAAGTACTTGGACGAGAAATGGGTTCTTTGAAAGTTTTACCACTACGAGTAGTAATAACCTTCAATTCTTCTTTCGGGTTCACGATGGTATCACTAGGAAGACCACCCGAAGAAGAGGGCTTACACATGATAGCTTCAAACATTTTTCCCATTCGGTCTTCAAACTTAGATTGCCTAGCATCCGCTTTTAACAACTCTTGCTTAATCTCATGTTGTCCTTGCTCCATTTTTTGTTGATTTTGTTGGAGACGTGTGACATTTCCTTCCATTTTATTTGCATGAGTTTTAAGTTCATTAGCAAGTTCGTTTTTAAGCTTGTTTTTCAACTCGGACCTTAAGCTAACCATTTCACGTTGCATATTATCAAACTTAGCATCGTTTGCCTTAGCATAATTCAAAAATTCTCCTTGAAGATTTTTGGTGTGATCATTTTGAAAACCTTGAGTAGAAGTTTGAAAATCACGGTTTTGGTTTTGGTTTGAAATTTGCCCATTTCCACTTTGATAATTACCCTTGTTGTAATTCCTTTGATTGCCTTGATAATTACCACCTTGGTTGTTGTTTCGATAATTATTAGCATTTTGATTTGGTGGAGCTTGATTTTGGCGGGAACCTTGACCGTTTTGGTTATAAGTTCCCGTGGCTACATAAGCACTCGAAGTGTTACCATCCGCGGTAATGCACTCGGAAAGATCATGAGCTCCCCCAAACGACAAACAACTCTTAGAAACCGTTAACCGAAGCGGAATTCGAAGCTTCTTGAGCTTTCCAATGGGACATAAGGCTAGCAAATCTATCAAAAAAACGATTTTCTTCATTTGCTTCATCATGTAAAGCATTAATGCTACGAGACGATGACGAGCCCATTTTGGCAACACTCGGTGTGTTACGAGGGCTATAAACCTTAGACCTATTCTCAATTATGACCCAAGCTTCCTCAACCATTTTACACAAAAAATTACCACCCGCGGCGGTATTTAAATAATCTCTTTCATGATCATTAAGTCCATTGTAAAACGTGTCAATTTGGTGCAAGTCGGAAAAACCGTGATGAGGACATTCATGTAACATCTCCTTAAACCTATTCCAAGCCGTTGAAAAACTTTCATTTGATTCTTGTGAAAATTTAGAAATCTCATTTTTCAAATGCGTAGTCTTAGAGGGCGGAAAAAATTGGTTCACAAATTTTGAAACAAGATCCTTCCACGTCAATATAGAATTGGGTGGCTCTTTCTCTAACCAAATTTTAGCGGGCCCCGCTAAGGAATACGGAAAAAGCATCATCTTAATTGAGTCATTTGAGACATCCTTGAATTTGCAAGTGGCGGTAAGACGATTAAATTGGCGGATATGGTTGTGGGGATTGTCCTTCTCATCACCACGGAATTTGTTGTTTTGGATCATCGACAACAAACCCGTTTTCACCTTAAAATTCTCCGCAAGGATAGCGGGAATCACAATAGCTTCTGCATAACCCTCGGTGGGTGCTTGAAGTAACTCCATCATAGTTCGATTCGCCATGGTTGGTGCTTCTCGTACAATGGGTTCGTCAATAGGAGACTCCTCACTAGAATGAGTTGGAGTGGGAGTTTTGTTCTTTCGTCTACGTGCACGTTTTGCTTGATTACGAGTTAGCATAAACGTTACGTACAACGAGGAGACGAGCAAAGAAGATTCCTTTTGGTGTTTTGTATTTTTCAATTTTTTTGTGGTTTTTGATTGTATTACCTTTTTTTGGAAATTGGTGAATGTATTAAGTAGACACAAATCTACAAATCTCCTCCTTAATCAAATCTCTCGATTAAAGAAGCCTCAAGGAATGAAAACGATCACGTGAAGTGAAAGCCTTCGATGACTTTAGAACGATGGTGGGACACCAAATCGTTCAAGAGGGTTTAATCAATAGAAACCAAGAAAATATATATGATACTTAAGTAATACTTTGGGCGGCAAAACCCTCGATTAGCTCTCAAAATCAAATACGCACAAGCAAGCGGAGGAAACGAGGCGGCGCGAAGCACTTAAGAGCCTTTTTCCTTTAGGTCGTGAAATACAACCGCCTTATACCCACCTTATAGTTTGTATTTTTCAAAATCGAGCTTCACGAAAGTATTTATCTATTTTTGCCTTTTTCTTTGGTTTGAGATTCGAATACAATGATTGGGTAATGACCTCCCAAGTCAAGGTTGTGATTGCTCACGTATTTGGAGTACTTGTGAATTTATTGTTCTACGTATACAATATAGTAATAGTATTCACACAAAAACCGAAAAACGATAATACGTATTAGTAGAGTGCTACTAATACAAATACTAATTATGGCTATATAAAAAACAAAAATTGTTCAATCAAAACACAACACGCCTCCCCGGCAGCGGCACCAAAAATTGATTGTAGTGTTTTTGTACCCTTTAGGAAAAGGATGACAAAATAGGGCAAGTATGCACGACGATTTAGGAAAACCGTGTGTGAATGACCCTAAAAGTGAGTTCAAGTTCGTTTCCCAAGGAGGCACGTGCGTTGTGTGATGAATTGATTAATGATGATTTTATTATTATGAGAAGAGAAGAAAATAGAAATAAGAAAGAAATGACGGTTACGACGACGGATTAAGCTAAGACGAAAAAGGTCGATCACGTAAAACCGTAAATAGTACAAAATTAAAAGTTTTAAACCTAATAATTAGTTAAAAGCTAAAATAAGTCTAAAATAATATAAATAAGAATAAAAATCCAATAAAATATTTTAAAACCTTTTATTAATTAAATATTCAATTTTAAATGCTAATTTAAAGCCCTAAAATTAAATATAATTAATCAAAATGTCCAAAATATGATTTTATTGAACAAATTAGTTACTTATATTATTAAAATACTAAAAAGTATTTTTCCTAATTTTAAAAAAACTATTTTTCTATTTTTAAATTACTAAAAACGATTTTAAAACTAAAATAATTATAAAAAAATAATAAAATAATGCCAAAAATAATTTATCAATTTTAAAAATCCTAAATTACTCTAATGAACAGTAGAAAATTGAAAAAGTTTGAAAAATATTAAATTTACCACTAAAAGACAAAAACAGTTTAATATAAAACCCTAATTAACTTAAATTAATTATAAAAAATAGATAAAAGATGAACAGTAAAAACTTTTTATACTAAAACTCTTAAAATGTTTTTCCCAATCTAAGAAAAATGTTTAAACTGAAAAAGAAGTATTTTTGGCACTAAATGCCAAAAACAGAAACATTAAAAGTATTAAAAATAGCTAAATATCCTAAAAAATAGAAAATGAACACTAATAAAAATTCTAATCAATCAGGAAAATTAAAAATGAAATTAGAAAAATAATGGCACAAGTTTCAGACCTTAACTCCTAAAGAAGTTCACTAAAGACAAAATAATGAGATTACTGAAAGTGACATGTTGCTGGTTTTATCTTTTTGCTTGGCAGTACTAACAAGTGAACTACCAGTGGGAAGTTTGTTCCCACTACTAGTGTAAAAATTTGGTCAGGAGACCTTAGAGCTTAGGAAAGCCCTTATGCTTGGTTTTCTTTGGACCACAAGGCACCCCCACACCAATTGGGTTGTGGGGAGTCTGAGTAAACACAAAAAACAACAAGTCACAAGCAAAGATCAAGCACAAATGGCACTCAAAGTTTCTGATTAAGCTAAGGTGTGTCTGTGAACAGTAATACTTGTTTTCATGCACAAAAGTGAGATTCAAAGCTCAATAACTAGCACCTAAGCTCACCAAATGACAACAAAATGATTACCAACCCTGCTTATAACCTATCTCTAACAGATAATCAAACTTGATGCACAAATTTTCACAATTTCAGTCAAACAAGGCACTTTCTGATTTTTGACCACTTAAACCAATTTTTATGCATGCAAATGTATTTAAAAGCCTATCAAATTGAAAACCAAACTAACATGTAACATATAACTGACCTAAGGAGTGTGTTTAACAGGTTTTAAGCCAATGTTCAAATCATTCAACCCTACTTAAGCCTTAATCCAAACACCCCTTTATATTTCTGAAAATGATTTTTCAAACCAAATTCAAACAAATCAAACCAAATTGATTCCAATCAATCTAAACATACATGATAACCTCAAAAAAAGCAATATCAAACCAGAATCTAAACACTAAAACACCTTTTCACCAATTTCATACCAAATCACAAAATTAAGAAAACTGAAAATAGGGAACAAGGAGGTACCTTGTTGGACCTACATCCAGGCCCAACAATGGCTGCTAGCCATCTCCTAACAGGCCCGGGCCTGTGAAGAACACTTGGACAACAATCAAGCTTAAACCTGCTAAGAAAAATACACAAACACAATATATCCAATATTTTCTGATTTTCCTTCTTTTTAAAACCCTTTTTAAAATCTTTCCAAATATTGTTCTTTGAAAACACTCTAACCAAATAACTTACACTCCTGGAAAAACAAACCTTGAAACAAGATTTTCACCACAAATTACCAATTTTCAAAAACTTTATTTCTAAAAATTCAAAACACAAATTGTTTTGTAAAATGATAAATGGAACTCAGCTTTAGATTTCAATCACACACCAACTTTTAAAAACCATAAAAGGATTTACAATTTAATAAAAATACCAACTTTATAAATTTGAAAAAGGGAATTAAAAATGTTGAGAGCTAAAAACTGGAACAAGGGAATATGGGTACATGCACCTCATATTTATACAACTGGATAGAAGGTCCTAGAATACTAAAACCCTAATGCATTAAAGCCCTAAAATGCCCTTGGACTGAATTTGAATTTTTGGTCAAAATGTGCTCCCATGAGATTCTTGTACTTGGAGAGTGATGTTTGTGGCCTTCCAGCTGTAAACTTTGCATCTTGAGCGTTAAATAAGCCTTTGGGAACAAGTTTTGATGAGGGCCCTTGATCTTGTCTGGTATGGGGTTCTAGGAAGAAAGGGACGGGAATGGGGAATCTCTTGGGGGGTCCAGGGGTGCATGTGAATGTATTTTTGGGTGTGGGATGGGTTAAGGGTGAGGGGAATTAATGATCTGGAAATGATGAAACAAAACCCCCTTGTTTTAAGGTTAATTGTGTCTGGGAATATTAGGGTTTATGTGGGTAATTAGGGGTTGTTTAATCTGATTTGGGGATAGTTTTATTTAAATAATGTGTTAAGGAGGGAAAAACAGGGTTTGACTTGGTTGACCAGGTTTATTAATAAACCTGGGTGAGTGGAAGGTTGACGTGGAGATGGGGTTGTTTGTGATTGGAGGAGGGTTTAAGTGGGGTGAGGTGGCATAGGGTGATTGGTGGGGATATGTTTGTTTGTCTGGGCAAAAACAGTCCCTCAACTCCTTTGTTTTGTTCATGTTGTATAAACAGCTATCAACGCCCCTTTATACTTGTGACAACTTTGCCAAAGTTGTCATTTTTGGCACAACTTGTTTACAAACTTTTTCCAAGGGCTTCTTTTGTACTTTCTTCATTCTTCAAGGGCTGAACTTGTAATATCTTGATAATTTAGGGACCACAATGCATTTTATGAGTTTTGCAAGGGTATAAATTGCCAAGTCTTAAAAAATGAGGGACCAATGTTGACAATCTTCAATTCTTCAAGGTCATTTTTGGAAATTACAGATTTGGGCCCGGTTCATTGTGCGGCTTCGTTTCCCGTGTTCGTTTTTGAATGATTCTTGTGATCTTTTTGTCATTTCCTCAATATCCGTACCTAAAATACACAAGCAACAAACACGAGCATATATTTGGCAGTTTTAATGATATTTTATGCATTTTAAGCCCGATTTGGACGATGAGACTATGTATAAAAGCAGTCTCATCAGTTAGATCATGTGTTTATGATGGTCTTCGTTCGATTCTACCGATCACGCTACAAAGGTATATTTTTATCTCCTTTTTTTATTGATTAATCATATGACTCTATGGATTCGTTCATAGGTGATCTTTCCGCTGCGTTTATAAATTATTCATATCATGTTTATATGGATAATCACCTATAATTACTTGTAGAATGTGTTAGATTTTCCACTATATTTTCTAACCACTGACAAAGGCATTTTATCCTCCGACAAGTGTTCCTTTGAGATGAAGTTGCACGCAAGTGGACTTTCAGCAGCTAACAAGGGTAATTTGAACACTGACACATCTATCTTAGCCGCTGACAGGATTCCTAGTTTGACTGGTGTATCCCAACCACCATTGATGATCAAGGAGCCTTACACACAGGTAACACCTACTTTGCCTCTTATTAATCCATTGGATAAGGGCAAAGCTATTTTGGTAGAAGACGATATTCCCAAGGATGCAGCCCAGCAACAGGTTGATGCTATGCTTGTTCATCAATAACAAGAGAAAGAAAAGAAAAGGCTTGGAAAAGGAAGCATTGAAGCCCAGATTCTCTCATCTAAATCTGAAGGAGATGGGATTGATGGATCTGGTGATGATGAAAGTTCACACAACTCAAGTGCTGATATGAGCAAATTGGTGGACTTGGAGAAACTGAAGTATGGGGAGGATGAGTTAGCAAAGAAAAAGCTCAGGGAGTTAAAGAAGCAGGTAGATTTTGATATTCCCCATGTATCTGCAATCTATTTCAGATGGGAAGAGGTCTGTGCATAAAATCCTAACATGTCATTAACTGAGCAAATTTGGGGTTTGGAGATTCTATTAAGAGTTCAAAGTGATTGCAAAATCATTTTGGAACATAGGGCAAACAGGGTACTATTTGAGAACAAGACATCCAGAAGGGAGCTTTACAACATGCTACTTAGATGCCATCAAACAGGGTGGACCTATGCTAAATTAAGGAAGCTTTCTTTTGATCAACTGGAGTACTATGCCTATCCCATTTGGGAGTCTGTATGTGAGGCAAACACATTCAGATTGTTGTCTGCAGAGAGACAAGAAGAGATTAAAGAAGAGCTAAAGATCAAGAAGGCTTTATTTGTGCCCAAGCCAGTGAAGAAAGGGTTCAACTTGCAGTTTCCAACACTTGACCAATTACACCTAACTGAAGCAGTTTTAAAGAAGAATATGGTGCTTTCTCCCTTGATGGCTTTTGATCTAGCTGTTGTTGTACCCTTGGACTTCAGAAATCTAATAATCAAGTATAAAGAAGATTCTGTGGGATTCTGGAAGATCACCAGGACTGGTGATAAGGTACATACATTTACTTCTTTGGTTTCATTATTTGCCAACTTGGATAGAGAGGATGTGGAAACTCTTTGTATTCTGATGAAGGAGGTATATGAGGTTGAAGCTCCTTCTTCTTTGAATGGAATAACGATTTGGACAACATTTAGAAGGATGTTTGTTCATAATGTTGTTGATCCAGTATGGTTGGATCTAGTTGATTTAAGTGAGTTGAAGTGGCACTTGTATTCAGCTGATGATGTTTACCATCTAAGTACTACAAAGTTTGCAGAATACTTGTTGATAGATCATGAATAACCTCTATCACATGAATTGTTGAAGAAGTTGGTCTGCACCAAGCTTGAGGTTGATTACACCAGTGATGTTAGCATGGACTTTATGAAATTTGTATATTCTCAGATTAAGGAGTAGATTTTATTTGTAAGAATCCTCTTTGTATTTCGTTTTTATTCAGACCCTTGAATATTAGTATAAGTATCAAGTTTAGGGGAGGATTGTTGGGAATAAAATTAGTTAAGTCACTTTGTCGCTGACAAGTGGATTTTGGACGCCGACAAGAGTAATCAAGGCGCTGACAGAATAAGAACTGACAAGACAAAACATGGCGCTGACAAAGTAAATCCTAGTTATTTTCAACAACTTAGTCAACACGTTTTGTATACTTAGGAAAGATATGTTCTACAATGTATTCTTTATGGTTATCTTTTCCTAGAATAGTTGATAGGTTGATTATTGTTCAAGTCTCTTTGTGTTATATAAGGAGGTATTAGGTTTCATTACTGATATACGTTCTTAATACTTTCATTGTACCTCATTGATTATCAATACAAGTGAAAGTTTGGTATACATTGTGTTTTGCTTTGTTCTTTGGTTTAAGTGTTAATTCCGCATAACACTTAGATTGTTATAGACACAAAGTTTCTCTACGTGTTATACTTGATTCAATCTCGATAACACAAAGCTAAATCGATATAAGTTTGGGATCAACACCAAGTTATCCCGGAAAATATGAATTTAAAACACACAAATGTTAGATAATTCTAAACCGAGCACCTCACGAAGAGGAAAAACAAATCACACTGATACTATTACTAATCTATGTGTTTCATTTTTGGTGATCACTTAAATGCCTAGTCATGGCGAGTATTCTATCATAAGCTTGACAAGGTAACTTAGATCCACGATTAAAGTCTAGAAGCAACCATTCATAAAGACAAAGGGTGACACACACATGCTTAAACATGGTGAATAAAGGGTAAGATAATTCCTAAGCGATGTACCAAAATGATTGTAAACTAAAAAAACACAAAACAAATAATTTTCTAGGTCCAAGGGTCTTCAACATACATGAGTTAATGCGTATAAGATGCAATGGAGGACACATCAACTAGGCCTTCATAATAATGAACAAAAAAATATGTGTAATTTTTGAAAAATTAGGTCATATTCTGCACATAATCTATCAAATACCATCCAAATCATCTCTATTTCTACCCCCCCCCCCCCCCCCCTCTCACTTGAGATGTAAAATGCCCACATTATACAAATTGGACCAAAATAGCAAACAGATAGAAATGGTGCGGGTCAAAATACCAAAAACTACACTAGGCTAGAATACTACCACGTTACTTAACGATATAAAGGTCGATTAATAAGCAATTAGTTATAAATAAATTAATAAAAACTTGCTTGTGTTCTCCGTATTCTATCTTTTCTTCTTTGTAATAATACCGATACGAATACATATATACAAGAGCATCCCCTCACTTAAGATCAACTATCTTCTAACTAGTCTTCACTTCAAATACTCCTCATGGACCAAAGAAACTACATGGAAGTCTAGGTGTAAGGCGTAACAGATACATATAATGGGTTTTCCTAAAAGATTGATTTCTATAGTTGTACTAGTGCAAATACTAAAAATAAGTGTGATCAACTTTAAACACGGGAGGTCGACATGTCAGTGTGACAAATCAATAAACACACACAACACATACAAGTGATCTGGTTGTAATCTAATGCATATTTTCTTTTGAAATATTTTTATTAAGTTAAATTTATAAAACTCTAATTTACCGACAACGCACTAACGGGCATATAACCCGATCACGTGAAGCATTTTAACTAAAAAATCTGAGGTCGTCCAAGGAGCTGAGTGTGGATTTGATTTTAGTTTGTATTGTCACAAAAATATATAAAGTAATAAAAACTTTAAAAGAAATAAATACTAAAAGTAAAGACTGAAAAGTAAATAACAAACTGAATTAGTAAGAGAAAATGCATTAGCCTAGCTATGATCTAAGAGAAATACTGAAAATAAATACTCTATTATTATTATGTTGTGATAGTGACCTTGGTATTAATGATCTAAGATATATGTTATGCATATTTATAATATGTCTTAAACTCCTACCAATTACAAGTAGGAACTCAAGTTAGGAGCATACTACATAAATTACTAATAACCAAGTGTTTATGTTAAGTGTTTAGTGGTCATAGAATCATCAAGTATATTTGGTCAATATCCTTTACCCTATGCCTTCTAAATCTCGACGTCCGCTTTCGCGACTAGAAGCGTATATAAAGTCGACAGTGATAGAACCTGAGCTACCCATATGACCAAGTTATTCTAACACTCCCACAAGGCCACTTGCATTTTTAAGTATTAAAGCTTAGAAATGGCGGTTACCGGTAAGCAACATACACTCTGGATAGTTGCCAACCTAACCGTTGTTAATCTTTTCCCGAACTTTCCAACGGTCAGTTCCTATATATCCGGTATATTCTAAGGGAATATTATAATAAGACAATACTACCATGACACAAGGGTTGCATAATATGCATAAATAAATCCTAAACAATTAAGCTTATACTATACAAGCATCACACACATGGATAATAATATCATAACTAGGCCAGTACGTGAGGGCTTCGCCTTCATAACACAAACACAGTAGTAAACATAATCATAAATGTATTATAAATCATGAAAATCTTATAGAATGTTGAACGGTGAATGATTAAGACACTTGATGTTAAATACAAATTCATTCATTATTATACTGGAACCTGATCGAAACCAAACCCTTACAAATCCTAAAATCGACCCTATAGCTTGCTGTAAAGTTGGTTTTTGAGGCGAATGAGGAATACGAGCCCTCTAGTTATACTAGTCGGGATCCTACGGCGTAGGGAATATTGTGTCCTACGTAGTATGGAACACGATATTTCCTTCCTTCTTTAACGAGATTCCTACGGCGTAGATGGGACATATACCTATGTCGTATGTCTTCAATAGGGCAAGTCATTCAAGATCACGTCAAAATATACAATGTAAAGGGAACAGGAACCTACACCATAGGTCTTCTTTCCTTCTTTATTCATGATCTTTTCACCTAGCAAATCTTGTTGCCAGAAAAGTACCTACGTGACAGACATGAAATCTGTCTATGTCGTAGGGTCTTCAATTATGGAAACTTTGTCAACGTGTTTCCTATGTAGAAGGTGTCTTTGAAAATCCGTGTTTGACGCCTTTTCTTGTCTAATACAAAAGTTAACCCACATTTTTCGTCATTTGCTCAATTTCACCTACAAAACACAAAATATACGAAACTATGCAATATCGGGTGTTACTTAGCACTAAATTGAGCAGAATCGATGAGATATTGAGGTAAAAACATTGAACTATTTAATGTTATCAATAACCCCCCCCCCCCCCCCCCCCCCCTCCCCTACTTGAGTTCTACTTGTCCTTAAAATAAGCTTGTTAAAATCAGTTCCTAAAAAGATATCTCTTGATAAACTCATTAAATATGAATCTAAAAACATTCCTTGTTAGATCAAATGCCAAATATGCCTAAAATATGAAATATAAACAATTTAAGCATAATAATTATATCAAACAAGCAATAAACACATGAATATGATGCTAAAAATATGTAAACATCTGATGTGATCAATTTGATTTAGTTTTTGATGCCAGACTAAATATGAAGTGATTTCGAATTGATTCCTTTTTGTTGCATTGCTTAAAGATTAATTGTTTCATCTACGTGTTTATTAATTAAAAAGAAACATGAAATTTTATTTATCAAGCCATATAAGTATAAGTAACATGAATTTTTGTGGTAAACATGATATTGAGATGGTGAATATGGATGACTCTCATTCAAAAGACCGAGGTATACAATTACAAATCAACGTCATTTTGAGGTTGATATATTCAACGTTGTTATGGATATGTAAACTCACGAGTTTGGATATCGCTTGAGTGAGAGAATCACCAATTTACTTGATTTTATGGCGACTTTCAGTCCACATGATTTATTTTCAAAATTTATGGTATAAATTTAGTGCAACCTAGTGAGATATATAGCGTGGTTTTACTTTATAAGAAAAGGTTAAGTCTTTCTACGAACCTTGAAGTGTAGTGTCAAATTATGTGTAATAATATAGATTTTCTTACTTTGATTGTATTACCAAACTAGCTGAGAAGATCATGGACAAGAATTAGCATACATCCCATCATTTGAGAAGATCATGGATATGAAATAGCATACATCCCATCATTTGGTATATCGGTTTATGAAGTTGGCTTTTTAGTCTTGTGTGTTGCTATCACTGCGGTTGAAAGATGTTTCTCTAAAATAAACTATTAAATCACTTATTATACGGTAACAGGTTCATTTATTTATCATTCTAATGAAATCTTTGTTTTAACTCAGTTTTTAATTCTATTATGTCACGGTTCAAAAATATTTGTGCACCATGTCATATTTGGTCCTGGATTCTCCCTAAATGCATAGTTTCCTTTACATGTATGTTTCTCCTTTAAATCTTAGTTGCATACGTATTCAAGTTTAGCAATCAGATGTAGCTGCATGATGCCAATAATCATGCCAATCTTAAAAGGGTGTAAAATGACAAAACCAAGGTTTAAATCCCCTTGTACTCATCCTTCTATTAGACAATGAAACTCGTAGATGTTATATATCATAATATACCATTTATAAATGGTAAACTTTTAGATACCCTAAACCATAAATCGAGCTTGATCTATTTATACTATAATACCTCTCGTAGTGACTGAAGTAGTAATCTAGAAAAGAATAAAAAAACATTAATGTAATAAAAGTATAATTGTAGTCCACTGGTAATAAAACATTATGAATGATCAACTTTAGTTGACTGGTAGCAAAACTGTTGATAACGCCTCATTTATACATGTTTGTAATGATGCATTTGTCCTTGTTTTCAATGTAAATAAATAAATTATGTGTTGAATTGATACTAATAAAGGATATTGTTTTTATTGTAGCTAAGGAAGAATCCATGAAGGAAAAGAATGAAGAAATAAAGTATAAAGGGGCTAAAGATGGAATTATGCTGAAATGGAGCCAAAGTGCGGTGCACAAATGAAAAAGTGCGGCGCACATTCAAAGTACCCCGATTTTGGAGAATTACAAGAAGTGCGGCGCACAAACTAGAAAGTGCGGCGCACATTTACACTTGAAGAAGTGCGGCGCAAAATTGGAAAAGTGCGGCGCACATTTACTACAGTTACATAATTAAGTGCAATTATGCATGGCTATTATGGGGACATATACTTCCAGGGTTTCTAACCTACGAAAATTCAAGTATAAATAGACCCATAGGTCAGGCATAATTCATATCATGACTCACTTTTTCTCCGTTGTTTAGGAGAATCTAAATATTAAGGATTTCTCCAAATCCTTGATCATAGTCACTAAAGTTGGTAAACCTTAGTTGGTTTATGGTATTTGTGCTGGAACAAGGAACTCAGAAGTGTTGCTAGCCATTTGTAATAAGTTCAAAAACTTATAAATCCTTTGGAGCAATTATTGAAATAACCTTGTGGTATAATTCTTATTTCAATTCAATCTTTTACTTTGATTTACATATGGTTGAAATGATCTTATTTACTGTTATTATGGAGTAGTGTGATGTGCACTTGGTTAAGGTTTAATACCCTTATGATTAGATGTGATTATTAGCTTTGCTGGGGCAAAGTGCGACGCACAATTAGTTTTGTGCGGCGCACTTTTTCCATGGGTTCTTGAATATAAGTGTGATTTGGATGCTCATGTATTATATGTTACTATGTAAGACCATTTTTATATATTGGATTCATCTATGATCATTGACTAGTACTCATGTGAATGGATGAGTTTCATGTCATCTAGTAAATGAATCTTTTTAATCACTTTTGTCACGATTAGTGGATTAAAACATATACCAACTCTTGCATAATCTCATGTACTACCTTAGTTATCGAAATCAAGTATAAACCTTTCTTAATGTTGTTGATATAACAAAGTCTTTAGTCGGATTCTTGTCATATCAATTAGATGTTACATGCACGACTAGTAATCGGTATGTTGTCTTACATTGTTTATGTGCTTATATTCATCATTGCTACCTATCTATCATATGGTTATGACCTTAGCCAAACGCACCCTTTAATACCAATTGTTAAGTATATTTTTAGAACTTGTGACACTCTAGAGGTAACTGTTTTGATATTTTGATAACAACAATCCCGTGGAACGAACTGGACTTACCATTAAGCTATGCTATACATGAAAGGGTATACTTGCCTGTGTTTATGTTTCTAGTCATTTGTGTGGTAATATCTTGAATAAAAATTAAGACTTGCAAACGAACATCAAGTTTTTGATGCCGCTGCCGGGGATTGATTAGTTATTTATTTTGAAACATTCTGAAATACTTGGTAAACAACAATTCTAAACCGTCGTACAGATTTCTTGCAATCTGAAAAAGTTTTTAACAAAAAGTCAAAAAGTGCGCCGCACATTTGGTACGAATTTGCAAAATGTTGGTAGAAACATTCCCAAAACACCACCAAAACCTTTTACTCTTAACACTTACTGCTAAAAACATGAGAATTGCTTTATGTGTGCGTATTTTTGAGCTTTTGTGTTTGTTAATATTGCATTTTAAGAAAAACCAAAAATATTTTTTTCAAAATTTTATTTTCTATTTAATTTACTCTTTGGTAGAATAATTTGCTTTCGTATGTCTTATTTGATATTTATCATGATTTGTGGTAATTTTTCTGGAATTTTTAACAACCTTGAGATACAAGAAAATGAGGAAACAAGCGGAAATGAAAAAATAGTTATTTCTTGCAAAATACTTGAGAACATCTTACCAAGTTTGGTCATTATTTCTTATTTTGACTACTAGTTAAGGAAGTATTATGAAAAAAGTCTTATAAATTGTTTGATTGGTATATAGATCATACAGTTATGAACAAAAAAATCTTTGCAGAAAGTGCGCCGCACATTCCAAAAAGTGCGTCAGCTTTTCTGTATCGGGCAAAGTGCGCCGCACAACTGGGAAAGCAGAACGCAGAATTTGCTTATAACAAAATTAAAAAGAGATTTTCATCAAAACTAATAAGTTTCCTTAAGACTACAGGATAAGGAATGTCATTTGGATTTTATGGCACTAACATACTAATGTTTCTTTTGATGTGTTGTAGTTTTAAGATGGATCCTAACACTAGCTTGGGTAGGCTATGCTTAGGAGTGGATGAGCATATTAGTCTAAATGATAAGATTGAATCGGACGGAGAAGGGACAGGATCTGAATATAGGGACACAGCCGATAGTGGGATTCAAAAGGTCCTAACTTTCTATCGTTTGGAAGAATTGACACCTAGCGAAAAATACTCAATGCCTTGTCATGTGGAAGGTAAATTTGCCTATGATGGGCAAGTTGACATGTAAATGGAGAGAAGTTTTGTTAGCAATGAATTTGTAGTAGAGCTTGGCTTAACCTACAAAACGCATCCTAATGGGGACAAAGAAATATATAAGAAGCTCATTGTTATGATCAAGGACGAATTGTTTTTCGTCGACTTCTTCGTCAATCCGGAAGAAGATGACTGTGAACCGTGTGCAATATTTGGGAGATCTTTCCTAAAGCAATCCAATGCACAAATTGATATCACTTGTGGCATACTCACCTTATGGCCAAAAGTGCATGAAAGCTTGGACTTAGAAGAAATTGATGAGATACTTGATAATCTCGACTTTGATGAATTAGCACCTATTGAAAACGAGGGAGTTGATGCTCCTAGATTTGTTTGTAATATGGGAAAAGGCAAAAGAAACAAAGGAAAACAGCCCGCTCATGCTTACAAATTGAACTATAATGGTTACTGACCTTCTCTCACCATTAATAAACCCTTAACTAGAGAAGAACTAACAGTGGAAGAATTAAGGGAAGACGTTGAAGAAAGAGTGATGTTGTCAAACATGAATCGACCAATCATTGAAACATTAAAATATAGTGATAAGTATAAAATGATTGTCGATGGGGTCTTGCTTGATAAGTTGAAGATTGAAGATGGATTAACCTCGGAATATGAGGATGTGGCAATCCAAATGCTCCGTGAAAACAAAGTAATGAAAGAAAAAGAAGATCCGGGTTATTTTGTCCTACCTATAAGGTTGGAAGGTAAAACTACATACAATGCTTTGGTAGACACCGGTTCGAATGTTAATATCATGCCACTTGGAATCTTCAAAATGTTAGATGTTGGAAGAGTCAAACCGAGGTTTGATCGAATAAAAATGCTTGATCACTCCTATGCGGAGGGATTTGGGCGTTTGCTTGGAGTTCTATGCCAAATAGGGACAACCACAATACTAGCCGATTTTATGCTTCTCGATAATCCTATTGATCGAGACATTCAACTAGGGGTTGGAAGGAAGTTTTTGCACACCGTTGGTGCAAAGGTAGATGTTGGAAAATGTAACACCCCTAAAATAGACCCAGCGGAAGCCCACGAGTTTTGGGGCCTGTTACGTCATGATTATCCGAGTCTTGATCCGAGAGAATGACCTCTATGCCAAATATCACAATGTAGACTCCAAATAATCATACAGTCGAGTACCTGAGAATACATGTTTAAAACGGTCAACATAAAGCTGTTGAGTTCATAAGTTTTATCAAAATGTTTATGACACTTCAAAAGTTAAAAAGTCCACTACCAAAAATAGTATTGTAAAACCGTTTAGGAATCCAGAGTTTCGTAACAAAAGCAACACTTACCACAAAGTTCAATCATATATCAACATTCAGCCAAAAGTGTTACAGTCAACACATAAATAATTCATTTTATATTCAAGATTCATATCAACATCACATACAAGATTCATATCAAGATCACATGGCCAATTCATGTCAAGATCACATATAAGAAGCATAGCAAGATCATAGAAAGATTCGCAATCAAGATCAATACACGATCATAGCCAAGATTTACATTCAAGATTAACTGGACCGCAAACAAAATGTTTTAAAGCATATGAATCCCATTATAGGAGGGCAATCATATAAAATTTAGAAGCATATGAATCCATTAAATAATGGCAAGCATATAAAGTTTAGCAACATATGAATCCATCAAATAATGCCAGGCATATAGCATACGAATCCATTAGATAATGGCAAGCATATAAAGTTTAGTAGCATATGAATCCATTAAATAATGGCAAGCATATAGGGTACCCAGTTACGATAGCAATAAGCTCATGACAAAACTTCCGCGAAGTGATTCAAGACAAAACACATTTTTGCGTCCATAAGCAAGCAACATAGCATTATCATCACAAAGATAACTTCATATAATAGATCAAGAAACATGTTGCATTCATAAGCAAGCAATAAGCATTATCTTCTAAGCATAACCCTAACGAAGTAATTCAAGAAAACGATAGTTTTGCATCAACAAAAGATGTTACAAGCATTATCGCAACTCAAATACATTAAGCATATAAGGCAGATCAAAAGAAGTCATGAATCACTCACATATTCACAATGTGTAGCATAAAATAATGCTTGCAAAGTATAACCACGTATGTATCACAAACAATCATCAAAACGTATAAACACGTATTTGACATCAACAAGCATGCATCTCCCCCAAAAGAGATTTAAAACATTTATAAAGTGATTCTAAAATAGAAAGAGGGGGTATGAACTCACATCGATGTGTAGAGCAATTTGTAGAAATGCAAATACCAAGAGCAGCGTAACGTAAACCAGGACTGCTCGATACTAGAAGTCGCAGTCTATCTTATCGATGATTTCCCAGCATCCAATCGATTCATCCAAGTTTTCCCGATAAAAGGTTTCATCAATAGTGTCGGTTCATAAACCGTTTAAATCCCATGTCGAAATCTTTGGGTAACCGGTTCAGTAAGATGAAGCGTAAAAGGTACCACCAAGTATGTAATATATACACCTAATATATATTACACACGAAAGAGCGGAACATGTATATAATTTATACCTTGAATTATATAACAACGACAAACAACGTACGAATTAACCCAAGTTGACACCACAAAATAAAATAGTCAAAGTATATAACCGAAGTAATTCGACACACATTTAAAATCATCCACTAAATAACTTGAAGAACTCTTTTTATAAAAGCAAACACACGTTTTATAGTTTCGAACGAAGTTTCAAAAAAAATATATAAACAACAATTATGATTTTATAAAATAATATTTTATAAATCATTCTCTGTTATTCGACAATATAATAATTCTTAAGACCTTTTAAATCTCTAAATAATATTTATAAAAATTTATTAAATATAAAATTTATAAATTTTTCGACATGACATGTTCGTTTATATAGTATTTCCCATATTTACAAAATATAATATTTTCACTTTCACAATCAATTTGCGTCGCAAATGTCTACATATTTTAATTATATAGAAATAATCGTTATCTTATAGTAAACAAAATAATTAAAATAATTTAACAAACACTTTTGATAATCAACACTTTTAATAATAAACACTTTTAATAATCGCCAATTTCAACCGAATACTTTCGACCTTTTTGTTATTCACAAACCCAAACGCCCCTTGAGCTCTCAATCAGAACCAAACGCTCCCAAATGGACAGCAAACCAATTATCCAAACTCCCTTTTTGTCAGCTTTTATAAACAAAACCAAATACCATATCCAAACACCCCTCATGGGCAGATAAACGCAGAAACAAACGCACCCTTATTTTCAGATCTGTAACAAGAACACAACAATGATAACACCAACAGCCCGACACCCTGGGTGTGGCTGTGGTGGCCGAAATACGCACCCGAACACCACCTACGTAGTGGTTTCGGTGATGACAAGCAACAAACGCCTCATATGATTGAACAAAGCTAAACAAACACCCTTACAGTGTGGATTTCGAGACAACAGTGGTGACTTGGTGGTAACCACGAGGACTGCAGTTAAGCATGTTGTTTGAGGTGGCGGCTGGTGGCGGATCTGATGATGTGGTGATTTAGACGTCGAAGATTGGTGGTAGGATGATGGTAGTAACAGATCTGATAGTTTCGTGGGCGTAGTAGTGATGGTGATTATGATCATGTTGGGTGGAGATCAAGGTGGTGATGGTTTAAAAGATGTCGGCTGGTGGTGGTGGTTATCAAAAGGTGACGTGGACATCAAAGATGGTGGTGTTAACGTGAATGTGACCACGACTGCGATGGTTGTAGTGGGGATATGAATGGCGGCTGGTGGTGTTTCATGGGGGTGGTGACACTAATGGTGACGGCAACGATGGTATAAATATGGTGGTAATTTCGTGGTGATGAAGATTATATTTAGATGTGGTGGTGTAGATCGAGGGTTGATGGCAGATCGGGAAGATGATCTCGTGGTGGCAGCAGCCGGAGGTTTCCGACGAAGGGTGGCCAGTGACGACGCCGGAAAAATAAGAAGAGAGAGTGTGTTTATGTTTTAGGGTTTTGTGTGTGTTGGTAGAAATGATAATAAGAAGAAAATGTGTAAACTTTTTATTTATACTAAATTAAATGTGTAAAGTTTAGATAGTCTAGGGTTAAAATTGTAACCTTTGTTATAACTTTTGTTAATTACCATTTTTTTATAACTTTTGCTATAAAAAAGGTACAACGGACTTAATATGGTTCCGCCAAATACCATTTTTTTATAACTTTTGTTAATTAGTGGTTTGGGGCTCGTTTATGTTAGTTAACGGTTGATTCAAGACAAGAAACTTTCTGACATTAAGTTCCAAATGATTTTTCCTATGAAAATAAGTATTCACTTGATCATGTTTCATAATATTTCGTAAACTCTTTCAAAAATGTTGGTTATTTATCTAGCATCACGGTCAAACTTAAATTTAACGAACTCGTTTTTAATAAACGCTAATAAAATATTAAATAATTTAATAAATCATTTTATTAAATATCTCGTGAGAATTAAATACAAAAATTTAATTTTTACTGTGTCGGTACGCAGACTATGCGATTTTTCAGTTTTTGCAAAATATTACTCGCTTACAAATCCAATAAGTTTAGTAACGCTCAAAAATTAATTTCGAATATTAATTAATATAATTTATTATTATTTAAAGTACGGAAAATTCTCGGGTGTTACAGAAAAGCTATCATGACTAGCTTTGATGGGTTTGTCCATCAAACATATAATGTGCTAAAAGCAAAAAACCATGATGATAGTGATGATGAAGATGATAAGTACTACACCTTAAAAAGAGATGAAAACGGTATGCCGATTTATGGTCCATATTTGCAACCATGGACGGAACCGGAAGAACTATTTGATGCTTCACTAAGTGAAAGAAGCTACCATAACCTTTTCTTTGATATTTGTGTATACAAGAAAATTGTGGGGATGCTTGGAATACTTCCCGTATTATTGAAATACAAAGATTGGCAAGTGGTGAACAAGCGAGAATTTGAGAATATTGTTAAAGATGGAGATAGTAAATGGCATGTTGCCATAGTCATTGTTGATCCATGTGGAAAGAGGTACGAAAAAGTGTACGAGACAAAGGACACCAATAGAGAGGTCTCGGGACGTTACACGGAGAGTGATATCATGTCACCTCTTAATTTCTACTACAACTAAGAGGAGTGCATTATTGGCTCCTAGTTTCTTTTGTGCATTTTTTATCTTTTTGTATGTAGATAATCAATAAAAGAAGTAATATCTAAGAGTCCTAGAAGTTTTAGGATGGTCTTAGAAGTAGGGAATGTTCTCCCTAGTGTCTTTTTATTTCTATCGAATAGAATTGGAGGTTTTCTTTTTAAATTTTGTGTTTTGTATACTTAAAAAGTAAAAATACAGTGAACATGTCTGGATGCACATATTGTGCGCGGCACATTTCAGAAAGTGCGCCACACTTCTGGGCGGATTTTTTGTATATACCCCGTTTTCTCACTAGAAAACTAAAAAAACACACAAAAACAACAAAAACCACCTGACGATTTTTAATCATCACCAAAAATATTTTCGAGTCTTTACTCCAATTTCACATTAGAGATCATGTCTAGGGTAAGTTCTTATATTTGATTCATATTTGTTCAATTTGATTAATTTTTTATTTTTGATTAATTTCCAATTAGGGTTCTTAGTAATTAAAGAACGAATTATAATTCAATTAGGAATTAGGAATGTAAAAATAGATTAAGAAATGATTAGATTATTATTACATAAAATTGAAAAACATAAACATAAAAATAAAAGAGGGTTTTTGAAAAAACCTTAGAGATGAAGCAATGTCGTGGATTAGAACGAATTGGGAATGGGTTAGTGTTCGATTCTAGCCATTGTTATTAGTTGTAACCATTTAGTTTGCGGATTTGGTTAGCTACTAGTGTTACCCCGACATATGTTGTAGAACCCAGAATGTGCGCCGCACTTTACATATTGTGCGTCGCACTTTTATGAAATTTCCCCAGAAAGTACGCAACACATTCCAAATTGTGCGCCGTACTTTTCGTCTGGAAAACAAACAGAATGATCAGAACACGATCATAGGGACACCATTGACCCCTAACACTTAAATGTTAATAAATGTTTGTTACGTGATGAAATTTTGTAGAATACAGGTTCTAGAAATTACGAAACCGGCTCATCAAGTCGAGGAAAGAAGCGAAGGCCTACCGAATCGGCAAGTTCCGCACTCATGGGGACACCGAATCACCAATTTTTGAACTGGCTTGGATGTACTAATGATACCAAAACCATCTACAATAATGCTCTTAGTCTTTTATTGCCAAAATAATTTTTTGTACCTAGCATTGTGGATTTTGGAGTTTTGAATGAGCTTGGTTGTGAAGCTCAAATAAGGGAGATGCTTAAGATAGTAGTGATAGAGGCTGGAGGTAATGAAGTCTTATTTGAATCAAATGCTTGGATTCGTGCTTTTACTTGTAGGGAGAAAATCTATGCGGAGCTTGTTCTCGAGTTTTTCTCTACTTTTCATTTTGATGAGGATGCCGAAGGAGATGAGTTGTTGACTAAGAAGATTTTGACTTTTAGACTTTGTGGGAAGGGACATTATTTGACTTTGAAAGAATTTGCTAAGTACTTGGAGTTGTATAATAGAGATGAGCGAAAGGAAGAAGGATTTGAGGTATATTTTCAAGGAGGGAAACATGATCATGGAAACTTTAATGCTAATGAATTTTGGGCATCAATCTGCCCGGATGAGGATCCATTGAGCTTATCTAGGAGCTCGGCCACTAGAATTTCTAGTCAACTTTTAAGAGTGCTTCAAAAGATGATTGCCTATGCCGTTTGCCAAAGAACCACGGGGTATAATAAAATACAAAAGAATGATTTGTGGTTATTGAGCATGTTTAGGGATAAGAACCGTGAGCAATACGCTAATGTGGCTTGGGTGATAGCAAAACGAATGAAAAGGAAAGGTCATGGTAGTCAAGCGGGTAGCATGATTGTGTATGGACAATTTGTGACTAGGTTAGCTCGAAGAATGGGGCTTTTAAGTGATCAAGTTGTGAGTAGTCTTAGTCCAGCGATTGTTTGTGATACCATCGACCGAATACCTTGAGAGATTTGATTGGTGTGGATGGAAGATTGATCCGAGAAGACACGCCTGTTAGAGCACCTCGTGTAGGTATGGCGCGAGCTCCTCGTTCCAAGATGTTTGTGATAGAATGGGAAGGATGGAGGTTAGGCAAGACCAAATTGGGTTTATGATGGAGCGCCATTGTTATAGTATGGATCGATACGCTCCAGTTTTTGAGAGGATGGAAGAACAATATCATGTTCCAATGGGTGGACCTTATGGACCACCCGGATATCACCACGAGCCATTCTACTACACCTAACAACCACCACCCTATCCACCATATTTTCACCCATCTCAAGCTCCAAGGAATGATGAAACCGAAGAGGATATGTGAAGCCTCGTATGTGTGTGACGTTTGTGTTAGTCACATTTGAAAACAATTTATTTTTGCTTTGTGATATGCCTTTGTTGACATTTAGGACAACTTAATTCTTTGTGTGTGGATTTTTATTTTTAATTTGGTATGTGAAATATGTTTGTATATATTATTTGTGTTAATTTACAGAAAATAAGTGATTCAAGGCGAACTTAGGAGAAGATTGAAGATCTCGGCTTCGCTCACGACTTGGAATAAAAGGGGAGTATTATTCTTATTTTCCCTCGAATTTTTACCTTTTCCTTATGTTTAGCATTAGGGACAATGCTCATAATAAGTATGGGTGGTGATTGAGTGAAAATAAGATCGAATAAAAGCTTGTTTTTAGAAAATTTAGTTTTCTAAATTTTATGTACCCAGAAGTACGCCGCACATCTCAAAAAGTGCGCCACACTTTCTGGGCGAATTTTAAATTTTTTTGTACAGTTTTAATAATAAAAAAAAGAGTTTTTGTCGAAGGATTGATAATTCTTATAATTGTAAATCTATTTGACTCGGAATTGATAACGTTATTTACACAATACTTTATTCATAATTGTGAGGATCTTTTCCGTAAGTATTCTTACATTTCAAATTATGTGTGTCGATGATTAGTTTAATTCTAGAACTTGTGATTGGTAATCTTTATGAGACCATAGTGGGATCATACTCGTATGATATAAGGTATTTTAAATGATAAAGAGGCATAATAAAATAAAAGAGAAAAGATTGAAAGTTTTGCCGATGTTTTAAGATGATTATATATTGTTGGAAACCATATTACGAAATGATAGTATATCATAAGTATGGGGGAATTAATGTTCTCCCAAAAGAAATATCGTCGAAAAAAAGAATAAATAAATAAATAAATAAATAAAAGAGAAAGAATAAAAGGCAAAAGGAAGCCTAAGAAGTTTTGAGTTATTCACAAAGCAACAACATGATAAAAGACGATGTATTATTCTTTAAAACATGCGGTGGTAATAAAAGTTTTTAAAAAATACCTCTTTAAATATTTTACTTGGTGCTTACGCCAAATTTGGTTTAGTTTATTTTCTTGCACAAGCCTATGGTAATTTACTTTTCATGATCGTGCTATTGAGCGATAATCTACCCATAAGGAGAGTGTGTGAATTAGAAATATCTACTTCGTGAGATGTTTTATGGCGTTATCTTTGTTTTCGATTGTTGGCTTTATCTATTCTTTCGACACTTATTAAAAATATATTTTTACCTTACTTGAGGACAAGCAAGAAGTTAAGTATGGGAAAATGTGATAACGCCTCATTTATACATGTTTGTAATGATGCATTTGTCCTTGTTTGCTATGTAAATAAATAAATTATGTGTTGAATTGATACTAATAAAGGATATTGTTTGTATTGTAGCTAAGGAAGAAACCATGAAGGAAAAGAATTAAGAAATAAAGAATAAAGGGGCTAAAGATGGAGTTATGCTGAAATGGAGCCAAAGTGCGGCGCACAAATGAAAAAGTGCGGCGCACATTCAAAGTACCCCGATTTTGGAGAATTACAAGAAGTGCGGCGCACAAACTGGAAAGTGCGGCGCACATTTACACCTGAAGAAGTGCGGCGCACAATTGGAAAAGTGCGGCGCACAATTGGAAAAGTGCGGCGCACATTTTACTGCAGTTACATAATTAAGTGCAATTATGCATGGCTACTATGGAGAACCTTTGATATATTTCCAGGGTTTCTAACCTATGAAAATTCAAGTATAAATAGACCCATAGGCCAGGCATAATTTATATCATTCCTTACTTTTTTTCCATTGTTTAGGAGAATCTAAATATCAAGGATTTCTCCAAATCCTTGATCATAGTCACTAGAGTTGGTAAACCTTAGTTGGTTTATGGTATTGGTGTCGGAACAAGGAACTCAGAAGTGTTGCTAGCCATTTGTAATAAGTTCAAAAACTTATAAATCCTTTGGAGCAATTATTGAAATAACCTTGTGGTATAATTCTTATTTCAATTATGTCAATCTTTTACTTTGATTTACATATGGTTGAAATGATCTTGTTTACTGTTATTATGGAGTAGTGTGATTTGCACTTGGTTAAGGTTTAATACCCTTATGATTAGATTTGATTATTAGCTTTGCTGGGGCAAAGTGCGACGCACAATTAGTTTTGTGCGGCGCACTTTTTCCCTGGGTTCTTGAATATAAGTGTGATTTGGATGCTCATGTATTATATGTTACTATGTAAGACCATTGTTATATGTTGGATTCATCCATGATCATTGACTAGTACTCATGTGAATGGATGAGTTTCATGTCATCTAGTAAATGAATCTTGTTTATCACTTTTGTCGTGATTAGTTGATTAAAACATATACCAACTCTTGCATAATCTCATGTACTACCTTAGTTATCGAAATCAAGCATAAAGATTTCTTAATGCTGTTGATATAACAAAGTCTTTAGCCGGATTCTTGTCATATCAATTAGATGTTACATGCACGACTAGTAATCGGTATGTTGTCTTACATTGTTTATGTGCTTATATTCATCATTGCTACCTATCTATCATATGGTTATGACCTTAGCCAAACGCACCCTTTAATACCAATTATTAAGTATATATTTAGAACTTGTGACACTCTAAAGGTAATTGTTTTGATATTTTGATAACAACAATCCCGTGGAACGAACTGGACTTACCATTAAGCTATGCTATACATGAAAGGGTATACTTGCCCGTGTTTATGTTTCTAGTCATTTGTGTGGTAATATCTTGAATAAAAATTAAGACTTGCAAACGAGCATCAAGTGTACAAACAATTAACTTTTGTTTGGTAATAAAACAGTTCCATGATCGACTTTAGTTGACATGTAACAAATGGTACCAACGATTGAATTTAGTTGACTCGTAATAAAATAACACCAACGACTGACTTAACAAAAAGTAAACAATTAAAAAAATAATAATAAACCATCATAACTTTTTTGCAAATAGATCTTCATAAAATTCCTCAAAGTGGTCTTGGATTTTGCGAGATCAAGAGGTCGTGAATGAGGATCAACAAGAGGAGTGATGGAATCAAGATGCTGATACATATTGGAAAGTAACAACCTATGACTAATACTAGGTTTTGTACGTGTTGATCCCTTTGATCGTTTAAACATAGCTTGTAGATTTAGACTAAGCTGAATAAACTCTACTTAGCCTTAGTAGTAACTTTGAATTGATATCAAAGAGTTTGGGAATCTACTCTTTGATATTATGAAGATTGAATGTGAAGTATTATAAATAAACAAGATAGATTGTATACACCAAACACTTAAAATATTATTATTATAATACGAATACTTTTGAACAAGTATTAGGATTACAGAATCTTGAAGTACAGAAAATGTAAAGTGTTATTGTAACCTCTAACCATTAGGACCTCCTTTAATAATACAATGAGTTTTTACAAGATAAAGATCTTTAATTTAACAATATTTTAAATTTAGAAGATATAAACAGAATATCTTCTGTTGATAACTCATACGCCTTCAATCTTTATCTTCTCAAGGTCAATAATATCTCTGACAACATTAATCTTGACCATGGCCAACTTGATCATACCAACACTAATACTATAACTACCAACAATAATATAATTATATTGGTAGCGTAGAAACTAAACAACACTAATCATATTCCCAACAATCCTGCATTAAACTTGTGATTACTCTTTCAAATCCACAAGTTTCTAGAATAATTATAGGAAAAATAAACAAAAACTTACAATCCAATTCACTTCTAAATTTGACTATGAATGAACATGAGAAACTCAAGAGCAACATCAACCTTGAATTGAGTATTAATCATCTTTTTAAAAGTATTATGGGAAAGTGGATAAAACTTGTCCATAAGCAAGAAAGCAGACATGCCTGTCATCGCCAACTGATATAGCTCAGATGAATTGTATACATGTCAATGTTTCATCTCTGATGTATAATGAAGTTATGCATAAAGATTACATATTGCAAACAAATTTACTCTACTAATCTTAATTTAAATAGTATGTAAATTTGTTGTCCTGCATCAAAGGTAAATTGGGTTTTCCTTGTCTTAAGGCGAGTTCATCAAGGGGTACATTGAAGTAATGAGTGTCCGTTGAAGAACAAATATTTATTTTGTTGGTTATTTGTTGAATTCTAGTGCTTTTTTTTGTATGTGATGAATATTGAAGTATTGTGATAATCTACTTTAAATTGTTAATTTTGACATTTATGGTTAATCTATATTTCTGTATTTATATTTCTTTATTTTAGTTGATCAAATTTGTAAATTTTAGAATTTAATAAAAAATATTATTTTTAAAAAAATAATTTAGATTAAAAAAGAAACGTTTTGAGATAAAACATATCTTTTTACTATATATAAAGAAGATTGGATGTTTCTATTAAAAATGTGTGTTTCGTTTAATATGGAGACCCATTTTTAGAGAGATAATCGATGTCGATTCTTCTAATAAGAACTGATTGCATAAACGGTTTTTATATATTTTGATCATGGAAATACCTTTTTAAAAAGTGGCTCTGATACGCCTATGGATATGTCATAGGAACTAGGGATAACCATCATGCTTATCAAATATTTAGGATATGTGTTAGGATAAGTATGTGCCGTTTTTAGGATAAGTCTTATGTTTATGTGAGTTATCACATAACTAGTATTTAATGTTTCATTATGTAATCATTTTATCAATCAATTAATCAAAGTTAAAGTTCAATAAAATGTCTAGCTCTTCTCATCTCTAATTCTTAAGGAGCCAACACACGCTATAGTGGTGCCTTGTCCCGATACTACCCGAGAGGGGTCGTATCAATTGGTGCTTTCATTGAGAGCCCTCAACTCGTTGAGGGATTTTGATCTAGGTTTCCAATAACCAAAAAAAAAGATTACTGTTCATCCGTAAGTACTGTTCATCCGAGAGTACTGTTCACCAGAAAATACTGTTCGCCGGAATTACTGTTCACCAGAAGTTACTGTTCGTCGGAATTACTGTTCATCGCGAAACTACTGTTCATCAATAAAAATATTTTATTTTTTTTACTGTTTTTTAGTACGGCTTATGGCATCGGGTGGCGACAAAGATCGGGACGCGAAAGATGCATTATCTAAGCTTTTGCAAATGGGTACCGTGGCTGAATATGAGTGTGAGTTTCAGCAACCTATAAAGCGAGTAACGGGGTATTCCGAACCTTTATTGATCTCGTTTTATACATCTGGACTTAAACTGCCATTACAACGGGATATGTGGAGGTCGAGGCCCGCAAATTTGGGTGAAGCATTCGCCCGAGCGAGTATCAATGAGGCTCGTCTTGAAGATGAGAGGTCTACCACAACTGTCATCGAATCAAACGGCATCAACGTAACTATACATGTTCAAGATCTTGAGGAAACAACAATCCATAAGTCGAACACGGAGGATGCTACCAAAACAAGCAAGGTTGCTACGTGTGAAGAACATGAACGTCATGATGGGTTTGAGGTTGTGTCGGCTCAGTCCAAAATTATTATAAGGGTTAATGGTGTTATAGGCAGTGTTGCAAATTGGAGAGTCTCCTTTATAGCAAATTCATTAGGTGATCTGGTTGCAATGTTTATTTCTTTAGTTTTTTCCGAAGAGCACGTCAACTTGAAGCATACAAGAGAAATGCAACGAAGACTTTGGGATCCTGGAATCAAGAATGTTTTTCAAGACGTCACCTTCAGGGCTAGGTGAATTCGAAGGAGTGAGGAATGTTACGCCACTGGTTTGTGATGGATATGCCATCATACTTATCTTTTATTTATTTAAAATATGTGTTTAGGATAACTGTTTAGGAAAGTATTTATTATGTTTTAGTAATTATCTTGTGATCAACTTGTGACACAAGCTAGGGTAATTCGCTATATATACCGAATCATTATTATCAATGAGAAGTCAATCAAATTAATCAATAAACATTCTCAGTTTTTTTTTCTCTTCGTCTTAAGGAGCCCGCACACGCTATTGTGGTGCTACTATCTCGATACAACCCTTAACCGGGTCGTATGAGGCTCAAAACCACTATTTATGAAATATTTTAACTAGTTTCTACGATAATTTTTGTAATAGTATTTCGTCTTGAAAAATCACATGTGACTTTTAAAATAACAAATAAATTGTGATTTTTTACAAAACACATGTGACATTTAGTATGGAAGTTTCGACACATAGAATCTTTTTTTTAAATTAGTCGAAATAATGTGTAAGCGTCCTTCTATAAAAAAATGGCTTTTTGTCAGTAATTAACGTCAGATATTTAATTTTTAAAATAAAAACTAAAAGTAAATTTTATTTAATTCAATTTTTTTGAGTAAACTTTATAATTTATTTTTAAATAATTTATTTGTTTGATAGATAAATTGTTTTCTATCGCATGCCAATTTTGATCAGCGTACACATGCTAACTAAGTAACTAACATTCTTTCTAGCCACCTTTTAATTTACAAATTTCAAGATTCCCTAACATTCTAGCCACCTTTCTATCCAATATATATATGCCCAAAAGTTCGTACAAGTGATCACCAAAAGTTCAGACATATCTAAACAACCTCGGACTCGATCACATAATGAGAGACTATAACGATCATGGTGGATCCTTCAACTCTGTGCAGTCCGCAACGACGTCCGCTCTGTCTTCACAACTCCACTCCCCGTCATTATCTCGTTCGCCCTTACTCAACTCACCAGACCACCCTCAAACAAGTACTAAAACCAGCAGACCAAAAACTAGCAAGATAACATTTTCAAATACTCCACCAGTTGTATCTGCTCCTCCATCACAGATGCACTCACCATCCATGTCACGATCACCGTTCATTGGGACACCAGACCGACCCGTGACCATGCCACCAAGTGGAGCTAGGACACCCATGGGTTATATAAGGTCTAGAAATTTAACACCAAGATTTTTGACACCTTTGGGTAGTCCTTTAAGAAAAGCACTTCATCTTACCAAATTAGACCCAACTGATGCATGGCTGCCTATAACTGAATCAAGAAATGGAAATGCTTATTATGCAGCTTTTCATACTCTTTGCTCTGGGATTGGAATTCAAGCACTTATTCTTCCTGTTTCTTTCACAATTCTTGGCTGGTACAGTAATTAATTACTTGCTCGATTTCTATTTTCTTTGCTCCCTCCGTCTCATAATAATTGTTAATTTGAATTTTTTATAGTGTTTTTTTTTATCTTATTTTGAGTATAAATATTTTTATTTGTGTTATATAATACTAGATAAAAATTATACCAATGAAATACATTTTAAAACCAAATCTATTCATATAACTTGCATCATGTATTATATAACACACGAATACAAATATTTATGGTCAAATTTTAATAACAAAAATTAAGAGTATTTTATTGTGGACACTTAATATGAAACGGAGATATTACATTATTTATTTATCAGCAGTGAGCTCTTAGCTTGTGTTAACTTTAAAATAAATTTTAAGATTTTCGAAAAATTTATAGTCTAAAAAAGTTTTTATTACAGGGCTTGGGGAGTCATAGCCTTGACTTTGGCGTTCATTTGGCAACTTTATACTTTGTATCTACTCGTGAATCTTCATGAATCACCTGAAACTGGAATTCGATACAGTAGATACATGCAACTTGCAAATGCAACATTTGGTAAGCTTAATTAATTTGTAAAATTACATTATTAGCAAGTTTTACTGTACGGCGCTAACTAATCTACTGAATAATGCCTCTCAGGCGAAAGATTAGGGAAGGCACTCGCGCTATTTCCAATCATATACTTATCAGCAGGTACATGTGTCACTCTGATCATCATCGGAGGACAAACATCCAAGATATTCTTTCAAGTCGTGTGTGCTGCCAATGAATGCAAAGCTGAGACCCTTACGACTGTCGAATGGTACTTGGTGTTCACTTGTGGTGCAGTGCTTCTCTCTCAACTTCCCAATCTAAACTCGATAGCTGGCATATCACTTGTTGGGGCAATCACGGCCCTTGGATATTGTACAACGATATGGGCGGTGTCAGTGTCTGAAGGGAGACTTCCAAACGTGTCGTATAATCCGATTAGGGTTGGTAGCGAAGTCTCTAGGATTTTCGATGTTCTAAATGCACTTGGCATCGTTGCTTTTGCATTTAGAGGACACAATCTGATATTAGAAATTCAGGTAAACCCCTTATTAATTTTCAGGAGGTGTTTAGGATTGCTATTAAAAACAAATTATTTAATTTGAAAATAAATAATTAATTAATTATCATTTTGAAAAAAAGTTATTTTAAAAAATAGTGTTTAGATTTGATTATCATGTTTGAAATCATAATATTATTTGTTTTTTATAAGTAAAAACTAATTTTAACGTTTCTTTATTATCCAAACACTTATTTTATCTTATTTCGATTTTCAAAATAAAATAAATAGATAATCTGGTTGCAAACGCAATACCAAATACCCACTTATGTATAGATATCATATAAATTTACTATTTACACTTTAGCTTCATAATTATTTCTTGTCCCAAAATTATAATTCACCTTATTATTTTATACCTTATTATATTATAACGTTCCAAATTATTACACCACTTTAAAAATAGTTAAGAAATATAAGTTAATTTTATTATATCACCCTTATTTGAAAATATTATTACAAACGTCATATTATAAATTTATTGTTTTAAATAAAATTGTTATTGTGTAGAAATATAAAATATAAAAAAATAAAATAATAGTGTTTATATTAAATTATGTATTTTTTATCGATAAATTATAATTGTAAAACTAATAAAATAACAAAATACAGTAATACTTTTGTCCGAAAAACAAAATAACATTAAATTAAAGTACCATGACTCGTGTGCTCAATTATTTACGATTATACTAATATCGTGTGCTTGACTATTCTAATTTCTAATATCGTGTGCTTGAAATTCTAACATGTAAAACAATTAGCTTTTTAACTTTTTCTTATTGAAAAGATATCTGCAAAACAGTATAAAACGAGTTAAGTAAAAAAAACATGTCGTATGCACATTAACAGATTAAATATTACTCGTCATATTATTAGAAATGGAAAATCATACCTTAATATTATTTAAAAATCTAAGCATTAAAATATCTAAAGAACAATCTTATAATTTATATTTACTCTTCCTTAAACAAATTTTAATTAGGTCATGTTGCGTGTCGCACTTGTAACGTATTTTATCTTACTTTTCACATTTTTAAAATAGGCCACATGTAACATGTATATATTATTAGGTGACGATCTTATCTTGTGTTAGTTATTAACAAAAATAATAATCCAAATTGTCATATTTATTCAAAACTAATAATCTTGAGTTATTTTGTGTTTTTTTTACTTTAATAATAATTATTCATTAATTAAGATTAAATTTTATAAAAAAATGTAAAAAAGATCTTTTTTTTATCAAAATGTTTAAAAATTATAAAAAATCAAAAGAAATTATAATACAATGAAATATCATTAGTGGTAATGATATTCATTGTTTTCTCACTAGTGATATTTTTATTGTTTTATAACTAGTGAAATATTAGTAGTGATAAAAATTAGTTAAGACAATTTACAAATTTAGTCATTTCACTCGAATTTTAAATCTTTTGGCAAAAATAGTCCGCTCACGTTTTTTATTTTATTTTTGGTTAATATTCATATTTAAATTAAATCAAAATAAATAATTAAAATTTATCTTTTTGCTTGTGAGTAAAAAGAAGTTGCAATTAAACTTTTGTCTAGTCCAAATTGACATCTTTTATTAGAGTTTACAAAACTACTACGAGTAGATGTTAACTATACTCAAAGAATGTGGGCACTTTCTCTCCTCTAAAGTCTAAACTACTAGTAGATGTTAACCATAATTAGTTATATGAAGTTATTGGATGTGTAATACTCCCCTGTTTCAAAATT
The DNA here is from genome assembly GCA_025667525.1 of Glebionis coronaria. Taxonomy (NCBI): domain Eukaryota; kingdom Viridiplantae; phylum Streptophyta; class Magnoliopsida; order Asterales; family Asteraceae; genus Glebionis; species Glebionis coronaria. The sequence goes on along the minus strand of CM046878.1, from coordinate 519,664,354 downwards.
AATTGTCCGTAAACAAAAATTACATAAATATATAGAAAAAATTGTATTAATGTTTGCTTTGAATTTTAAAAAAGTAAAAGAAAAACAACTTTATCTTTTGATAATTATATAATGTCTTTATAAAGTTTTGTAAATAACACTTTTGATTAAAGATAATATAGTAAATTTAAACAATTCCACAACTATATATAAAAGTGGACAATAATTTTAATACAATTCGAAAAGAAAAAATAACCAATAATTCTGAGACAAAAGGACTAATATAAAATAAGGTGTATGTATTATTTATTGCAGGCAACGATGCCCTCAAGTGAAAAGCATCCATCAACTGTACCTATGTGGAAAGGTGTCAAAGTTTCATACACACTTATTGCAATGTGTTTGTTCCCACTTGCGATTGGTGGCTATTGGGCTTATGGTCAATTGGTACGCTATTTATTTGTAGTACTTAAACTTGCAGGTTTTTTTGGAAAGAATCGGGACAAGTTAGCAAGCTATATTTGCCTTGGTTTGTAGCTCTTGGCATTGCAATTGAAATCCTCGAGTTCACATTTTTGTAGCCTCCTGAGTTTTTTGCAATTTCGAAACTTTAGGAACCAAACCTACAATTTGCTCAAAGGATGATTTTTGCAATTCTCTCTAAACTATATTAAAAACATTTCGCAGCTAAATAAACTCACTCTCAATAACTATTTGACAGATTCCATCTAGCGGGATGTTGACCGCACTATTCGTATATCACTCACAAGATGTGGCAAAATCAGTACAAGCACTAGCAAGCATACTCGTGATAATCAACGCTCTTAGCTCATTCCAAATTTACGGTATGCCAACATTTGATGAGCTTGAGTCGATATACGTTACAAGGTTTAAAAAGCCATGCGCATGGTGGCTCAGGGTGATCATAAGAACTGTATTTGGATTCATTTGTTTCTTTATCGCTGTGGCAATCCCATTTCTAGCGAGTATGGCTGGTTTGATAGGTGGAATTGCTTTACCTGTGACGTTAGTCTATCCATGCTTCATGTGGCTAAAGGTCAAGAAACCAAAGGTCTATAGCTTCCAATGGTGGCTAAACTGGGCACTTGGGGTTCTTGGAATGGGATTAAGTGGGTTATTGATTGCAGCTGGTGTTTATGTCATTATTGATAATGGCATTAAGTTTAATTTCTTTCAGCCATAATAATTTACTAGCTACCCGCGATGCAATAACGAGTACCTTTCAATCAAAATCATTGACGAACTATTTTTTTCGATTACATGTTTTCCGTGATAACACTTTACGCTTGACGATAATTTTAGAGAATAAATTTGTCGCACACTATTTGACATTAAAATGTCAAAGTGCAGTTGTTGTTGAGATGTTATGGTGCTGTAAAAAAAGCACAGAATTTCGGGATGTTGTTGTTACCTATGTCTCTTAATTATTAAGTTTTACCTCTAACGATCGTATGACTTAAGGACCAGTCTAGCTTGTTTGTACATTGAGCGTTCGTAAATGCTTAAATTTAAGTTAGGCTATGATTTAATTGTATATACTGAATAAATTCTTCTATTACATAATTTTTAAGGTTTACATAAATTGTATCATATGTTATATTATTTGTACATTTGAGTAAATGGGTATTTTTAACTATACATTAATTATATGGGTTGAATTAATGTATATGTGTATTTATCAATTGTAAACAAAGCTTTAAAACTTGTAATTCTTAAAATTGCGCATTAGAAAATTATACATTATTCTTTATAACTTGAATTACTTAAAAAATTTGAAGCATTAAATGAAGAGAGAGTGTATAATTTGTTCTATATGTAGTTATGGTTATGAGTAGGTGTGCAAAATTTGCGAATTTGACCTTTTACAATATCTCCATTCTATGTAGGGCTGCAATCAAGCTAATCATTTATTAAGCAACTCGAGCTCGAGTTTGTCTCGATCAAGCCAAGCTCTTATCAAGCTCAATCCCCAAAAATAGCTTGAAACATATATTAAGCTCAAGCTCAAGCTTTTGATAGCTCGACTCGAGCTTTTATCAAGCTTTTTCAAGTTATAATAAAATGTGTTTTTATGATGAATTCATATAAGCAACTTATGGTTAATTTGAATACTAACTTAATTATAAGAGCTTATTTCATAAATAAATAATATATTCTAGAAAGAATTTAACTTTGATTAAATTTATAATTTACCTCATCGTATTTTAAAGAATTTTTTATTTTTGTAAATTTATTACGTTTACTAGATACTTGGTGAAATATAATATGTATAAATATTTTTTGTACTCTTTTTGATACGAAGGTGTCGTAATTGGGTTAGAAATCACATCACGCAATGGCCTTTTGGACCTTAACCGCTTTGGATCGCAAAACGTATTTTGAAACCAAGGTTGTACAATTATGTTACTTTTGGTTTTATTAATGATAAATAAATCGAATTCAATTTTGAGTTATGATTTTTGTTTGTTTTACTTTATACATATGTTTTTATTGACGAGTTTTATTATTATAAAAAATTAATTTTATACACATTCAAGTTTTTTATGTTAAGGTCAATATTTGATCAAGGCTTATCAAGTCATGCTTAAGTTTAAATTGTTAAAGTTTGACAAACTATCAAGACAATCTCAAACTTACAAGTATTTTATCAAACAAAACTCAAATATTAGAAAGCTTGAGCTCGGCTTGATGCTGTTGCACTTTTAATTCAATGTAATCATTTGCTTGAGAATATAGTAAGGGCTCCAGTATTTACTCAACCACATTTTCTTTTATGTAATAAGTTCAACTGTCTAATTTTTATGAGAAAAGTTTTTTTGTATATTATATTTTTCTTGAATATGAAAGGATTCATCTTTATCATTCTTCTCATTTCCATCTAATGGATAAGAATAAATATATTTTATTTTTTCTCTTATTTTTTCTAATTTAAGTATCTCCAAAACCGTTAATTGTTAAACGAAAAAAATATACCGAAGAATTTTTTTTTGTCGATATATGATATTACTATCATATATGATCATTTTTGACACCTAAAAAAGGTGAAAAAACGAAGAAATTTTTTTTGTCGAAATTGTCTCATATCTATAGAAAGATAATTTTTTTTGTCGAAATTGTCTCATATCTATAGAAAGAAATTTTTTCGCATGATGATTAACGGTTCAAAAGATATTAAGGTTTAAAAAAAATGGTAAAAATAGATTTTGTATTTAATCTTATCTATTAGATTAAAATAAATATAAAATGTAACAATTAACCCATTGATATGCAAATAAAGTTAGTATTCTTTTATTGGTCTTTTAACCTACTAAAGTATATAAAGGGTGTATTATTAATTTGTCATATCTATTTTACTAGTTTTAATACCTTTGCACGCACGGGACTTGAAAATAAAATATAAATTAATTAATAATTTTGTTATCGCGGTTTTATGTATATTATATATGTTTTTTAAAAACATATAATGTTTATATGTTTGTTTATAATGTTTTTTTATTGTGCATCGTGTAAATTAATATAAACTCACCTTAATTTTTATTTTTCAAAGTTCATACTCTTTTAGTTTCTATATTTTTATTATAAATAGTTATATCCTAATTATTAATCAATAAACCATTTACAACAATCTTACACGTACACGATTTATAAATTCATGATTTTGTAATGTTTAATATTATATTATAAAATAATTTTAAAGTTTTAATACTTAAATAGTTAAATGCTCATGGACCCATGAGTTTTACATGATGTTTCATCATGTGATAATATTAATTAATATTTTGTATAAGTATTTATTGCAAAAAGGATTTGACTTTGTTTAACTAAAATATTAGCTATCTTTTCTTAGATATTGTGTGTTTGGTAACACATAATGACCTTGAAAAATATATGTTGTTGTAATAATATACAATCTCGTCTGTTTATTTTCATCTCACTTTTGTTTGAGGTCTTACATTTATTTTGATATTTATATATTCATGTTAATAATAGTTTATGTGGATTCCTTTTTTGACATTGTTAAGTGTCAAAATAGAAATAGATAATAATTTATGTTTTATAACATATATGTTGTGTTTTTAAAATATACTATATATAGAATATAAAAGGTATAAAGTTTAAGGGGGTATTTTGTTTATTTATAAATGTATTAAAAAATATAAAAATTAGAATTTTACACTTAAGTCCATCTAATTTATATAAAATTTAACCACTAAAGTTTTATTAATCCCTTCCTCCTTTTTTAAGTTTTTATTTTCACAAATTTGACATATATATCTTTGTGTGTATTTATCAAATTCCTCCACCAAAATGTTTAATTTTAATTAAATTGAATTTAATTTTGACTTTTTTCACCAATAACATCGTTTGATTTTGCTTATTTGTCAAAATCAATTCATTTGATTGGTCAAATTATTTTTTTTACAACCTCCACTTTTCACTGAAATTCTTAAAAAATCTAATTCATTTATATAATAAAAGATTTTGATGGATTACAAATTACTCACGACAGACTAAAATAGATTGTTTTATCTATACTTCTTCTATATATAAAACAAATATACACATTTTAACTTCAAACCTAACTCAAAACCAACAATTAAAATAAATATATCAAATCTCAAGTCCAAACTAAAGATGCAATTTTAACCATTACTTTCTTGTGTAACAACTTATTAAAAATCATTTTTATTTTTAAATTGAAATATCTTTTAACTGATTTATTTTCTTCATAATTTAATTTCAACATATATTTTTTAAAATTTTATTCTCTTTAATTCAACATCCATTTTGATATATTTACACAGAGGTTACTAAAATTTGGCCAAAGTAACAATTCTGTTACTAAAGTTTAAAACCTTACACTTAGGTTACTATTGTATACGGGTTTGATTTATTTGTTACTAAACGTTTAGAAAAACTGTTCCGCCGTTACTCATGGGACGGGTTACTAGTTAAGCAACTGGTTACCTTATTTTTTTGTCAAACTTTAGTAACAAAATCGTTACTTTAGCCGAACTTTAGTAACATGCGTGTATATTAACCCTTTACGTTGTGGTTAGTTTTTTTTTTCTGTTTTTGTTCGTACTTTAACGTTTTCGTCAATAACTTTACGTTTTCATCAGCAAACCTACGTTTTCATCAGTAAACTTACGTTTCCATCAATAATTTTACGTTTTTGTCAGTATTTTTACGTTTTCGTCGGTAAATTTAAGTTTTTGTCAGTTTTTTATGTTTTCCTCGGTATTTTTACGTTTTCGTCAGTAAATGTACGTTTTTATTAGAACTTTTACGTTTTCATCAGTAAATTTAAGTTTTCATAAGTAATCTTAAGTTTTTGTCAGTAATTTTACTTTCTTGTCAGTATTTTTATGTTTTCGTCACTAAATTTACGTTTTTGACAGTACTTTTATGTTTTCATCAGTATTTTTAAGTTTTCGTCAGTAAATTTACGTTTTCCTCAGAACTTTTACGTTTTTGTCAGTAAATTTACGTTTTCATCAGTAATCTTACGTTTCCGTCAGTAATTTTACGTGTTTTTCAGTATTATTACGTTTTTGTCAGTAAATTTACGTTTTTGACAATACTTTTATGTTTTTCTCAGTATTTTTACGTTTTCGTCAGTAAATTTACGTTTTCGTCAGTAAATATACGTTTTCATCAGTAAATTTACGTTTTCATCCGTAATCTTACGTTTCCATCAGTAATTTTATGTTTTTTCAATATTTTTACGTTTTCGTCAGTAAGTTTACGTTTTTGACAATACTTTTATCTTTTCCTCAGTATTTTTACGTTTTCGTCAGTAAATTTATGTTTTCGTCAGAAATTTTACGTTTTTGTTAGTAAATTTACGTTTTCGTCAATAATTTTACGTTTTCGTCAGTAAACTTACGTTTTATCGGTATTTATACGTTTTCTTCAACGTAAATACTGACAAAAACGTAAAAATACTGATGAAAACGTAAATTTACTGACGAAATCATAAGTTTACGACGAAAACGTAAAAATACAGATGAAAATATTCATTTACTGACAAAAACGTAAGTTCACTGACGAAAACTTAAGTTCACTGACGAAAACGTAAATTTATTGACGAAAGCGTAAAAATACTGACAAAAACGTAAAAATACTAAGGAAAATGTAAATTTATTGACGAAAACGTAAATTTACTGACGAAAACGTATATTTACTGACGAAAACGTAAATTTACTGATGAAAATGAAAATTTACTGATGAAAACGTAAATTTACTGACGAAAACGTAAAAATACTGACAAAAACGTAAAATTACTGACGAAAACGTAAGTTTACTGATGAAAACGTAAAATTATTCACGAAAACATAAATTTTGGGACGGATACGTAAATTTACTAACGAAAACATAAGTTTACTGATGAAAACGAAAGTTTATTGACGAAAACGTAAGTTTACGGACGAAAACGTAAGTTTACTGACGAAAACGTAAGTTTACTGACGAAAACGTATGTTTACTAACAAAAACGTAAATTTACTGACGAAAAACGTAACTTTACTGGAGAAAACGTGAGTTTACTGACGAAAATGTAAGTTGGAGTCCACGTAGACACGCAACTTATAATTACGGGTAAAAACATTATGGGTAACTTGAAGTTCAGGTAAACAATACATTAGTAACCCAATTGTAAGGTTTTAAACTTTAGTAAAAAATCGTTATTTTGGCTAAACTTTAGTAACCTGCGTGTATATTAACCCTTTTTTGTTTTCTTCATTTATAGTAATTTTATTTATTTTAATTCAACTTTTTTATACTTTAACACTAATTTGATTGCTAAAAACAGTCATCGCTTATTTGTCGCTGCATTGCGCGAGTACCATGATGAAGACTATAAGTCTAGTAAATAATAATTATTATCCCAGGTTTAAACTTTTGGATTTGCTAGTTTAAACCGAGTTTTTCTAGCGTTTAACTGAAGTAAAAGAGGTTTGTCATTTATTACAACGACGATGTAAATTTGAACATTGATGGCTACCACTAACAGAAAATTTTGTTACTAAAAAATAGAAGCAAAATCAAAACATTTAATGTGGAATAATCATATCAAACAGGATAATAACACAATAATATGATGCTAAAACATTCTAGGGTCCGTTTGGTTTGAAGTTGGGTTTTATTTTAGGTGTGAGTTTATAAAGTGGATAGTTTAGGATTAGGTAGGGTTAGGATTTTGTGTAGGTTTGATTTTATATTTAATACAGGAAAGAAAAAATAATATTTAATAATTTAGTAATTTAATAATATATTACAATATAAATTAATTTTGTTTCTATTAATTAAAAAATGAGATAAATAAAGGTAGACAAGAAAAGACAAAGAAAAATGAAGATAAAACAAAACAAAACCTACCTTTTGTCAGTAAATCATACATGTTCCACTACTTTTGAAAACCCCCTAATAATTAAGCTAAGAGTCTAACCCAACTACTTATAAAAGCAACCAAACGGCTGCATGTAAATTTTTAGTTTAAAATCCAGGGTAAACCACTAAACCAAACGGGCCCCTAATAGTTGATGTAATCAATCTGATTCGTTTTGTGATGGGTCAGACTAAATGTGATTTGATTTCGAATTTGATTTTTTTGTTGCATTAACTAAATGTTAATTGTTTCATATAGGCATTTATTCATTAAAAAAGAAACATGATATTTTAATTCGTTAAGCTATATAAGTATGAGTAACATGAGTTTTTGTAGTAAATATGATAATGAGATGTTGAATATGGAGGATGACTCTCAATCAAAAGGCCGAAAGCATACAATTACAAATCAACATCATTCCGAGGTTGATATACTCGACATTGTTATGGATATGTAAATCCGAGAGTTTGGATATTTCTTCAATGAGGGAAGCACCAATTTCTTTGAGTTTAGTGACTTGTAGTCAACATGATTTATTTTCAGAATTTTGGGTATCAAATTTAGTCCAATAGCATGATTTTACTTATAATAAAAGATAAAGTCCTCCTACGAACCTTGAAGTATAGTATCAAATTACATGTAATGATAAAGATTTTGCTAACTTTGATTGTATTACCAAAGTTGTTGAGAAGATCATGGATAGGAAATAATATACATCTCAATATTTGGTATATCGATAGATGAAGTTGGCTTTAGTCTTGCGTGTTGCTACCACTACAGTTGAAATATGTTTTTCTAAAATGAAACTCATTAAACTCACTGATTAGAAGGTTATATATTCATTTATTTATCCTTCTAATATAACCTCCGTTTTAATTTATTTTTTAACTCTATTATGTCACGATTCAAAAAACATTTGTGCACCAATCATATATCGTCAAGAATTATCCCATAAATGCATAGTTTCCTTTAGATGTACGCTTTTTTAAATGTTAGTTGCATGCATATTTAAGTTTAACGATCAGATATACAGATATACATGCATGATGCCAATAATAACGCGAATCTTAAAAGGGTGTAACAGATGACAAAACCATGGTTTAAACTCCCTAGCACTCATCCTTCTGTTTGTCACCCCGAAATTATCAAAGTACGAAAATACAATGAGGTGTGACTATCATAACTATCACAAGACATAAATATAAATAACGACATTGAAAACTCATTTTAAATGTATTAAACATAAATAAAATTGTTCGGAAGCATTTGATACTATATAGTGATGTAAAACAAATTGTGAAGACATAATATTAATACGGGACGGAGGGAGTACTATAAATAAGCATTAATACTAGCATACACATGCTATATAGAAATATTCATATAGTTTTAAGTCTTATAAAATAATATTGAGGCAATACTTTTAATTCGGCATATATTGATATAGGGTACTATGGAAACACATAAATGTTTCGATAGTCGATAGTAGTCTCGTGGACTATGTTAACAAAATACGTGATAATATAAATATGTGTACGTTTTAATCAAAAGAAATATGACACAAGCCATTTTAGTTCAAATAAGCATGACACAAGCCATTTTAGTAGCATAACCTCAAAAACAAGGATGGTAGGCAATTTTTTATAAAATAGAATGATCGTTTTAATGCATATCCCTACAAGGCTATCGTATATGGATATTATTTAAACAAGGAAAGAGAATACCTAATGCTAATAACACGTAGCAATCAAGTTTAAAATAGCATGGTAAAACACATAAACTATATCAAGTCACAACTTACTTATATCGAAGACGTGGAGTGAAGTGACCCATGGAGATAGAGAAACAGTTATAGTCTAGTATTACTCTTTTCCCAAAATTTTATTTTCGACACAACAGTTGTAAAAATGACTTTTATAAAAGTAACATAGTTCTCAATAACCTGGCACTGATACCAATATGTCATCCCCCAAATTATCAGAGTACGAATATACAATAGGGTGCGAAATGTTGCAAAACAAGGTCTACAAGGGCGATTGATAGGTGTGAAAACACCCATCCTTTTACCACTTATTTCTTGCTAAAACAAGACCAAAACGCGTATTAAATGTCATTTGTTTGGAATTATGCGTGGTTTGTGTGTTTGTTGTGTTTTCAGAGCCAACCGGATGAATATTAAAGAAAACATGGGATTGCACAGGTTCTATCGAAGAAAAAGACTCAAGACGAAGTCTATTGTCCAAGAGATGCAAAAGATTTGAAGTCAATGGGCCTATTTGAAGATTTATCGAAGAAAAGGACCAAAGACGGAAGAGTTACATATGTCAAAGAACTCAAGTCTATTAATCAAAGAAATTAAAAGACGAGTTGAATTTATTCGTCGACAAATCCCGAATCAGAATTGAAAACGTCGACTTTACTGAAAAGACGAGAAGACGAAAAGAAAGAAGAAAGCCCACTCACCAACCAACCACTTGGCCTATATAAAGAAATCCCTTCACACATTTTGAGCTAGTTTTTTCTTTCTAGTCTTTTCTTTTTCTTTCGTAGGAAGCTAATACCATTAAGGTGTTGGTGATTTTTCTTTCTTGTTGAATCTTTAATCTTGTAAGTTTTTAATCCTTCCTTTTGTTTACTCTACCTTAATCAATCAATATCATCTTCCATTTTAATCTTGTTCATCTTTCTTTTTGATTCAAAGTCTTAAGTTCTTGTTTGGTTGATTTTAATCTTTAAAAGTAAGTGGGTTTTGTGTTTTTAGTGTTTTGGTTTGATGATTATGATTAGTAAATGATTAGTGTTTAAATTGGTTTAAGTTTTGGTTAAAAACTTGGTTGATTTTTGGTAAAATCGTATTGCCCTGTTTTTTCTGTCTTACTGTTCTTCGTGCCCAGATTCCGAATCAAGTGTTTCACATTTTTATTCCGGATCGCCTTTTATTCCGGATCAATCACTTTCATTTTTATTCCGGAACAAATTAAATATTCCGGATGAAGCCTTCTTTCTGAATTATTCCGAATAGAGTCAATTATTCCGGATCACATAGTTATTCCGGATCAAGCTCCTTTCCATTTTATTCCGGATCAACCATTTTATTCCGGATCAACACCCTTATTCCGGATGAGCTTTAATATTCCGGATCAACCACCTTTTGTTAATTATTCCGAATGAACTGAAAATATTCCGCATGAAGCCTTTTTCCCATTTATTCCGAATAAGCCTTGTATTCCGAGTGAAGTACCTTTATTGATTATTCCGGATAGAGCATTTCTTCAAGTTATTCCGGATCAACTCTTTTATTTCGGATCAAGATTTATTCCGGATCAGCATTATTCCGAATGAAGTGTCTTTTAGTAAGGGGTATTCACTATTTCTGCTTTACAGTTTAATTTTAACTCGATTTCAGTCTTATTTTATTAACTGCTTTTAGTCTAATTTTATATCTTTGTTCATTTAAACCTTTTTAGTAGGATAGAAAACCAAACCTTTTTTTAGTAACCAAGAACAACTATTCCACTTTGAACCGTGATCAATTCGAGAAGATACCGAGAATATATTGAACCCCAAGCAAAGGCTTGTATCAAATGGCGCCGCTGCCGGCTCTTCTCGTAAGGGTTAACAGTTTTTTGTGAGAAATTGGATTTTGGGATCCGTTCACCGTGAACGTTACTTTTTCATAAAAAATTTCAAAAACCATAAAAAAATATAAAAATTTCAAAAATCCTAAAAATTAAAAAAAAGCATAAAAAACCAAAAATATTTCTGCTTTGTTTTTGCTTTGTTAGTTCTTTTGCAGGTGTATGCGCACTCGATCAACGTCTTATCAAGAGCCCGAGACTCTCAATAACTTAGACATGGCCCGGTGTACACAACAACAATAATAATCCACCTCAAAACAACATGAATAATAACAACAATGAACCTCTACCGGACAATCGCCCGATGATTGAACTTTTGCAAGCACATGTAGAGGGCAACAACGATCCAATTGTCATACCCACGAATGCAGCCAACAACTTTGAGCTCAAATCCGGATTTATTCAGATGGTCTCTGCTCAACCATTCTTGGGGCGTACCATTGATGATCCTCATGACCACATCAAAAGGTTCCTGCAACTCACGAATACGGTCAAATTCAATGGTGTTCCACAAGAGGTAATCCGTTTACAACTTTTTCCGTACTCCTTAGAGGGACAAGCCCGACATTGGCTTGCAAAGGAACCGCCACAAAGTATTCTGACGTGGACGGACTTGGAGACCAAATTCATAAACTACTTTTTCCCACCCTCTCGTACTACCGCTTTGCGGAATGAAATTATTAATTTTGAACAAAAGTACGATGAGTCTTTTAGTGAATCTTGGGACCCTTTTTAAGACCTTTTAAGAAAGTGCCCACAACATGGTTTTACGAAAGTGCACCAAATTAATACTTTTTACAATGGTTTAAGCATGAATGACCAAGATTCACTAAACAATGCCTCGGGGGGTAATATTTTGGTAAAGAGTTCTAATGCCGCTTGGGATATTATTGAAAATAAGTCTAGAGTGCAAACCAAGAGTGTTCGGACCAATGCCGCTAGTGCTAGTACTAGTGACAACGACAAGCGACTTGACAAAATTACTACGCTTCTTGAATCGCTTGCTGCCCAAACCGCTAGCAACACCAAAAGCATCAACGCTCACAACGCTCAAGTCAATGTCGTAAGCCAACCATGTGAAATATGCGGGAGTCCTCACTCTTACACTACTTGTACCTCCACCCAAGACTATCCTTCTGAGAATGTTAACGCAGCATACGGTACCTATCCTCCGACCGCTTATCAAGCACGTCCTCAAGGAGACCGCAACTTGCTCAGCTATCGCTCAAACAACTTTCTCTCACCGCCCGGTTTTCCTCCACACAATCAAAACCAACAACAAAACCTTAACCGAACTACTCAAAACCAACCCCGAGCACCATACCAACCACCTCAAAGACAACCATATCCACCTCAAAGAAACAACCAAGTTTACCAACAACCTGCTTATCAACCACCCGCCTACCATGCTCCTCCTCCCAACCAACCCACCGCATTACACCAAGATGTTGAAACCTACATCAGGACTAATGATGTGATCGTGGAAAATCTCCAGCGCGAAATGGCCAACATGAAAGCAGATATGGTGAAGCAAGGGAATGAGCTTCGAGCTGATATGCGAAACACTTTGGCAAGTCAAACGAATGACTTAAGGAACATGATGGCTGGTTTCTTCCAAGGTAATCAAACCTCTTCTTCGGGTACTCTTCCGAGTAACACCGTTGCGAATCCAAGAGGGGAGATGAAAACAATCACCACTCGCAGTGGCAAAGGTACCAAGGAACCCGAGCTTCCTATACCTCCACCGGTGATTGTGACTAAGAAAAACGAGTCACCTACTCATATTCCTCAACCTTCCACTTCCCCAATTCCTCCACCTCTTACTTCTACCCCTCCTCCACCCAAGGATGTGAGTGATCCTACTATCCCAAAGACTTCCTCTTCTTCTGATATACCTTATCCCTCAAGGTTGAGGAAAGAGAAGCTCAAAAGCAAGGACGATATTCAAGTTTCAAACTTTCTCAAAATGTTTAAACAATTAAATTTTAACATCTTCTTCGATGAGGCTCTCGCTCACATGCCTAAATATGCGAAAATGTTCAAAGATCTTCTTAGTGACAAGGAAAAGATTCTTAATATCGCTAACACCCAAAAAAATGGTGGATGGTGGTGGTGTGGGTGTTTGGCCGTCGGCCTAGAGAGAGAGGAAGAGAGTGTTTGATTTTTTTTTTGTCTAAGTGTTGTGTGTGTTTGTGTTTGTCATATTTTGTAAGATGGGAGGGGCCAAAGTGGTATTTTTGGATTTCTTTTGGCCTTAAACAAAAACGTCACTAAAACTTTGCGGGATCGACTCACTAGTCAATTTAGAAAATTTTACGGGAGTCGGAAATCATCCCGAACACTCCAAAATACTTTTGGGATACTTTAAATGTACTCGGAAGGCTATAAAACTCACCCGACTCAACTTAACACGAACCGTAAGTAAAATTCTCGAAAAATTACATTATCGATAAATCGTCAATAATTATAGAAATTTGGGCATCCATCGGGATCGTAATCGTCATCGTCCTTCTTGAATCGTCAATCGTAAAAATTATAACCTCGAACATCGACTTTAACCAATATACTTATATATATATAGAAATTAAAATTTATTAAAAATTTCAAAAATTAGCGTAATTTAGGGTAACGTTAATGACCTCGGTTCTAGGGTGTCACAACTAATGATGTGATCGTGGAAAATATCCAGCGCGAAATGGCCAACATGAAAGCAGATATGGTGAAGCAAGGGAATGAGCTTCGAGCTGATATGCGAAACACTTTGGCAAGTCAAACGAATGACTTAAGGAACATGATGGCTGGTTTCTTCCAAGGTAATCAAACCTCTTCTTCGGGTACTCTTCCTAGTAACACCGTTGCGAATCCAAGAGGGGAGATGAAAGCAATCACCACTCGCAGTGGCAAAGATACCAAGGAACCCGAGCTTCCTATACCTCCACCGGTGATTGTGACTAAGGAAAACGAGTCACCTACTCATATTCCTCAACCTTCCACTTCCCCAATTCCTCCACCTCTTACTTCTACCCCTCCTCCACCAAAGGATGTGAGTGATCCTACTATCCCAAAGACTTCCTCTTCTTCCGATATACCTTATCCCTCAAGGTTGAGGAAAGAGAAGCTCAAAAGCAAGGACGATATTCAAGTTTCAAACTTTCTCAAAATATTTAAACAATGGAATTTTAACATCTCCTTCGCTGAGGCTCTCGCTCACATGCCTAAATATGCGAAAATGTTCAAAGATCTTCTTAGTGACAAGGAAAAGCTTCTTGATATTGCTAACACCCAACTTAATGAGAATTGCTCGACAGTTATCTTAAGGAAATTTCCAACCAAACTTGGTGATCCGGGTCGCTTCTTAATGCCTTGCAACTTCCCGGGAGTAGAGAATTGCATGGCCCTAGCCGATCTAGGTGCTAGTATCAATTTAATGCCATTAAGTGTTTGGAAGCAATTATCTCTCCCCGAGCTAGTCCCCACCAAAATGACTTTGGATGTAGCTAACCGTACGGTTGCTTATCCAGTGGGGATAGCCGAAGACGTTTTTGTAGGAGTCGACAAATTCACTTTTCCTGCCGATTTCGTCGTCGTCGACTACGAGATGTACCCTCGTGTTTCATTGATCGTCGGACGTCTATTCTTGAGGACCGGTCGCACTCTCATCGATGTTGAAGCAGGTGAGCTTATCATGAGAGTGGGTGACGATAAAATTGTCTTCAACATGGGTAAGATTTCTAAACAGCCTTATTCATACGAGAGTGTTAATTGTATCGACGTTCTTGATGAGGCTTGTGAAGAACACTTCAAAGATGCTTGTAAAAGTAGTCCTACCTCTCCTCCCAATGTTGAGACCGTTGCCTCTATTGATTCATCACTTACTCTATTTGGAGAAAGTGATTTCCTTTGGAAATATTTTGAAGCAACCATGGGAGATGTGAACTTAGAAAATGATGATCCTCCCACCGATTGGGATGAAGACATTCGTCTCATTGAGAAACTTCTCAAAGAGGACCATATTTCTCCACCATCTCCCAAGGCTATTGCTATCGATGAACCGAATTTGAATACGCCTTCCATCGACAATCCTCAGGATTTAGAGCTTTAGGAGTTACCATCCCATCTCGAGTACGTGTTCCTTGAAGACGAGAACAATTCGCCTGTCATCATCGCGAAGGACTTGAAAGAAGAAGAAAAATCTCGCCTCATCGCCGTGCTTAAAGATCATAAGAAGGCAATTGCTTGGAAAATTTCCGATATCCGCGGAATTGATCCAAATTTTTGTACTCACAAGATTCTCATGGAAGATGACTTTAAACCCGCAATCCAAAGCCAAAGAAGGGTTAATCCTCGAATTCATGACGTCATCAAACAAGAGGTTATCAAACTTCTTGATGCCGACATGATTTACCCTATTTCGGATTCGACATGGGTAAGTCCCGTCCATTGTGTGCCCAAGAAGGGCGGAATAACCGTTGTTCCCAATGAACACAACGAGTTGATTCCTACTCGTCTCGTTACTGGGTGGAGAGTTTGTTTCGACTATCGCAAACTCAATGATGCCACGAGAAAAGATCACTTTCCTCTTCCTTTCATGGATCAAATGCTCGAGCGTCTAGCGGGTAATGACTATTATTGCTTCTTAGACGGTTTCTCCGGGTAATTTCAAATCCCCATCGATCCCAAAGACCAAGAAAAGACCACATTCACTTGTCCCTACGGAACATTTGCTTACAAACGCATGCCTTTCGGTTTATGCAATGCTCCTGGGATGTTCCAAAGGTGTATGATGGCTATCTTCCATGACATGGTTGAAGAAACTATGGAAGTCTTCATGGATGATTTCTCGGTTTATGGTGATTCCTTCTCTGCTTGCCTTGCCAATTTAGAACGTATGCTTAAGCGATGTGACGACACTCGCCTTGTTCTTAATTGGGAAAAATGCCATTTCATGGTAAAAGAGGGCATCGTGCTAGGACACAAAATCTCCAAAGCCGGTCTTGTAGTGAACCGTGCTAAAGTCGATGTTATTTGTAAATTGCCTCCACCTTCAACCGTGAAGGGTGTGAGAAGTTTCCTTGGTCATGCGGGCTTCTACCGTCGATTCATCAAAGATTTTTCTAAAATCGCTCTCCCGATGACCCACCTCTTGGAAAAAGATACTCCTTTTATCTTTTCCAAAGAGTGTATTGAAGCCTTCAACCTTCTTAAGGATAAGCTAACTAAGGCACCGGTCTTGGTTACCCCTAATTGGGAGCTACCTTTCGAATTGATGTGCGATGCTAGCGACTTTGCTATTGGAGCGGTTTTGGTCCAAAGAGTGAACAAACACTTCCAACCAATCCACTACGCTAGCAAGACAATGACAGGGGCTCAATTGCATTACACGACGACCGAAAAAGACGTAGAGTGAAGTGACCCATGGAGATAGAGAAACAGATATAGTCTAGTATTACTCTTTTCCCAAAATTTCATTTTCGACACAACAGTTGTAAAAATGACTTTTATAAAAGTAACATAGTTTTCAATAACCTGGCACTGATACCAATATGTCATCCCCCAAATTATCAGAGTACGAATATACAATGGGGTGCGAAATGTTGCAAAACAAGGTCTATGATGAGATGGCATTTATACATGATCTCATCATTCTTTTCGGGCTTTAAATGCATAAAAATGTCATAAAATACCATATATATGCTTGTGTTTGTTTACTTGTGTATTTTAGGTATGGATATCGTGAAAAAGACAAAAGATCACAAGTTACAAGGAAAAACGGACACGAGAAACGAAGTCGTACAAAGAACCGGGCCCTAATCATGGAATTCTCAACAAATACCTTGAAGACTTTGAAGACAAACAAGATTGATCCTCAATTATTGAAGAAATGACACTTAAAACCCTTGTATATTCATAATTACAAGTTTGGTCCCTTAAGTTTGTCAAAATTACACAAAAGGTCCCTCAACTTTGAAGAAATGGCAAGATTAGTCCCTCAACAATTTCAAATTGTCAAATATGGTCCCTCATCAAGCCAAAGATACATTGAAGACCTTTGAAGATCAAAAATGTCCAAGATCAGTCCTTCAAATATGCAAAAGTTCCAAAATTAACCCTTGAAACACTTTTTGGAAAGTTTGTGCCAAAATTGCCAAGTGGTGAAAGTTGTTACAAGTATAAATGGGCGTTGATAGACTTTTCAACACAAATGCAAAAAGAAAGGAAAAAGAAGGGCTAATGTTGTGCATTTGAAACATTCAAACATAATAATGCGCCAAACAACTTTCACTCCCCCTAATATCGGATCAAAAGGTTTACTATTCACCCCAAGAACCCAGTTACCACTTCAATTTAAACAAAGGGTAATTTTCAATTACCCTGGCACATGTGTGATTCACACATGTAGAAACACATCCCACACACAAAACCCTCATCTCCACTCACCAATAGGCCCCACCATTCAACACGTCAACCAATGAAATTGCAACTTACTCTCCAAGCAATCTGACGTGTCCAAATCAACAGCCAAGGTTCCTTGCTTCACCCAAAGCTATTATAAACGGTTTGGATGCATTTGGACAGCTCATTCCATCAAATGATCTAGAAGAACTCAAGGGCATTTTAGAGATTTCACTTCTAGGGTTTGTGAATAGTGCTAGCCTTGGCATTTGCCTATATAAAGACTCCTCAACCTGTGAGAGAGCTTTGTTCCAGTTTTAGGCTATTATCTTTGTAATTCCTTTTTAAGTTTAAATAAAATTTGAATTTCTGAAATTATGAAATCTCTTTTTGATTTAATTAAAAGTTTGGTGTTTGAGTAGCCTAATTCTGAGTTCCATTTGATTGTTAAGGCCAACCTTAATCTTGTGGTTAAGGCACGTCTTGTTTCATAAGGTTTTTAAGGTTTGAATACCTTGAAATCCTAGGTTCTGTTTTGGCTTATTTTTTGTACTAACCCTTGACCATTTGCTATAAGCTCTTACAAGCTTGTTGACACCAAGCTTGTGAAGGGATTAGAGCCCTTGGTTGAGTTGTTTGCTGCTTGTGTTGAAGACATTAAGTCCTTGAGTTTCTGCTTTGAAACATCAACCAAGGCATTCATCATCTTTCTTGTTGAAGTACCTTGGTCTTGTTCTAGTTGTTGAACAAGGTCCAAGGAGCATAGCTGGCCTTCCTAGGATGTTGTGGAAGGCAGGTATAATCCCTTGTTAAGATTCCACTCAAAATTTCATATTTATGACTGATTTTGATTTGGTGCTTTGATTTTGAGTATTGGTGTTTGTGCTGGTGATTTTTGAGTTTGATTGTGTTAGTTGCTATTGTTTAAGTGTTTTTGATCATTAAAATCAGTAGGTTATTAGTTAAAATCACAAGTTCCTTTGTTAAGTGCTTGATTAAGGGTTGTTTGGGATTACTGGTTATCAAGGCATTGTGGCCTTGTGCCCTTGGTTCTTAGGGTTTGGATGGTCTAAACAAGTCCTAATACACAAGTTTTAGCCATTGGTTTACTTTCTGAAAGTTTGGAAAAGGGATTCTAAGTTTTGCAAAAATCTGATAAAATTGGATTTGAATTTGGTCAAACACATCAGATCCAATAACTTCTTTGTTTGTTGGATCTAAGGTCTAAAATTTGGTTTGAGAATAGTTTGGGTGATAAGCTATCTATTGGTTATCTGCTTGTTGAATTTGATGGCTTATTGTGGTTTTTATAGCTTATCAAAGTCTGCTGAAGTGGTCATTTGAATCAGTAAAGTGACCACCTCATTTAGTGTTGCATTGTGATTTCTAGCATTAGGATTGTTGCATTGTTGCTTGGATCTTATTTGTATGCTGCTTGTGAGAATATTTGGCTATTTGGATTGCTTTGTTCATAGCTTATAAGCCCACTGGCTTATTGGCTTATTTGTGCCAAAACACAATCAAGTTTACCCAACTGGTAAGCCTTGATTCACAAGGTTTGCACTCAAACCTTGACCAGCAGGGTGAAAAACAAGTCCTTACACTTCATTAAGTCTGTCAACGCCTACTTTGTTCCTGTCAGCGTTTGATTTCAACTTATCAACGTTTGACTTTTGGTCAAACTTGGTTTCTAAGCTTATTGAATCTGTTTTGCTTATTGGTACATGCAACAACTTATCTTTTGTAATAGAAATCATTTTTCTTAGCTTAATATCAAATCTGGAAGGTTACAAGTCTTCTGGTTAAGCTTTTGCTAGAAAACTAGCTTATTTGGCTTTTTCAGCCAGCTTATCTGTTCTTACAGCTTATTCTACTTGACTTTTTGTGATTTTCTTGATTGATTATTCTTAGTTAAGCTATTTGTGAGCTTTTGCAACAAACTAGAGCTTCTGAGGTTCCTTATTTCTCAATCCCGACTATTTTGTCGTTTTGTGAAATAATACTTTGCTTATTTCTGGCTTATTGAGTGAGCTTTTTCTAAAATTCTTTTTGCAGATCTCATAAGCATCCCAAAAGAAGGTTGTGTGTCAAATTAGAGCTTATGGCATTAGCTTATGGCTTAATGGGCTGAAAAGCCCAATAAGAATAAGCTTTGTGTTTAATAAGATGTGATAAGCTCATATTCAGCTTTTGGGCCTTTAGAGTTTTGTTCTTAGAATTGAATTTTAAGTCAGATAGGGCTTTTCCAAGTCAATTGGGCCAAGTTTAACTTTTTGCGCCCAAAAGCCCATTTGTGTTGACTGAATTTGGATTTGGCCCATTTGAGGGCCCATTAGGGGTATCTTGGTAATTTCACTTTGATTTTCTGATTATTTATGTTAAAATAAACTAGTTTGCAGGTTTTTAGAATTTTTTATAATTTTTGGATTTTTAATATTATTTTATTATTATTTTATTATTATTATTTTTCCAACTTTTTATATTTTTCTTAGGTTTAATACATTAAAATAGGAATTTAGCAACTTTTAGAATAATTTTATCTCTTTTAGATTAATTTTTATAATTATTTTTAGTTTTAATAGTTTTTAAATCATTTTAAATAGTTTTTATTAGTTTTAAAATTTCTAAAAATAGTTTTTAATCTTTTTAGGTCATTTTAGAGGTTTACCAATTGAAAAATCTTTATTTGGGCTTTTTGATAATTTATTTGATTTTTAGGGCTTTAATTAGCATTTAAAAATTGAATATTTAATTATTTAAAAGGTTCGAAAAAAAGTTTTGATCATTGGTAAACTCTTAGTTTATTATTTTTGATTTTTGGTGAATTTTTGGTAATTTTTAGAATGTATTTTTATTTTAGTGGTTTTTAAGGTTCTACGTTTTAACTTTCTAGTAGTAATTTTTTGTTAATTGTTATTTTTACGTCTTCGTCATCTTCTTTTCTAATCCCCTTCTAAACCAAATATTAATCTCAAATCTTGAACATCTTAGTCACACACATATACCTCCTTGGGAAACGAACTTTCACATCATTAAGGGTCATTAACACTTGATTTTTCCTAAAGTCATTTGTTTGATACTTACCCTATTTTGTTGCTCTTTTTCCTAAAAGGGTATACAAATTACCACAATTACTTTGGCGCCGCTGCCGGGGAGGTGTGTCGTGATTAATTTGCATTGCTGTTTTTAATATTAACCAAATAGTATTTGTATTAGTAGAACTCTACTAATACGTATTATCGGTTTTCTTGGTTTTTCTTGTACAAATATTATTACTATATTGTATTAAGTATCACAATAAATTTACAATATCTCCAAAAGTGTGAAAACACAACCTTAATTGGGATTTCATCACTCAATTATTGTATTCGAATCTCAAACAAAAAGAAAAAGGCAAAAATAGATAAATACTTTCGTGAAGCTCGATTTTGAAAGATACAAACTATAAGGTGGGTATAAGGCGGGTATTATAAAATATACCCTAAGGAAAAAGGCTCTTAAGTGCTTCGCGCCGCCTCGTTTCCCCGCTTGCTTGTGAGTATTTTGAGATTGAAGGCTAATCGAGGGTTTTGCCGCCCAAAGTATTATTACGTATAGTATATTTGCTTGGTTTCTTTGTGATTAAACCCTCTTGAACAATTTGGTTTTCACCAAAGTTCTAAAGTCATTCGAAGGCGTTCACTCCACGTGATCGTTTTCATTCCTTTGAGGCTTCTTTAATCAAGAGTTTGATTCGAGGAGAGATTTTGTAGATTGTTGTCTACGAAGATACACCAAAATCCAAAAAAATTAAATATCATCAAAAACACAAAAAAATTGAAAATTCACAAAACACCCAAAAAGAATCTTCTTTGCTTACCTCCCATTCTTCGTGAAGTTTATGATCACTCGTAATCAAGCAAAACGAGCTCGTAAACGACTTCAAAAGCAAGCCAATCAAGAAACGTTGATTGTTGAAGAACCTCCAATTGTTGAACCTATTGTAGAACAAGAAGTCGTCATGGCTAATCGTACTATGATGGAGTTGCTACAAGCACCCACCGAGGGTTTTGGAGAGGCTATTGTGATTCCCGCCATTCTTGCGGAGAATTTCGAAATTAAAACGGGTTTAATGTCGATGTTGCAAGCAAATAAGTTTAGAGGTCACGAGAAAGACAACCCGCATTACCATATTAGGAATTTTAACCGTCTCACCGCCACTAGCAAGTTTAAGGATGTTCCACATGACGCCATTAAGATGATGTTGTTTCCATACTCGTTGGATGGACCCGCAAAAATTTGGCTCGAGAAAGAACCGCCAAATTCGATTTTGACATGGGCCGATCTCGTTTCTAAGTTTGTGAACAAGTTTTTTCCACCATCTAAAACAACACACTTGAAAAATGAGATTTCACGATTTGTGCAAAGAAATAATGAAAGTTTTTCAATGGCATGAGAACGCTTTAAAGAAATGTTACATGAATGTCCACACCATGATTTTACGGAATTGCATCAAGTGGATACTTTTTATAATGGGCTTAATGATCATGAACGAGATTATTGGAATGCCGCCGCGGGTGGTAATTTTTTGTGCAAGACGACAAATGAGGCTTTACAAATCATTGAAAATAGATCTAAGGTTTATAACCCTCGTAACACACCGAGTGTTGCCAATATGGGTTCGTCATCTTCGTCACAATCGTCTCGTAGCATTAATGCCTTACATGATGAAGCTAATGAGGAAAATCGGTTTTTTGATAGATTTGCTAATCTTATGTCCCATTGGAAGGCTCAAGAAGCTTCCAATTCCGCTTCGGTTAAAGCGGTTGCTAAGAGTTGTTTATCTTGTGGGGGAGCTCATGATCTTTCCGAGTGCATTACCGCGGATGGTAACACTTCAAGTGCTTATGTAGCAACGGGAACTTACAACCAAAACGGTCAAGGTTCCCGCCAAAATCAAGCTCCACCAAACCAAAATGTTAACAATTATCGAAACAACAACCAAGGTAATTACCAAGGCAACACACGCAATTACAACAAGGGGAATTATCAAAGTGGGAATGGACAAATTTCTAATCAAAACCAAAACCGTGATTTTCAAAACACTACACAAGGTTTTCAAAATGCTCACACTAAAAATTTGCAAGGAGAATTTTTGGATTATGCAAAAGCAAATGAAGCTAAATTTGATAACATGCAACGTGAGATGATTAGCTTAAGATCCGAGTTGAAAAACGAGTTAAAAAATGAACTTGCTAATGAACTTAAAACTCATGCAAACAAAATGGAAGGAAATGTCCAACGTCTTCAACAAAATCAACAAAAGATGGAATTAGGACAACATGAGATTAAGCAAGAATTATTAAAAGCGGATGCTAGGCAATCAAAATTTGAGGACCGAATGGCTAAGATGTTTGAAGCAATCATGTGTAAACCCTCTTCCTCGGTTGGTCTTCCTAGTGACACCATTAACAACCCGAGGGGAGAAATGAAGGTTATTACTACACGAAGTGGTAAAACTTTCAAGTAACCAATCTCTCGTCCAAGTACTTCTACGGAGAAGGAAATCGAGAAAGAACCCGAGGTGATGGTCGAAAAGGAGCACATTACAATCCCACGAAGTACCGCTCATGCCACACCTACGGTTGAACCAATACCAATTGTGGAACCCGAGTTTCCAAGGCCGTTGCCTAATGACCAACCCACACCACCTTTACCCTACCCTTCGAGACGTAACAAAGAAAAGGCACAAGAACGGAACAATTATCAATTTGAGCTATTTATGAAAATGTTTCGTGATCTACATTTTAACATAAGTTTTGCCGACACTCTT
Source organism: Glebionis coronaria (assembly GCA_025667525.1). NCBI lineage: Eukaryota > Viridiplantae > Streptophyta > Magnoliopsida > Asterales > Asteraceae > Glebionis > Glebionis coronaria. Next base: position 519,641,121 of record CM046878.1, on the reverse strand, counting down.
ATCATGATGCCTCGATTCGCCGCAAACTTCAAAAGTATGCTAAACAACAAAGAGAAGTTACAACAATCGTCTAGTTGTTCATCGGTTTTTCTTAGCCGCATACCACAAAAAGTCGGTGATCCCGGTAAATTTTTGATTCCGTGTGCTATTCAAGATATGGAGGAATGCTACGCCTTGGCCGATCTTGGTGCTAGTATTAATTTAATGCCTCTTGAGATTTTCAAATCACTTTCACTTCCGGCTCTTACTCCTTCGAACATGTCTATCGAGATGGCCGATCATTCTACGATTTTAGCATGTGGAGTAGCCGAGGACGTTTTTGTTAAAGTCGGAAAGTTTTACTATCCCGTTGACTTTATCGTTGTAGACATTCCTATCGATCGAAAAGTTCCTCTCATTTTGGGTCGTTCATTTTTGGATACATCAAGAGCACTTATCGATGTTCATGCTCGAAAAATCACCCTTCGTTTCAATGAAGAAGAACCTGTCATCAATGCAACACAAAACTCCAATCTTTCTCATGTCTATTCTATTGTAACTTTAAACCATGGTAATTCAACCAATGTCGTTTGCAAAGAATTTTCACCAAGAGTTTTAGGAAATGTCGCCAAAAACAATATACCATTTCCTCCGCCGGTGGAGGTTATGAGTGTAAAGCCTACAAAGAAGAAACCGTCAATACCTGAATCGAAAAATCCTTCGCCTCACCTCGAACATTCATTCTTGAAAAGTGTTGATAAGTTGCTGGTTTCTACGGAAGATCTTTCGGATGATGAATATGTTGACCCCGATGGGGAGGTTTTCTTCGTCGATAAACGTTTTGAGAACTTGCCACCACCAAAACCAAATCGATTTCAAAATGTGAGAATTTTTAGTGTGACTAACATCGTCTTAGAAACACCGAATATTTTCGACATAATCAAAAGTGTTTTCATAAGGAGAGTTTAAAAGATAACAAAGGAAAAGATTTTAAATATGATTTAATTGATTTTTCTACAAATCTAACTCCGTCATCACCACGCGATTTGAGTGCTACAAGCTCGTGTACTCCTTTTGATGATGCTTTGTGTGGTTCTAGTATGGGGGAAGCCACTTATGTTCCCTCATCCTTGTCCACCGAGGACGAGATATTCGATCCCGGAATTTCATGTAAAGGGAAATCTCGGTCTTCCACCGATGCAATAAATGGAAAATCTTTCTATTTGCTTGGTGCGAGTCTACCTCGAGTAGCTCAAGAGTTTATCTTACATATTGTCCCACCCTTCTACTTCTCATCTCTTTTCTTCAAACTCTTTGAGTTTATGGCACATGTTGAAGTGGCGTTAATTTGTTTTTCCAATGAAAACGAGAACGCCATTTTTGATCCCGGTATTTTGCACGATCTAAGGACTTAGTCCTTTATACCGGTTACTTTTTGGGCCTTGTTTATCATGTAAGCCCCATTGACCATACCACGATTTTCCCTAAATGTTCACATTTTGAGGGGATCGAGTCGAGCTCATGACTCGGTAATCAAAAACGTGGTGCCTCGTGGGGGAGATCTCATGCTTATCCTTTATGCTTACCATTCACTAATAAGGGGACTTGTACCCTTTCAACTCGTTGTCTCGTGGTTGTTTGTGATTGTGTTATCTAGATCATCATCATCATCTACGTATGAAGACTCTCGTGTTCGTTTACGTGAGCCTCCATCGTTCGTTTGAAGAAGTTTTTCACGAATCCATGACATATCCTTTATTGTTCTAACAATTATCTTTTAGCATACTTAATAAACGGTTTTATATATATTGTTGATCACCCTTTCCATGCTAGATCCTAAGCATTCGACTCTTCGTCTCTAGTATGGGGGTGCTCCACCTTTAGACTCGAAACATTGAGGACAATGTTTACTTTTAGTATGGGGGTGAATAGGTACTTGCTTTGCTACGCCCTCACGCTTTCCAATTTTCAATGTTTTGTTTTGCTAATAAGGCTAAAAATGGCCAAATTTTAAAAATTTTCTTAGTTTTCATAAGTGTTTTTAAGACACGAATGTATATTTTCCGTTGGGTAGAATAAGAGTTAATTTTTGACTTGATGGGCATTTGGAGCCATTTACATTCCTTAACCCGCTCAATTCAAGTTTTGTTAGACTTTTATATAGGGAGCTTTAAAACGCGAAAGTCTTAATTCATACGGGTTAAGAACAAGAACTTTTCGCAAGTTCCTATAATTGATCCTAGAAAGTCACTTATCAAGGGAACTATAAAACGCATTCTCTAAACTTGAAAAAGTCCAAGAAAGTGCAAGATCCTATAGGTGGCTTGAAAACCCAAAACTTCGATTTGATATAGTCTTAATGAAAGCTAATCCAAATTTGGCTTAATTTTGACTTGCATGGCTAAGTATTCACGAGTCTCTTTAAGTAGAGGTCTTTATATAGTGAAGAACGAGAAATGATAGAGTTAGACAAGTGATCATGCTAAACGTAGAACACGAAAGTGTTCTTTCAAAAACTCATATGTTTTTAATTGTGGCTTTTTCTTCCCATAAGATCAATGCATTAGGAATAAATCATAATTGCAATAAGTAAGGTCGTACGATTTGAAAGGTTACTTAGCCTCTAGCGCAAGATCGTTTAAAAGTTGCTCGGGGTTGAATAGAGTTCATAGCCAAGGCATAACTTATTGAAGCGGGACGCGAAGATTGGCGATTATCCAAAAAGGCCCTAACAAGGCATGAGGAGCTCTATTTTTGCTAAAGATCCAAAGATGATGCGAAGTATCATTATTCCTAAATCAATATGAAGGATCGAGACACACGACGAGAAGCAATTACTCCCCTAAATATCATGGAGAAAGTCTATCCAAAAAGACCCTAACAAGGTATGAGGATAAATATATCCAAGTCCGAAAAGGAGGCGGATCGTTGTATATCAAAATCCAAAGTAAAGATTGAAGAAAAATGATGAAGTCGTGGTCCAATATGAAGAATCTCTCAAAAACGTCAAGTGAAGAAATTCCAAATATATGAAGAGAAGACCATAATTTCAAGAACGTCTTCCCAAGATTTGAAGTATGAAGTACATGCCAAATATCGGTCGGAGAAAGGTCTCAAATCGTGAAACGAGTTATGCCAAGATATGAACTTAAGGAGATACACGAGAAGCCGTTTTAAAAGATTTTGTCCTTCGGCTAACTATTGATCAAATCGTGCTACTTTGCTTTCGGACTAATAACTACTCAAATAAGTCAAAATGAATCACTTGTGATCCATGACAAATAGATAAAAAATGCTAGTAACCCATTTTCCTTTTATAATAACTAGGATTGCGGGGAGAAAAAGTATTACACAATTTGGACATATGAGTAGTGTTAGCATTGTGACTTGTACCAACAATGATCTCGTTTTTGCACTTAGCATGGAATGTATGACAATCAAGGATGACGTAGTTTACTCTATGACAATCCGCGGAATTGATCCAAATTTTTGTACTCACAAGATTCTCATGGAAGATGACTTTAAACCCGCAATCCAAAGCCAAAGAAGGGTTAATCCTCGAATTCATGACGTCATCAAACAAGAGGTTATCAAACTTCTTGATGCCGACATGATTTACCCTATTTTGGATTCGCCATGGGTAAGTCCCGTCCATTGTGTGCCCAAGAAGGGCGGAATAACCGTTGTTCCCAATGAACACAACGAGTTGATTCCTACTCGTCTCGTTACTGGGTGGAGAGTTTGTTTCGACTATCGCAAACTCAATGATGCCACGAGAAAAGATCACTTTCCTCTTCCTTTCATGGATCAAATGCTCGAGCGTCTAGCGGGTAATGACTACTATTGCTTCTTAGACGGTTTCTCCGGGTATTTTCAAATCCCCATCGATCCCAAAGACCAAGAAAAGACGACATTCACTTGTCCTTACGGAACATTTGCTTACAAACGCATGCCTTTCGGTTTATGCAATGCTCCTGGGACGTTCCAAAGGTGTATGATGGCTATCTTCCATGACATGGTTGAAGAAACTATGGAAGTCTTCATGGATGATTTTCTCGGTTTATGGTGATTCCTTCTCTGCTTGCCTTGCCAATTTAGAACGTATGCTTAAGCGATGTGACGACACTCGCCTTGTTCTTAATTGGGAAAAATGCCATTTCATGGTAAAAGAGGGCATCGTGCTAGGACACAAAATCTCCAAAGCCGGTCTTGTAGTGAACCGTGCTAAAGTCGATGTTATTTCTAAATTGCCTCCACCTTCAACTGTGAAGGGTGTGAGAAGTTTCCTTGGTCATGCGGGCTTCTACCGTCGATTCATCAAAGATTTTTCTAAAATCGCTCGCCCGATGACCCACCTCTTGGAAAAAGATACTCCTTTTATCTTTTCCAAAGAGTGTATTGAAGCCTTCAACCTTCTTAAGGATAAGCTAACTAAGGCACCGGTCTTGGTTACCCCTAATTGGGAGCTACCTTTCGAATTGATGTGCGATGCTAGCGACTTTGCTATTGGAGCGGTTTTGGTCCAAAGAGTGAACAAACACTTCCAACCAATCCACTACGCTAGCAAGACAATGACAGGGGCTCAATTGCATTACACGACGACCGAAAAAGACGTGGAGTGAAGTGACCCATGGAGATAGAGAAACAGATATAGTCTAGTATTACTCTTTTCCCAAAATTTCATTTTCGACACAACAGTTGTAAAAATGACTTTTATAAAAGTAACATAGTTTTCAATAACCTGGCACTGATACCAATATGTCATCCCCCAAATTATCAGAGTACGAATATACAATGGGGTGCGAAATGTTGCAAAAGAAGGTCTATGATGAGATGGCATTTATACATGATCTCATCGTTCTTTTCGGGCTTTAAATGCATAAAAATGTCATAAAATACCATATATATGCTTGTGTTTGTTTACTTGTGTATTTTAGGTATGGATATCGTGAAAAAGACAAAAGATCACAAGTTACAAGGAAAAACGGACACGAGAAACGAAGTCGTACAAAGAACCGGGCCCTAATCATGGAATTCTCAACAAATACCTTGAAGACTTGAAGACAAACAAGATTGATCCTCAATTATTGAAGAAATGACACTTAAAACCCTTGTATATTCATAATTACAAGTTTGGTCCCTTAAGTTTGTCAAAATTACACAAAAGGTCCCTCAACTTTGAAGAAATGGCAAGATTAGTCCCTGAACAATTTCAAATTGTCAAATATGGTCCCTCATCAAGCCAAAGATACATTGAAGACCTTTGAAGATAAAAAATGTCCAAGATCAGTCCTTCAAATATGCAAAAGTTCCAAAATTAACCCTTGAAACACTTTTTGGAAAGTTTGTGCCAAAATTGCCAAGTGGTGAAAGTTGTTACAAGTATAAATGGGCGTTGATAGACTTTTCAACACAAATGCAAAAAGAAAGGAAAAAGAAGGGCTAATGTTGTGCATTTGAAACATTCAAACATAATAATGCGCCAAACAACTTTCACTCCCCCTAATATCGGATCAAAAGGTTTACTATTCACCCCAAGAACCCAGTTACCACTTCAATTTAAACAAAGGGTAATTTTCAATTACCCTGGCACATGTGTGATTCACACATGCAGAAACACATCCCACACACAAAACCCTCATCTCCACTCACCAATAGGCCCCACCATTCAACACGTCAACCAATGAAATTGCAACTTACTCTCCAAGCAATCTGACGTGTCCAAATCAACAGCCAAGGTTCCTTGCTTCACCCCAAAGCTATTATAAACGGTTTGGATGCATTTGGACAGCTCATTCCATCAAATGATCTAGAAGAACTCAAGGGCATTTTAGAGATTTCACTTCTAGGGTTTGTGAATAGTGCTAGCCTTGGCATTTGCCTATATAAAGACTCCTCAACCTGTGAGAGAGCTTTGTTCCAGTTTTAGGCTATTATCTTTGTAATTCCTTTTTAAGTTTAAATAAAATTTGAATTTCTGAAATTATGAAATCTCTTTTTGATTTAATTAAAAGTTTGGTGTTTGAGTAGCCTAATTCTGAGTTCCATTTGATTGTTAAGGCCTACCTTAATCTTGTGGTTAAGGCACGTCTTGTTTCATAAGGTTTTTAAGGTTTGAATACCTTGAAATCCTAGGTTCTGTTTTGGCTTATTTTTTGTACTAACCCTTGACCATTTGCTATAAGCTCTTACAAGCTTGTTGACACCAAGCTTGTGAAGGGATTAGAGCCCTTGGTTGAGTTGTTTGCTGCTTGTGTTGAAGACATTAAGTCCTTGAGTTTCTGCTTTGAAACATCAACCAAGGCATTCATCATCTTTCTTGTTGAAGTACCTTTGTCTTGTTCTAGTTGTTGAACAAGGTCCAAGGAGCATAGCTGGCCTTCCTAGGATGTTGTGGAAGGCAGGTATAATCCCTTGTTAAGATTCCACTCAAAATTTCATGTTTATGACTGATTTTGATTTGGTGCTTTGATTTTGAGTATTGGTGTTTGTGCTGGTGATTTTTGAGTTTGATTGTGTTAGTTGCTATTGTTTAAGTGTTTTTGATCATTAAAATCAGTAGGTTATTAGTTAAAATCACAAGTTCCTTTGTTAAGTGCTTGATTAAGGGTTGTTTGAGATTACTGGATATCAAGGCATTGTGGCCTTGTGCCCTTGGTTCTTAGGGTTTGGATGGTCTAAACAAGTCCTAATACACAAGTTTTAGCCATTGGTTTACTTTCTGAAAGTTTGGAAAAGGGATTCTAAGTTTTGCAAAAATCTGATAAAATTGGATTTGAATTTGGTCAAACACATCAGATCCAATAACTTCTTTGTTTGTTGGATCTAAGGTCTAAAATTTGGTTTGAGAATAGTTTGGGTGATAAGCTATCTATTGGTTATCTGCTTGTTGAATTTGATGGCTTATTGTGGTTTTTATAGCTTATCAAAGTCTGCTGAAGTGGTCATTTGCATCAGTAAAGTGACCACCTCATTTAGTGTTGCATTATGATTTCTAGCATTAGGATTGTTGCATTGTTGCTTGGATCTTATTTGTATGCTGCTTGTGAGAATATTTGGCTATTTGGATTGCTTTGTTCATAGCTTATAAGCCCACTGGCTTATTGGCTTATTTGTGCCAAAACACAATCAAGTTTACCCAACTGGTAAGCCTTGATTCACAAGGTTTGCACTCAAACCTTGACCAGCAGGGTGAAAAACAAGTCCTTACACTTCATTAAGTCTGTCAACGCCTACTTTGTTCCTGTCAGCGTTTGATTTCAACTTATCAACGTTTGACTTTTGGTCAAACTTGGTTTCTAAGCTTATTGAATCTGTTTTGCTTATTGGTACATGCAACAACTTATCTTTTGTAATAGAAATCATTTTTCTCAGCTTAATATCAAATCTGGAAGGTTACAAGTCTTTTGGTTAAGCTTTTGCTAGAAAACTAGCTTATTTGGCTTTTTCAGCCAGCTTATCTGTTCTTACAGCTTATTCTACTTGGCTTTTTGTGATTTTCTTGATTGATTATTCTTAGTTAAGCTATTTGTGAGCTTTTGCAACAAACTAGAGCTTCTGAGGTTCCTTATTTCTCAATCCCGACTATTTTGTCGTTTTGTGAAATAATACTTTGCTTATTTCTGGCTTATTGAGTGAGCTTTTTCTAAAATTCTTTTTGCAGATCTCATAAGCATCCCAAAAGAAGGTTGTGTGTCAAATTAGAGCTTATGGCATTAGCTTATGGCTTAATGGGCTGAAAAGCCCAATAAGAATAAGCTTTGTGTTTAATAAGCTGTGATAAGCTCATATTCAGCTTTTGGGCCTTTAGAGTTTTGTTCTTAGAATTGAATTTTAAGTCAGATAGGGCTTTTCCAAGTCAATTGGGCCAAGTTTAACTTTTTGGGCCCAAAAGCCCATTTGTGTTGACTGAATTTGGATTTGGCCCATTTGAGGGCCCATTAGGGGTATTTTGGTAATTTCACTTTGATTTTCTGATTATTTAGGTTAAAATAAACTAGTTTGCAAGTTTTTAGAATTTTTTATAATTTTTGGATTTTTTAATATTATTTTATTATTATTTTATTATTATTTTTCCAACTTTTTATATTTTTCTTAGGTTTAATACATTAAAATAGGAATTTAGCAACTTTTAGAATACTTTTATCTCTTTTAGATTAATTTTTATAATTATTTTTAGTTTTAATAGTTTTTAAATCATTTTAAATAGTTTTTATTAGTTTTAAAATTTCTAAAAATAGTTTTTAATCTTTTTAGGTCATTTTAGAGGTTTACCAATTGAAAAATCTTTATTTGGGCTTTTTGATAATTTATTTGATTTTTAGGGCTTTAATTAGCATTTAAAAATTGAATATTTAATTATTTAAAAGGTTTGAAAAAAAGTTTTGATCATTGGTAAACTCTTAGTTTATTATTTTTGATTTTTGGTGAATTTTTGGTAATTTTTAGAATTTATTTTTATTTTAGTGGTTTTTAAGGTTTCTACGTTTTAACTTTCTAGTAGTAATTTTTTGTTAATTGTTATTTTTACGTCTTCGTCATCTTCTTTTCTAATCCCCTTCTAAACCAAATATTAATCTCAAATCTTGAACATCTTAGTCACACACATATACCTCCTTGGGAAACGAACTTTCACATCATTAAGGGTCATTAACACTTGATTTTTCCTAAAGTCATTTGTTTGATACTTACCCTATTTTGTTGCTCTTTTTCCTAAAAGGGTATACAAATTACCACAATTACTTTGGCGCCGCTGCCGGGGAGGTGTGTCGTGATTAATTTGCATTGCTGTTTTTAATATTAACCAAATAGTATTTGTATTAGTAGAACTCTACTAATACGTATTATCGGTTTTCTTGGTTTTTCTTGTACAAATATTATTACTATATTGTATTAAGTATCACAATAAATTTACAATATCTCCAAAAGTGTGAAAACACAACCTTAATTGGGATTTCATCACTCAATTATTGTATTCGAATCTCAAACAAAAAGAAAAAGGCAAAAATAGATAAATACTTTCGTGAAGCTCGATTTTGAAAGATACAAACTATAAGGTGGGTATAAGGCGGGTATTATAAAATATACCCTAAGGAAAAAGGCTCTTAAGTGCTTCGCGCCGCCTCGTTTCCCCGCTTGCTTGTGAGTATTTTGAGATTGAAGGCTAATCGAGGGTTTTGCCGCCCAAAGTATTATTACGTATAGTATATTTGCTTGGATTCTTTGTGATTAAACCCTCTTGAACAATTTGGTTTTCACCAAAGTTCTAAAGTCATTCGAAGGCGTTCACTCCACGTGATCGTTTTCATTCCTTTGAGGCTTCTTTAATCAAGAGTTTGATTCGAGGAGAGATTTTGTAGATTGTTGTCTACGAAGATACACCAAAATCCAAAAAAATTAAATATCATCAAAAACACAAAAAAATTGAAAATTCACAAAACACCCAAAAAGAATCTTCTTTGCTTACCTCCCATTCTTCGTGAAGTTTATGATCACTCGTAATCAAGCAAAACGAGCTCGTAAACGACTTCAAAAGCAAGCCAATCAAGAAACGTTGATTGTTGAAGAACCTCCAATTGTTGAACCTATTGTAGAACAAGAAGTCTTCATGGCTAATCGTACTATGATGGAGTTGCTACAAGCACCCACCGAGGGTTTTGGAGAGGCTATTGTGATTCCCGCCATTCTTGCGGAGAATTTCGAAATTAAAACGGGTTTAATGTCGATGTTGCAAGCAAATAAGTTTAGAGGTCACGAGAAAGACAACCCGCATTACCATATTAGGAATTTTAACCGTCTCACCGCCACTAGCAAGTTTAAGGATGTTCCACATGACGCCATTAAGATGATGTTGTTTCTATACTCGTTGGATGGACCCGCAAAAATTTGGCTCGAGAAAGAACCGCCAAATTCGATTTTGACATGGGCCGATCTCGTTTCTAAGTTTGTGAACAAGTTTTTTCCACCATCTAAAACAACACACTTGAAAAATGAGATTTCACGATTTGTGCAAAGAAATAATGAAAGTTTTTCAATGGCATGAGAACGCTTTAAAGAAATGTTACATGAATGTCCACACCATGATTTTACGGAATTGCATCAAGTGGATACTTTTTATAATGGGCTTAATGATCATGAACGAGATTATTGGAATGCCGCCGCGGGTGGTAATTTTTTGTGCAAGACGACAAATGAGGCTTTACAAATCATTGAAAATAGATCTAAGGTTTATAACCCTCGTAACACACCGAGTGTTGCCAATATGGGTTCGTCATCTTCGTCACAATCGTCTCGTAGCATTAATGCCTTACATGATGAAGCTAATGAGGAAAATCGGTTTTTTGATAGATTTGCTAATCTTATGTCCCATTGGAAGGCTCAAGAAGCTTCCAATTCCGCTTCGGTTAAAGCGGTTGCTAAGAGTTGTTTATCTTGTGGGGGAGCTCATGATCTTTCCGAGTGCATTACCGCGGATGGTAACACTTCAAGTGCTTATGTAGCAACGGGAACTTACAACCAAAACGGTCAAGGTTCCCGCCAAAATCAAGCTCCACCAAACCAAAATGTTAACAATTATCGAAACAACAACCAAGGTAATTACCAAGGCAACACACGCAATTACAACAAGGGGAATTATCAAAGTGGGAATGGACAAATTTCTAATCAAAACCAAAACCGTGATTTTCAAAACACTACACAAGGTTTTCAAAATGCTCACACTAAAAATTTGCAAGGATAATTTTTGGATTATGCAAAAGCAAATGATGCTAAATTTGATAACATGCAACGTGAGATGATTAGCTTAAGATCCGAGTTGAAAAACGAGTTAAAAAATGAACTTGCTAATGAACTTAAAACTCATGCAAACAAAATGGAAGGAAATGTCTAACGTCTTCAACAAAATCAACAAAAGATGGAATTAGGACAACATGAGATTAAGCAAGAATTATTAAAAGCGGATGCTAGGCAATCAAAATTTGAGGACCGAATGGCTAAGATGTTTGAAGCAATCATGTGTAAACCCTCTTCCTCGGTTGGTCTTCCTAGTGACACCATTAACAACCCGAGGGGAGAAATGAAGGTTATTACTACACGAAGTGGTAAAACTTTCAAGTAACCAATCTCTCGTCCAAGTACTTCTACGGAGAAGGAAATCGAGAAAGAACCCGAGGTGATGGTCGAAAAGGAGCACATTACAATCCCACGAAGTACCGCTCATGCCACACCTACGGTTGAACCAATACCAATTGTGGAACCCGAGTTTCCAAGGCCGTTGCCTAATGACCAACCCACACCACCTTTACCCTACCCTTCGAGACGTAACAAAGAAAAGGCACAAGAACGGAACAATTATCAATTTGAGCTATTTATGAAAATGTTTCGTGATCTACATTTTAACATAAGTTTTGCCGACACTCTTATCATGATGCCTCGATTCGCCGCAAACTTCAAAAGTATGCTAAACAACAAAGAGAAGTTACAACAATCGTCTAGTTGTTCATCGGTTTTTCTTAGCCGCATACCACAAAAAGTCGGTGATCCCGGTAAATTTTTGATTCCGTGTGCTATTCAAGACATGGAGGAATGCTACGCCTTGGCCGATCTTGGTGCTAGTATTAATTTAATGCCTCTTGAGATTTTCAAATCACTTTCACTTCCGGCTCTTACTCCTTCGAACATGTCTATCGAGATGGCCGATCATTCTACGATTTTAGCATGTGGAGTAGCCGAGGACGTTTTTGTTAAAGTCGCAAAGTTTTACTATCCCGTTGACTTTATCGTTGTAGACATTCCTATCGATCGAAAAGTTCCTCTCATTTTGGGTCGTTCATTTTTGGATACATCAAGAGCACTTATCGATGTTCATGCTCGAAAAATCACCCTTCGTTTCAATGAAGAAGAACCTGTCATCAATGCAACACAAAACTCCAATCTTTCTCATGTCTATTCTATTGTAACTTTAAACCATGGTAATTCAACCAATGTCGTTTGCAAAGAATTTTCACCAAGAGTTTTAGGAAATGTCGCCAAAAACAATTTACCATTTCCTCCGCCGGTGGAGGTTATGAGTGTAAAGCCTACAAAGAAGAAACCGTCAATACCTGAATCGAAAAATCCTTCGCCTCACCTCGAACATTCATTCTTGAAAAGTGTTGATAAGTTGCCGGTTTCTACGGAAGATCTTTCGGATGATGAATATGTTGACCCCGATGGGGAGGTTTTCTTCGTCGATAAACGTTTTGAGAACTTGCCACCACCAAAACCAAAACGATTTCAAAATGTGAGAATTTTTAGTGTGACTAACATCGTCTTGGAAACACCGAATATTTTCGACATAATCACAAGGGTTTTCATAAGGAGAGTTTAAAAGATAACAAAGGAAAAGATTTTAAATATGATTTAATTGATTTTTCTACAAATCTAACTCCGTCATCACCACGCGATTTGAGTGCTACAAGCTCGTGTACTCCTTTTGATGATGCTTTGTGTGGTTCTAGTATGGGGGAAGCCCCTTATGTTCCTTCATCCTTGTCCACCGAGGACGAGATATTCGATCCCGGAATTTCATGTAAAGGGAAATCTCGGTCTTCCACCGATGCAATAAATGGAAAATCTTTCTATTTGCTTGGTGCGAGTCTACCTCGAGTAGCTCAAGAGTTTATCTTACATATTGTCCCACCCTTCTACTTCTCATCTCTTTTCTTCAAACTCTTTGAGTTTATGGCACATGTTGAAGTGGCGTTAATTTGTTTTTCCAATGAAAACGAGAACGCCATTTTCGATCCCGGTATTTTGCACGATCTAAGGACTTAGTCCTTTATACCGGTTACTTTTTGGGCCTTGTTTATCATGTAAGCCCCATTGACCATACCACGATTTTCCCTAAATGTTCACATTTTGAGGGGATCGAGTCGAGCTCATGACTCGGTAATCAAAAACGAGGTGCCTCGTGGGGGAGATCTCATGCTTATCCTTTATGCTTACCATTCACTAATAAGGGGACTTGTACCCTTTCAACTCGTTGTCTCGTGGTTGTTTGTGATTGTGTTATCTAGATCATCATCATCATCTACGTATGAAGACTCTCGTGTTCGTTTACGTGAGCCTCCATCGTTCGTTTGAAGAAGTTTTTCACGAATCCATGACATATCCTTTATTGTTCTAACAATTATCTTTTAGCATACTTAATAAACGGTTTTAGATATATTGTTGGTCACCCTTTCCATGCTAGATCCTAAGCATTCGACTCTTCGTCTCTAGTATGGGGGTGCTCCACCTTTAGACTCGAAACATTGAGGACAATGTTTACTTTTAGTATGGGGGTGAATAGGTACTTGCTTTGCTATGCCCTCACGCTTTCCAATTTTCAATGTTTTGTTTTGCTAATAAGGCTAAAAATGGCCAAATTTTAAAAATTTTCTTAGTTTTCATAAGTGTTTTTAAGACACGAATGTATATTTTCCGTTGGGTAGAATAAGAGTTAATTTTTGACTTGATGGGCATTTGGAGCCATTTACATTCCTTAACCCGCTCAATTCAAGTTTTGTTAGACTTTTATATAGGGAGCTTTAAAACGCGAAAGTCTTAATTCATACGGGTTAAGAACAAGAACTTTTCGCAAGTTCCTATAATTGATCCTAGAAAGTCACTTATCAAGGGAACTATAAAACGCATTCTCTAAACTTGAAAAAGTCCAAGAAAGTGCAAGATCCTATAGGTGGCTTGAAAACCCAAAACTTCGATTTGATATAGTCTTAATGAAAGCTAATCCAAATTTGGCTTAATTTTGACTTGCATGGCTAAGTATTCACGAGTCTTTTTAAGTAGAGGTCTTTATATAGTGAAGAACGAGAAATGATAGAGTTAGACAAGTGATCATGCTAAACGTAGAACACGAAAGTGTTCTTTCAAAAACTCATATGTTTTTAATTGTGGCTTTTTCTTCCCATAAGATCAATGCATTAGGAATAAATCATAATTGCAATAAGTAAGGTCGTACGATTTGAAAGGTTACTTAGCCTCTAGCGCAAGATCGTTTAAAAGTTGCTCGGGGTTGAATAGAGTTCATAGCCAAGGCATAACTTATTGAAGCGGGACGCGAAGATTGGCGATTATCCAAAAAGGCCCTAACAAGGCATGAGGAGCTCTATTTTTGCTAAAGATCCAAAGATGATGCGAAGTATCATTATTCCTAAATCAATATGAAGGATCGAGACACACGACGAGAAGCAATTACTCCCCTAAATATCATGGAGAAAGTCTATCCAAAAAGACCCTAACAAGGTATGAGGATAAATATATCCAAGTCCGAAAAGGAGGCGGATCGTTGTATATCAAAATCCAAAGTAAAGATTGAAGAAAAATGATGAAGTCGTGGTCCAATATGAAGAATCTCTCAAAAACGTCAAGTGAAGAAATTCCAAATATATGAAGAGAAGACCATAATTTCAAGAACGTCTTCCCAAGATTTGAAGTATGAAGTACATGCCAAATATCGGTCGGAGAAAGGTCTCAAATCGTGAAACGAGTTATGCCAAGATATGAACTTAAGGAGATACACGAGAAGCCGTTTTAAAAGATTTTGTCCTTCGGCTAACTATTGATCAAATCGTGCTACTTTGCTTTCGGACTAATAACTACTCAAATAAGTCAAAATGAATCACTTGTGATCCATGACAAATAGATAAAAAATGCTAGTAACCCATTTTCCTTTTATAAAAACTAGGATTGCGGGGAGAAAAAGTATTACACAATTTGGACATATGAGTAGTGTTAGCATTGTGACTTGTACCAACAATGATCTCGTTTTTGCACTTAGCATGGAATGTATGACAATCAAGGATGACGTAGTTTACTCTATGACAATCCGCGGAATTGATCCAAATTTTTGTACTCACAAGATTCTCATGGAAGATGACTTTAAACCCGCAATCCAAAGCCAAAGAAGGGTTAATCCTCGAATTCATGACGTCATCAAACAAGAGGTTATCAAACTTCTTGATGCCGACATGATTTACCCTATTTCGGATTCGCCATGGGTAAGTCCCGTCCATTGTGTGCCCAAGAAGGGCGGTATAACCGTTGTTCCCAATGAACACAACGAGTTGATTCCTACTCGTCTCGTTACTGGGTGGAGAGTTTGTTTCGACTATCGCAAACTCAATGATGCCACGAGAAAAGATCACTTTCCTCTTCCTTTCATGGATCAAATGCTCGAGCGTCTAGCGGGTAATGACTACTATTGCTTCTTAGACGGTTTCTCCGGGTATTTTCAAATCCCCATCGATCCCAAAGACCAAGAAAAGACCACATTCACTTGTCCCTACGGAACATTTGCTTACAAACGCATGCCTTTCGGTTTATGCAATGCTCCTGGGACGTTCCAAAGGTGTATGATGGCTATCTTCCATGACATGGTTGAAGAAACTATGGAAGTCTTCATGGATGATTTCTCGGTTTATGGTGATTCCTTCTCTGCTTGCCTTGCCAATTTAGAACGTATGCTTAAGCGATGTGACGACACTCGCCTTGTTCTTAATTGGGAAAAATGCCATTTCATGGTAAAAGAGGGCATCGTGCTAGGACACAAAATCTCCAAAGCCGGTCTTGTAGTGAACCGTGCTAAAGTCGATGTTATTTCTAAATTGCCTCCACCTTCAACCGTGAAGGGTGTGAGAAGTTTCCTTGGTCATGCGGGCTTCTACCGTCGATTCATCAAAGATTTTTCTAAAATCGCTCGCCCGATGACCCACCTCTTGGAAAAAGATACTCCTTTTATCTTTTCCAAAGAGTGTATTGAAGCCTTCAACCTTCTTAAGGATAAGCTAACTAAGGCACCGGTCTTGGTTACCCCTAATTGGGAGCTACCTTTCGAATTGATGTGCGATGCTAGCGACTTTGCTATTGGAGCGGTTTTGGTCCAAAGATTGAACAAACACTTCCAACCAATCCACTACGCTAGCAAGACAATGACAGGGGCTCAATTGCATTACACGATGACCGAAAAAGACGTGGAGTGAAGTGACCCATGGAGATAGAGAAACAGATATAGTCTAGTATTACTCTTTTCCCAAAATTTCATTTTCGACACAACAGTTGTAAAAATGACTTTTATAAAAGTAACATAGTTTTCAATAACCTGGCACTGATACCAATATGTCATCCCCCAAATTATCAGAGTACGAATATACAATGGGGTGCGAAATGTTGCAAAACAAGGTCTATGATGAGATGGCATTTATACATGATCTCATCGTTCTTTTCGGGCTTTAAATGCATAAAAATGTCATAAAATACCATATATATGCTTGTGTTTGTTTACTTGTATATTTTAGGTATGGATATCGTGAAAAAGACAAAAGATCACAAGTTACAAGGAAAAACGGACACGAGAAACGAAGTCGTACAAAGAACCGGGCCCTAATCATGGAATTCTCAACAAATACCTTGAAGACTTGAAGACAAACAAGATTGATCCTCAATTATTGAAGAAATGACACTTAAAACCCTTGTATATTCATAATTACAAGTTTGGTCCCTTAAGTTTGTCAAAATTACACAAAAGGTCCCTCAACTTTGAAGAAATGGCAAGAGTAGTCCCTCAACAATTTCAAATTGTCAAATATGGTCCCTCATAAAGCCAAAGATACATTGAAGACCTTTGAAGATAAAAAATGTCCAAGATCAGTCCTTCAAATATGCAAAAGTTCCAAAATTAACCCTTGAAACACTTTTTGGAAAGTTTGTGCCAAAATTGCCAAGTGGTGAAAGTTGTTACAAGTATAAATGGGCGTTGATAGACTTTTCAACACAAATGCAAAAAGAAAGGAAAAAGAAGGGCTAATGTTGTGCATTTGAAACATTCAAACATAATAATGCGCCAAACAACTTTCACTCCCCCTAATATCGGATCAAAAGGTTTACTATTCACCCCAAGAACCCAGTTACCACTTCACTTTAAACAAAGGGTAATTTTCAATTACCCTGGCACATGTGTGATTCACACATGCAGAAACACATCCCACACACAAAACCCTCATCTCCACTCACCAATAGGCCCCACCATTCAACACGTCAACCAATGAAATTGCAACTTACTCTCCAAGCAATCTGACGTGTCCAAATCAACAGCCAAGGTTCCTTGCTTCACCCCAAAGCTATTATAAACGGTTTGGATGCATTTGGACAGCTCATTCCATCAAATGATCTAGAAGAACTCAAGGGCATTTTAGAGATTTCACTTCTAGGGTTTGTGAATAGTGCTAGCCTTGGCATTTGCCTATATAAAGACTCCTCAACCTGTGAGAGAGCTTTGTTCCAGTTTTAGGCTATTATCTTTGTAATTCCTTTTTAAGTTTAAATAAAATTTGAATTTCTGAAATTGTGAAATCTCTTTTTGATTTAATTAAAAGTTTGGTGTTTGAGTAGCCTAATTCTGAGTTCCATTTGATTGTTAAGGCCTACCTTAATCTTGTGGTTAAGGCACGTCTTGTTTCATAAGGTTTTTAAGGTTTGAATACCTTGAAATCCTAGGTTCTGTTTTGGCTTATTTTGTGTACTAACCCTTGACCATTTGCTATAAGCTCTTACAAGCTTGTTGACACCAAGCTTGTGAAGGGATTAGAGCCCTTGGTTGAGTTGTTTGCTGCTTGTGTTGAAGACATTAAGTCCTTGAGTTTCTGCTTTGAAACATCAACCAAGGCATTCATCATCTTTCTTGTTGAAGTACCTTGGTCTTGTTCTAGTTGTTGAACAAGGTCCAAGGAGCATAGCTGGCCTTCCTAGGATGTTGTGGAAGGCAGGTATAATCCCTTGTTAAGATTCCACTCAAAATTTCATGTTTATGACTGATTTTGATTTGGTGCTTTGATTTTGAGTATTGGTGTTTGTGCTGGTGATTTTTGAGTTTGATTGTGTTAGTTGCTATTGTTTAAGTGTTTTTGATCATTAAAATCAGTAGGTTATTAGTTAAAATCACAAGTTCCTTTGTTAAGTGCTTGATTAAGGGTTGTTTGGGATTACTGGTTATCAAGGACTTGTGGCCTTGTGCCCTTGGTTCTTAGGGTTTGGGTGGTCTAAACAAGTCCTAATACACAAGTTTTAGCCATTGGTTTACTTTCTGAAAGTTTGGAAAAGGGATTCTAAGTTTTGAAAAAATCGGATAAAATTGGATTTGAATTTGGTCAAACACATCAGATCCAATAACTTCTTTGTTTGTTGGATCTAAGGTCTAAAATTTGGTTTGAGAATAGTTTGGGTGATAAGCTATCTATTGGTTATCTGCTTGTTGAATTTGGTGGCTTATTGTGGTTTTTATAGCTTATCAAAGTCTGCTGAAGTGGTCATTTGCATCAGCAAAGTGACCACCTCATTTAGTGTTGCATTGTGATTTCTAGCATTAGGATTGTTGTATTGTTGCTTGGATCTTATTTGTATGCTACTTGTGAGAATATTTGGCTATTTGGATTGCTTTGTTCATAGCTTATAAGCCCACTGGCTTATTGGCTTATTTGTGCCAAAACACAATCAAGTTTACCCAACTGGTAAGCCTTGATTCACAAGGTTTGCACTCAAACCTTGACCAGCAGGGTGAAAAACAAGTCCTTACACTTCATTAAGTCTGTCAACGCCTACTTTGTTCCTGTCAGCGTTTGATTTCAACTTATCAACGTTTGACTTTTGGTCAAACTTGGTTTCTAAGCTTATTGAATCTGTTTTGCTTATTGGTACATGCAACAACTTATCTTTTGTAATAGAAATCATTTTTCTCAGCTTAATATCAAATCTGGAAGGTTACAAGTCTTTTGGTTAAGCTTTTGCTAGAAAACTAGCTTATTTGGCTTTTTCAGCCAGCTTATCTGTTCTTACATCTTATTCTACTTGGCTTTTTGTGATTTTCTTGATTGATTATTCTTAGTTAAGCTATTTGTGAGCTTTTGCAACAAACTAGAGCTTCTGAGGTTCCTTATTTCTCAATCCCGACTATTTTGTCGTTTTGTGAAATAATACTTTGCTTATTTCTGGCTTATTGAGTGAGCTTTTTCTAAAATTCTTTTTGCAGATCTCATAAGCATCCCAAAAGAAGGTTGTGTGTCAAATTAGAGCTTATGGCATTAGCTTATGGCTTAATGGGCTGAAAAGCCCAATAAGAATAAGCTTTGTGTTTAATAAGCTGTGATAAGCTCATATATTTTGGGCCTTTAGAGTTTTGTTCTTAGAATTGAATTTTAAGTCAGATAGGGATTTTCCAAGTCAATTGGGCCAAGTTTGACTTTTTGGGCCCAAAAGCCCATTTGTGTTGACTGAATTTGGATTTGGCCCATTTGAGGGCCCATTAGGGGTATTTTGGTAATCTCACTTTGATTTTCTGATTATTTAGGTTAAAATAAACTAGTTTGCAAGTTTTTAGAATTTTTTTATAATTTTTGGATTTTTTAATATTATTTTATTATTATTTTATTATTATTTTTAAAATTTCACTTTTTCCAACTTTTTATATTTTTCTTAGGTTTAATACATTAAAATAGGAATTTAGCAACTTTTAGAATAATTTTATCTCTTTTAGATTAATTTTTATAATTATTTTTAGTTTTAATAGTTTTTAAATCATTTTAAATAGTTTTTATTAGTTTTAAAATTTCTAAAAATAGTTTTTAATCTTTTTAGGTCATTTTAGAGGTTTACCAATTGAAAAATCTTTATTTGGGCTTTTTGATAATTTATTTGATTTTTAGGGCTTTAATTAGCATTTAAAAATTGAATATTTAATTATTTAAAAGGTTTGAAAAAGTTTTGATCATTGGTAAACTCTTAGTTTATTATTTTTGATTTTTGGTGAATTTTTGGTAATTTTTAGAATTTATTTTTATTTTAGTGGTTTTTAAGATTCTACGTTTTAACTTTCTAGTAGTAATTTTTTGTTAATTGTTATTTTTACGTCTTCGTCATCTTCTTTTCTAATCCCCTTCTAAACCAAATATTAATCTCAAATCTTGAACATCTTAGTCACACACATATACCTCCTTGGGAAACGAACTTTCACATCATTAAGGGTCATTAACACTTGATTTTTCCTAAAGTCATTTGTTTGATACTTACCCTATTTTGTTGCTCTTTTTCCTAAAAGGGTATACAAATTACCACAATCAGTCTACAAGGGCGATTGATAGGTGTGAAAACACCCATCCTTTTACCACTTATTTCTTTCTAAAACAAGACCAAAACGCGTATTAAATGTCATTTGTTTGAATAATGCGTGGTTTGTGTGTTTGTTGTGTTTTCAGAGCCAACCGGATGAATATTATGTTGGGTCAAAAAGTTGATGTGGCAGAAACTCAAAAACAACGAAAACATGAAGGTATTTGTCTAAGCGTTGACAAGAGTATTCCAGGCGTTGTCAAGAACAAATTAGGCGTTGATGGAAGCAAGCATTATCAAGAGCAATTCAAGCATTGTCACATGCAATTCAAGCATTGACAGAAATGTAGACAAGAAGATTTTAGAAGATTCTATTTGGATATATATGCAGGATATATTCTGTATATGTTTATCTAAATAGAAGATTTACTTGTTTATTTATTTTTATCTGTTGTAAACCCTAATCCTTACACTATAAAAGGAACCAAGGGTCTTAGGTTTTATTCATCAATTCATTCACAATGTAAACCTAAAGTGTGTGTCGACTAGACGTAGGATTCAATGTATACACGTCTAGTGATTGTTTGTTATTAATATAATGAACAATCCAATTGTGTTTTAATTCATGTTCTTGTGCCCTAAACACCTTGTTAATGTATCATGTTCTAATTCCGCTTTGATTGTATAATCATATGAACATGGTGCATTCCTAGTTGCTTCAAAGATCCGGAAACCAAGGTTTCCACAATTGGTATCAGAGCCTCGTGGCTCGTGATGCTAGGACCAACAAGGTGTTCGTGTATGGTGAAGAAAAGAAAAATCCGTCTAGGGTTTTTCTGGACGTTTTTGTGTGCGCAGCAGTATTCAGAAGGTCATAACTTTTTATTGAACCGTTGGATCGTCACGAAATTTTATATGTGTGTTCTACATACATATATCTAAACATCCACCAGAGGGATTGTTGAGTTTTATCCCCAGGAAAAAGTTATTAAGCGTCAAAGTCAGCAGCAGGATGAATGCAGTTTTCTGTGAACAGCCTTGTTCAAAACACGTTTTCTCCTTCGTTAACCGTTGGATCTTCGTGATTTTTGAACTGTAGATTCTTGGCACTTGTGTCTTGAATCTCACCGAAGGGATTTTCGATCTGAGCCCTAATGAAGAAGTTATTCAAGGTCGAAGTTGGCTGTTTAAGGTATTAATATTCTTGCTTTTTCAACATAAAATCATGAACTAGGGTTTCTTAAACCCTAGATCGAATTAAAGAGCAGAAGAATGAGTTTTGTGGCTGTTGTGATCTATCGTGTTGAAAGATTTTTCATTTTTAGGGTTTGGTAAAAACAAACCCTAGATCCATGTGAACTAGATGGTGTAGACGTGGGTTTTGGATTATTGATCTACACGACAGATTAATGGGCTCTACATGTGACTTCTTGAAGCATTAAGATAACAGTAACGTGATATCAAGAAAAAGGAAAGAGCAGCTAGTATCTGTGTTCACACGGTTACTTTGTATTCACACGTATTATGGCTCATCTCCAAAAGGTATAAACTCATGTTAACACTTTAATCTTGAATTTCTTTATTATTAAACGTGTTTTATGGGAGTAAAAAGGGATGTGATTGTGCTATTTGATTGGTGAATGTGTGCTACTATCAAAAGAACGTGAATCAAAAGAAGAAGATTATCTTTGCTAAAATATTGGGATCACGTATGGTCTTCTAATTTTTGGACGATATATTGTCAAGTATCTTTTATATTTACGGGAATCAAGGAAGCCACAAAAGGATAGGAGATAATCATGGGATTGATACAAAAAGGTTGGTTACGTATATATATGGATATGTTAAAATTATGTGGAGTTATTGTTGGACGTAATATGTGATTTGGTGGGCTGAACATTTCTATAACGTGAGAATGATACCAAATTGGTCACAAGAGGTAAGTTTGTGTATTTACTATTATCATTCATAGACACTATCACATATTACTCTAGCCACTGTCAAAAGCATCGTAACCACAAATGATGTTAGAACAAGAGAAAACAGTCGACGCTGACAAAGTATTATTGGACGCTGACATGAAGAAAGTGGGCGCTGACAGCAATCGCTGTTATGTGTTGTCCGATATATGAGAATCCAAACACTGATAGGTATCGTCCGATATCGGACAATACACGTGGAAAGATATTGGATAAAAGAGGATATTGGATGACAAAGGGATTACTGCTGTTTGAGAAAATTGGTACGTTTTGAGCACACAAAAAGGAAGATTATACACACGAAGGTACATGGAATCTCCGTTTTATTATAGAATATCATGTTGATATTTATGGCTCGGATATTTTTGAAAGGGATTAATGATTTTAAGTAAGTTAGCAACAATTCATGAAGAATTTTGTTGGATTATGTAATCGGGATAGCCTTGTGAAAGAGTTATTCGTTGACAGCTTTTATATATGAAGATATTGACTTGTCATGAAGAGGTGTTGGCTTAAGGGGAAGAATTCTTATGATAAGTTTGATGATTGAAGAAGATTTTCGCGAGTTTGTGTTCATATCTTAAAGTCGTGCACTCCCAGTCATAGACTTTAAAGGTAACTTGTTTATGCTTACATGGTTACTGATGAAGTGATACAAGGTCTAGGAATATGTGATTTTTCTTATGGTTCTCTATGCACATATTTGCTATCACTTGAAGGAGTTACATTATCGTGCTCAGTGTCTCACAAAGGATGAGGACTTTTGTATCAGCCACATACTTCATCACATCATCGTACAAGATATGGAACATAGGTTTGGGTTACTCTACTTCTACATCAAAAATATTATATTAATTGTTCTTCAAGATCATTACACAGAGCCTACATTTGGAGAATCTTCAACATTGCATACATTGTTTACTTTCCTGTTGATGTGACAAAAAGGGGAAGAAAAACATGCTACACTTGAGGGGAAGCAATTTGAAGATCATGTACAACTTACAAGAGATACATATAGAGTTTTGCCACTATCAACTAGGGGAAGATTGTTGGGTCAAAAAGTTGATGTGGCAGAAACTCAAAAACAAAGAAAACATGAAGGTATTTGTCTAAGCGTTGACAAGAGTATTCCAGGCGTTGTCAAGAACAAATTAGGCGTTGATGGAAGCAAGCATTGTCAAGAGCAATTCAAGCATTGTCACATGCAATTCAAGCATTGACAAAAATGTAGACAAGAAGCTTTTAGAAGATTGTATTTGGATATATATGTAGGATATATTCTGTATATGTTTATCTAAATAGAAGATTTACTTGTTTATTTGTTTTTATCTCTTGTAAACCCTAATCCTTAAACTATAAAAGGAACCAAGGGTCTTAGGTTTTATTCATCAATTCATTCACAATGTAAACCTAAAGTGTGTGTCGACTAGACGTGGGATTCAATGTATACACGTCTAGTGATTGTTTGTTATTAATATAATGAACAATCCAATTGTGTTTTAATTCATGTTCTTGTGCCCTAAACACCTTGTTAATGTATCATGTTCTAATTCCGCTTTGATTGTATAATCATATGAACATGGTGCATTCCTAGTTGCTTCAAAGATCCGGAAACCAAGGTTTCCACATATTAAAGAAAACATGGGATTGCACAGGTTTTATCGAAGAAAAAGACTCAAGACGAAGTCTATTGTCCAAGAGTGCAAAAGATTTGAAGTCAATGGGCCTATTTGAAGATTTATCGAAGAAAAGGACCAAAGACGGAAGATTTACATATGTCGAAGAACTCAAGTCTATTAATCGAAGAAATTAAAAGACGAGTTGAATTTATTCGTCGACAAATCCCGAATCAGAATAAAAAACGTCGACTTTACTGAAAAGACGAGAAGACGAAAAGAAAGAAGAAAGCCCACTCACCAACCAACCACTTGGCCTATATAAAGAAATCCCTTCACACATTTTGAGCTAGTTTTTTCTTTCCAGTCTTTTCTTTTTCTTTCGTAGGAAGCCAACACCATTAAGGTGTTGGTGATTTTTCTTTCTTGTTGAATCTTTAATCTTGTAAGTTTTTAATCTTTCCTTTTCTTTACTCTACCTTAATCAATCAATATCATCTTCCATTTTAATCTTGTTCATCTTTCTTTTTGATTCAAAGTCTTAAGTTCTTGTTTGGTTGATTTTAATCTTTAAAAGTAAGTGGGTTTTGTGTTTTTAGTGTTTTGGTTTGATGATTATGACTAGTAAATGATTAGTGTTTAAATTGGTTTAAGTTTTGGTTAAAAACTTGGTTGATTTTTGGTAAAATCGTATTGCCCTGTTTTTTCTGTCTTACTGTTCTTCGTGCCCAGATTCCGAATCAAGTGTTTCACATTTTTATTCCGGATCGCCTTTTATTCCGGATCAATCACTTTCATTTTTATTCCGGATCAAATTAAATATTCCGGATGAAGCCTTCTTTCTGAATTATTCCGAATAGAGTCAATTATTCCGGATCACATAGTTATTCCGGATCAAACTCCTTTCCATTTTATTCCGGATCAACCATTTTATTCCGGATAAACACCCTTATTCCGGATGAGCTTTAATATTCCGGATCAACCACCTTTTGTTAATTATTCCGAATGAACTAAAAATATTCCGCATGAAGCCTTTTTCCCATTTATTCCGAATAAGCCTTGAATTCCGAGTGAAGTACCTTTATTGATTATTCCGGATAGAGCATTTATTCAAGTTATTACGGATCAACTCTTTTATTCCGGATAAAGATTTATTCCGGATCAACATTATTCCGAATGAAGTGTTTTCTAGTAAGGGGTATTCACTATTTCTGCTTTACAGTTTAATTTTAACTCGATTTCAGTCTTATTTTATTAACTGCTTTTAGTCTAATTTTATATCTTTGTGCATTTAAACCTTTTTAGTAGGATAGAAAACCAAACCTTTTTTTTAGTAACCAAGAACAACTATTCCACTTTGAACCGTGATCAATTCGAGAAGTTACCGAGAATATATTGAACCACAAGCAAAGGCTTGTATCAAATGGCGCCGCTGCCGGCTCTTCTCGTAAGGATTAACAGTTTTTTGTGAGAAATTGGATTTTGGGATCCGTTCACCGTGAACGTTACTTTTTCATAAAAAATTTCAAAAACCATAAAAAAATATAAAATTTTCAATAATCCTAAAAATTAAAAAAAAAACATAAAAAACCAAAAATATTTCTGCTTTGTTTTTGATTTGTTAGTTCTTTTGCAGGTGTATACGCACTCGATCAACGTCTTATCAAAAGCCCGAGACTCTCAATAACTTAGACATGGCCGGTGTACACAACAACAATAATAATCCACCTCAAAACAACATGAATAATAACAACAATGAACCTCTACCGGACAATCGCCCGATGATTAAACTTTTGCAAGCACATGTAGAGGGCAACAACGATCTAATTGTCATACCCGCGATTGCAGCCAACAACTTTGAGCTCAAATCCGGCTTTATTCAGATGGTCTCTGCTCAACCATTCTTGGGGCGTACCATTGATGATCCTCATGACCACATCAAAAGGTTCCTGCAACTCACGAATACAGTCAAATTTAATGGTGTTCCACAAAAGGTAATCCGTTTACAACTTTTTCCGTTCTCCTTAGAGGGACAAGCCCGGCATTGGCTTGCAAAGGAACCGCCACAAAGTATTTTGACGTGGACGAACTTGGAGACCAAATTCATAAACTACTTTTTCCCACCCTCTCGTACTACCGCTTTGCGGAATGAAATTATTAATTTTGAACAAAAGTACGACGAGTCTTTTAGTAAATCTTGGGACTGTTTTAAAGACCTTTTAAGAAAGTGCCCACAACATGGTTTTACCAAAGTGCACCAAATTAATACTTTTTACAATGGTTTAAGCATGAATGACCAAGATTCACTAAACAATGCCTCGGGGGGTAATATTTTGGTAAAGAGTTCTAATGCCGCTTGGGATATTATTGAAAATAAGTCTAGAGTGAAAACCAAGAGTGTTCGGACCAATGCCGCTAGTGCTAGTACTAGTGACAACGACAAGCGACTTGACAAAATTACTACGCTTCTTGAATCGCTTGCTGCCCAAACCGCTAGCAACACCAAAAGCATCAACGCTCACAAAGCTCAAGTCAATGCCGTAAGCCAACCATGTGAAATATGCGGGGGTCCTCACTCTTACACTACTTGTACCTCCACCCAAGACTATCCTTCTGAGAATGTTAACGCAGCATACGGTACCTATCCTCCGGCCGCTTATCAAGCACGTCCTCAAGGAGACCGTAACTTGCTCAGCAATCGCTCAAACAACTTTCTCTCACCGCCCGGTTTTCCTCCACACAATCAAAACCAACAACAAAACCATAACCGAACTACTCAAAACCAACCCCGAGCACCATACCAACCACCTCAAAGACAACCATATCCACCTCAAAGAAACAACCAAGTTTACCAACAACCTGCTTATCAACCACCCGCCTACCATGCTCCTCCTCCCAACCAACCCACCGCATTACACCAAGATGTTGAAACCTACATGAGGACTAATGTAACACCCCCACAAAATGCTATGCGCAGCGGAACTACAACATTGGGTGCTACACAGTTATCATTGCACACAAGATATATCAAACGACTCTAAAAAGACGTCAACTTAAAACTTGAATTAAAAATTGTTAGATGATACATGTCCACGGTTTTTCCAACCCCACTTGGTACAACAGAGTTTAGCGTTTTCGGTCCCCATGAATCTCGACCCAAGAATTTCAGTTTCACAACAACATTACATTAAAATTTAAAATGTTTAAGTAGGAAAGGGAGGAAAAACAAGCAGACTCCAAGCCATACACACAACATCCATCCCATGCACGCTCCATGCTACACTTCAGCGGTTACCTGAAACACATGCCAAAATTTGGTCAACGAAAACGTTGAGTGGAATTCATAGGTTTTACAATTCATTTTGAACGTATATAAAATAAAAACCATTCGTGATCATTCATAGACTTGTCGATCAAACAATCTATATTCAGGATACTGACAATTGTGTTTAAGCTCATGACACTAAACCCTTAACTCAATCACCCGCGTAATAATTACCGGCGTGACTCAGATGAAACCATGGCCCCTAATAAGGCATCAGTTGCAATTATACCTTTTCTCTTATCACAAATTATCCGTCCGCAGGGGGTATCAACGTACTAGCCCTCGTCTCGGATAGGGTAGTCAACCCCATAGTACTATCACTTTGTATAAGCGGCTATTTCCCCCTTCTCGAGGGCAAGACAATAGTTAATAGTTCATGAAATTAGGGTCTTTTGCAACTAGGTACTCAACACAATTTCTAAGGCAACATTCGGGTCTAACAATCATTCATGACATACGTTCATTTTAAAAACTAGCATGCATTTCCCTCGCGGGTAAAACAGTTTGAAATAAATATAAGCGAGGCTATAAATTCACACCTTATATATTAAGTAGTCGGTAGTTCGAGAGATGATCACTGACGACGATACGGATGCCCGGGTAAATCAACACCTATCAACAAATAACGCGTAATGAGTAATCTCATTTTAGATACCTTACGGTACTGTATAAAATACATAGATACTAGTCACTTAGGACAATTACAACTCACGCCAAAACAAAACAACAAGCATCACTCATTTTACACCATTCGTTCTTATTATTTACGTTGTCTGCTTTTATTCATTTTCGCCGGTACTTACCGAAAGTACGGGCTGTTTTACTATATTTAACCATTCCTATAAAATTTGACAAAATTCTCAAAAATACTATAAGACCTGTAGATGACACATTTTTAATCCCAATAAAAGTTTTTACTTCTACGACCCGTTACTCAACGCTTTTCCAAAACTACATTTTCCGGGCTGAAATTGTACTTCGACCAACTTGGATCTCTTTGACCTATTTGAAATGCACCTTTGACTTCTTTGACTCCTAAGTCCACTTATAGACTCAATTACACAGGTTTGTGACCAAAATTTGACCCTTGACCTTTTACCAATTCATACTTGTGGTCATCGGGATTTGACTAAAACTATACATAAATTCGGATTATGAAAGTTCTCGTCTCCCGGTACACGATCTTTAAAACCTCATAACTTTTAGCTCGTTTAGAGTCACGAGCTCTACCTTATACCAAATTAAAGCTAAGAAGACCCTCTATGACTACATCTAGCTATCTAGACCTGTAGGAAAAATTATTTTTATGAAAAGGTCTTAAACTTTCTGCCTAAATTTAACCATACCAAAATCACACTTAAGCTCGATTCCAAACCTATTAATCATTACTAGGCTTCATCCTAAGCATTCCCAATCATAACCAAACACTAATTTCAGTCCCTAACACCTATTGATCATCAACCTCATAATCTAAAAATCTAAAAACAAACATGCAAACACTTATACCCATTTAACACATCAATAAACACAAGGCTAAACACAAAACCAAAGCTCAAAATCATCAATCACCATGGCTCCCCAAACACCCCCTTTTGCCGTGGGGTTTGGGTGACCAAATCACCACAACCAAATCAATTTTGGTGGGTTTTATTAGTGATTATGCTCTCATTTAACATGAATTTAACATGCATTAATCCAATTAACCTCAAAAACGAGTTTGAATGATCTTGAAAATTTTTGGAAAAATTTTGTTAATGCATGTTTGAAATAACCATGGATTAACACTCACCAATGGATTTTAGAAGGTGGTCTAAGGTTAGATTTTGTCAAAACTCAAAAAAAATGGTGGATGGTGGTGGTGTGGGTGTTTGGCCGTCGGCCTAGAGAGAGAGGAAGAGAGTGTTTGATTTTTTTTTTTGTCTAAGTGTTGTGTGTGTTTGTGTTTGTCATATTTTGTAAGATGGGAGGGGCCAAAGTGGTATTTTTGGATTTCTTTTGGCCTTAAACAAAAACGTCACTAAAACTTTGCGGGATCGACTCACTAGTCAATTTAGAAAATTTTACGGGAGTCGGAAATCATCCCGAACACTCCAAAATACTTTTGGGATACTTTAAATGTACTCGGAAGGCTATAAAACTCACCCGACTCAACTTAACACGAACCGTAAGTAAAATTCTCGAAAAATTACATTATCGATAAATCGTCAATAATTATAGAAATTTGGGCATCCATCGGGATCGTAATCGTCATCGTCCTTCTTGAATCGTCAATCGTAAAAATTATAACCTCGAACATTGGCTTTAACCAATATACTTATATATATATAGAAATTAAAATTTATTAAAAATTTCAAAAATTAGCGTAATTTAGGGTAACGTTAATGACCTCGATTCTAGGGTGTCACATCCACCCCTCCTTAAAGAGAGCGACGTCCCGGCGCTCGCCTCTTCTTGTACTCACATTTCGTTCTGCTGGAACAGATGAGGATACCTTTCCTTGAAAAAGTCCTCACGTTCCCAAGTGTATTCCGGTCCACGCTTAGAATTCCATCGAACCTTCACAATAGGAATTCTACTACGCTTCAGCCTCTTGACCTCTCGGTCCATAATTTCCACAGGTTCTTCCACAAAATGCATTTTGTCGTCCAGTCGAATCTCGTCCAAAGGAATCACCAATTCCTTATCCGCCAAACTCTTCTTCAGGTTCGATACGTGAAACGTGTCGTGAATAGCACTAAGCTCGCTCGGCAATTCTAACTTGTACGCTACTGGTCCAATTCGTTCAACGATCTTAAATGGTCCAATATACCTCGGACTCAACTTTCCTTTCTTCCCAAAACGAATTACACCCTTCCACGGCGATACCTTGAGCATAACCATATCTCCAACTTCAAACTCCAACGGTTTCCTTCTGTTATCGGCATAACTCTTCTGTCGGCTTCTCGCAGCAAGTAGTCGGTTCTTGATTTGCACAATCTTCTCTGTCGTTTCTAAAACCATTTCGGGTCCAGTCAATTGACTTTCTCCTACTTCACTCCAACACACAGGCAATCTACACTTCCTTCCATACAATGCTTCGAACGGTGTTGCCTTGATACTCGCATGATAGCTATTATTATACGAAAACTCCACCAGAGGCAAGTGGCGTTCCCAACTTCCCCCAAAATCAATCACGCATGCTCGGAGCATGTCCTCCATCGTCTGAATAGTTCGTTCACTCTGGCCGTCAGTTTCCGGGTGATAAGCCGTACTTAAACTCAATTCAGTGCCCATCGCACGTTGAAGCGATTTCCAAAATTCCGAAGTAAATCTACTATCGCGATCCGAAATGCTCGATAACGGCACTCCATGTCTGCAGACGATCTCTTTCACGTACACACTGGCTAGCTTTTCCATGCTGTCCGTCTTCTTCATAGGTAAGAAATGAGCAGATTTCGTTAATCTATCCACAATTACCCATATCATATCACATCCACTAGGAGTTCTAGGTAAACCCGTCACGAAATCCATAGCGATTTTCTCCCATTTCCATTCCGGGATCTCTGGTTGTACCAACAATCCAGATGGTTTCTTATGTTCTGCTTGAACCTTCGCGCAAGTCAAACACTTACTAACGTAACGAGCAATATCCGCCTTCATATTCGGCCACCAATAAACTTTCTTCAGGTCGTGATACATTTTATCCGATCCAGGATGTATCGAATACTTCGACTTATGCGACTCGTTCATAACCAATTCTCGAACTCCAGGCTTTCCTTCCTCAGATGAACACAATGGTAACCAAATCCGATTTTCAAAATATCTCAGTCCGTCTGACCTAATCACGAAAAGAGGTTTCAACATTCTTCCCAAGTTCTCAGCTTCAACATTCCCTTTCATTAGTCCCCTCTCTTGAGCCTTCAGTATAGTTTCGGTTAAGTCAACGCTCTCAGTCATCACCAAAGCTCTGACCCTCAAAGGTTTCTCCCGTTCCTTCCTACTCAGTGCATCCGCTACAACATTCGCCTTGCCAGGGTGGTAGCGAATTTCGCAGTCGTAATCACTCAGTAGTTCAACCCAGCGTCTCTGTCGCATGTTCAACTCCTTTTGATCTAAAATGTGCTGCAAACTCTTGTGGTCAGTGAATACAACACACTTCGTCCCATACAAATAGTGTCTCCACAACTTCAACGCAAAAACTACAGCTCCTAATTCCAAATCGTGCGTCGTGTAGTTCTCCTCATTCTTCCTCAGTTGCCTCGATGCGTAAGCTATCACCTTTTCACGTTGCATCAATACCGCTCCATAACCCTTACGAGATGCATCAC
Organism: Glebionis coronaria; assembly: GCA_025667525.1. NCBI lineage: Eukaryota > Viridiplantae > Streptophyta > Magnoliopsida > Asterales > Asteraceae > Glebionis > Glebionis coronaria. The sequence goes on along the minus strand of CM046878.1, from coordinate 519,609,779 downwards.
AATACACTACAAAGTCTTCGGTTCCTTCAGGCAATGACAATATCGGTGCGGAACATAACTTGTCCTTGAGCGTTTTGAAAGAGAGTTCTTCCTCATTTCCCCATTCATACACCCTATTCTTTTCGGTAAGCCTTGTCAATGGTTTTGCAATCAACGAAAATCCTTCAATGAACCTTCGATAATACCCAGCTAAACCAAGGAATTGTCGAACTTCAGTCGGCGTTGTCGGTGCCGACCATTCCCTGATCGCTTCGACCTTGGCAGGATCCACACGAACTCCCTTGCTATCAATCACGTGACCTAGGAACTGCACGGATTCTAACCAAAACTCACACTTCGAGAATTTCGCATACAGCTTCTCCTTCTTTAACAACTCCAAAATCTTCCTCAGGTGCTTCTCGTGCTCCTCCTTACTCTTAGAGTAAATAAGTATATCATCGATGAAAACAATAACAAACTTATCTAGATACGGCTTGCACACGCGATTCATGAGGTCCATGAATACAGCAGGCGCGTTTGTCAACCCAAACGGCATCACTCGAAATTCAAAGTGTCCATACCGCGTACGAAAGGCAGTTACAGGAATATCCTCCTCTCTTACACGCAGTTGATGATACCCTGATCTTAAATCGATCTTTGAGTATACACTGGAACCTTGCAATTGATCAAACAAATCGTCAATCCTCGGCAATGGGTACCGATTCTTAACCGTCAGCTTATTGAGTTCCCTATAGTCAATACACATCCGAAATGAACCATCTTTCTTCTTCACAAACAACACTGGCGCTCCCCAAGGTGATGAGCTCGGCCTAATAAATCCCTTGTCCATCAATTCCTTCAGTTGATCCGATAACTCCTTTAACTCGGATGGTGCTAAGCGATAAGGTGCACGCGCAACCGGCGCAGCTCCTGGCACCAAATCAATTCGAAACTCGACCTCACGGGTGGGTGGTAAACCCGGAAACTCGTCTGGAAAAACTTCCGGATATTCGCAGATAACAGGTACCTCTTCAATCCTCGCCTCTAAATCACCATCACTCGAAACCTGTGCCAAAAACACATCGCATCCGCTCTCTACATACTTCATCATTTTCAAACAGGAAATCACTTTCAAACGAGAAGTGCATTCGTCTCCCTTCACCGTCAAGACTTTATTCCTCAACGGAATCTGAACTAATCTCTCGCCACAGACGATCATAGCACTGTGCGCCATTAGCCAATCCATTCCCACAATCACGTCAAACGATCCTAGCTCTATAGGCATCAAGTCGATTTTAAAAGCGTAATTTCCTAACTTCAAGGTACACCCTTTCAGTATAGAATTCGTACTAACAATTTTTCCATCGGCTAACTCAACGTTATAACTAGTCGCTAACAACACCGGTTTTCTATCGATATGACGACTAAATTTAACATCTACAAAACTCTTGTCGGAGCCAGAATCAAACAAAATACTAGCATAACAAGCGTCTAGCAAAAACGTACCGGTAACCACGTTAGGACCCTGTGGTTTATCAGCCGTCCCTACTTGATACACGGCAGCCGCATTGTTACCTCCCCGCTTGTTTCCTGCCTTCGGGCAATTCACTTGCACATGGCCTCTCTCTCCACATCCAAAACATCCCCTCATTCTGATAGCATTCGCCCCAGTGGCTACTCCTCCCGCTCGGCAACCAGACGTCCTGTGTCCTGCTTTTCCACATTTGCCGCATGCAGGCGGGCAATTCCCGACATGGTACAAATTGCACCTACCACAGTGGGGATTCACTTTTACTCCTCTGGGGTTCGTCACAGCCCTCATCCCTTCATTCCTTCGTTGGTTAAACTGCTGATTGCGGTTCTGACCATGGTTGTTTCGATTTCCACCTCGGTTTTGGCCCTGGGATTGATTGCTTTGTGCCGCTTCCCATTTCCTCTTGTTGCCTTCAGCAATGAAGTTCTGCTTGTCCTGGAGCTTGACGTCCATCAATGCGTGAGCCATCTGGACCGCTTCATCAAACGACCCAGGTTTTGACGAAGTCGTCTCACCTTTGATATTGCTGGATAAACCTTTGATGTACTGTTTCATCTTCTTGGCATCATTGGCAAAAACATCTGGACACAAAAGGCTTAATTCATTAAACCTCCTGGTGTAAGCAGCGATATCATTGTTCTTCAAGGTCAAGTGCCTCAACTCATCTTCCAATTGACCCAATTCCTCTTCCGGGCAGAACTTCTTAGTCAACAGAGCTTTTGTCGCAGTCCATGTCCTTGCATTCGCTACAGCCAATCCAACAGTGGCTACTTGGGTGTTCCACCAACTTAACGCATCATCAAGAAACGTAGCAGCCGCAAACTTCACCTTGTCCGCTTCTGAACAACCGCTGATTTCGAAAGTACTTTCAACCTTTTCCAACCATCTTCTAAGTTCTAGAGCTCCACCCGTTCCACGAAATTGCGTGGGACCGCATTTCATAAAACTAGAATAGGTACACACTCTCGGGGCTTGCTGTCTCCCCGCGTTTCTACCCTGGTCCTGATTTCTCCCGGCTCGGTCTGCTTCTAGCGCATTTGCTATAGCTTCCTGAATCATTGTGTTTACACGATCGGCGGTTAACTTTGGAGGCATGGTGTTATCGAATATCTCTTTCTGCAAGACAGGGAAAATAGAAAAACAATGTAAGTATACACATCAAGATTAAGATGGATTTCTCTTTCAAGACATAATATAAATACAACGACACATCACTACAGAGTTACTAATATTCATCAATTCACATCACAAAAGATCAAATTTAAGACATATCACAGATCATGAAAGGTAACATGGATTGTATTGATAATTAACCAAAATTGTGACAAGTATTGCCACTACAATCGTTCACCACAAAACTTAAGTCCTCAAGTTTTTCGTCATAATGCCATCATACAAAAGTCTAAAACAGTTCTATTACAATGATCAAAGAAAAAAAATACAAGACAAGCAACTAGGCATGTGGTGATCCACACGGCCTCTTGGATGGCGGTTCGTCATCATCTCCCTCAGGTTCCTCATCGCTATCGTCCTCGTCCACATCATCCATTTTTCTCTTTCCTTTGTCATTCGGCCCACATTCAGTCTCCTTTTTCGTCCCTGACGTAGACCCACACTCAATCGCTACCTGACTTCCCACAGTAATACAAGCACCTCTGGTAGGTGGCTGGACCATGAAGTCATTAGCCTCCATCTCCAAATCATCCACGAATCTCCAATCTGGGGGCAATGATGCTCTCACTCGATGCTCCCAACTCTGCATCCTTGACAATCTCACTTGATCTTCCCTAACACGGTCAAGACTAGCGCTCAAATTCGCAACCATCGATCTTAGACTGTTGATGTCACTTTTGTTTACATTTCCATCATACTCAATTCTTGCAGTCCTTTCCAACAGTCTTTGGTGTTCCCTTTCATTCTTATCAAACCTCTTAATTACCCTGGTCTCAACTACAAACCGCTCATACATCAACCTCTCCATCCTCCTCAAACGACCTGCGGGATCCCAGTAGTGTCTTGGTCTCGGAAAGTAGACCCTTGCAATATTCTCATGAATCGATTGCGACTTGGATGATTTGCTGGACTCTATGTCGCTCCCATTACTTACTCGAACAAATCCTGGCACTGTTCTCAAATAGTCCTTGCAATTGTGCATCGGGCGATTAAAGGGTCGCTGCTCATATCGATCGGTTGGTGGTACTTCATACCCCTTTGGCGAATTCGGAGATTGAAACAAATCAGGTTCGGTCTGGCCTACAGCATTCTCGGGAATGCCATCATCCATTAGTTCCTCGGGTTCTTCCTCAGAATCCTCACTCTCGTCACTACTGATGCTAAAATTGTCCACCTCACTTTCATCATTGTCATTTTCCGGCCATATTTCCTCTTCTGGAGCGATCCATCCATTATCATTGTCCGGCGGGTTCGGAGGAAACGGTCCCCCTTCGTGACCTACGACGTAATCGTTTCCATTATCATTAGGCGGTACCTCGGCCATTCCTGCAATAACAGCGAATTTCGGAGGGTACATAAGTAATTATACAATAGTTATAAATACATGCATGCAAATGCAATGCAAAGGTGGTACATATGCCCAAAATGTAATAATATGATGCTCATGCATGATTAATACAAAAATTACGATGTCGGATATTCCACGTATAATTCAACGTCTACATATAGTAATTTCCATACTTACGTAATAATTACCCACATATATACTTCACTCAAAAGTATACGTCAAATGCCATGAATACAAAAATAAATCTTACCGGAGCCATGCAGGATAGTTGTGTGTGCTTGGACCATTTCTTACGACACCAAAAGTTATAGTTTAGGATTTTCAAAAACGACCTAGTTCTCTATAACTCATGGCTCTGATTACCAATCTGTAACACCCCCACAAAATGCTATGCGCAGCGGAACTACAACATTGGGTGCTACACAGTTATCATTGCACACAAGATATATCAAACGACTCTAAAAAGACGTCAACTTAAAACTTGAATTAAAAATTGTTAGATGATACATGTCCACGGTTTTTCCAACCCCACTTGGTACAACAGAGTTTAGCGTTTTCGGTCCCCATGAATCTCGACCCAAGAATTTCAGTTTCACAACAACATTACATTAAAATTTAAAATGTTTAAGTAGGAAAGGGAGGAAAAACAAGCAGACTCCAAGCCATACACACAACATCCATCCCATGCACGCTCCATGCTACACTTCAGCGGTTACCTGAAACACATGCCAAAATTTGGTCAACGAAAACGTTGAGTGGAATTCATAGGTTTTACAATTCATTTTGAACGTATATAAAATAAAAACCATTCGTGATCATCCATAGACTTGTCGATCAAACAATCTATATTCAGGATACTGACAATTGTGTTTAAGCTCATGACACTAAACCCTTAACTCAATCACCCGCGTAATAATTACCGGCGTGACTCAGATGAAACCATGGCCCCTAATAAGGCATCAGTTGCAATTATACCTTTTCTCTTATCACAAATTATCCGTCCGCAGGGGGTATCAACGTACTAGCCCTCGTCTCGGATAGGGTAGTCAACCCCATAGTACTATCACTTTGTATAAGCGGCTATTTCCCCCTTCTCGAGGGCAAGACAATAGTTAATAGTTCATGAAATTAGGGTCTTTTGCAACTAGGTACTCAACACAATTTCTAAGGCAACATTCGGGTCTAACAATCATTCATGACATACGTTCATTTTAAAAACTAGCATGCATTTCCCTCGCGGGTAAAACAGTTTGAAATAAATATAAGCGAGGCTATAAATTCACACCTTATATATTAAGTAGTCGGTAGTTCGAGAGATGATCACTGACGACGATACGGATGCCCGGGTAAATCAACACCTATCAACAAATAACGCGTAATGAGTAATCTCATTTTAGATACCTTACGGTACTGTATAAAATACATAGATACTAGTCACTTAGGACAATTACAACTCACGCCAAAACAAAACAACAAGCATCACTCATTTTACACCATTCGTTCTTATTATTTACGTTATCCGCTTTTATTCATTTTCGCCGGTACTTACCGAAAGTACGGGCTGTTTTACTATATTTAACCATTCCTATAAAATTTGACAAAATTCTCAAAAATACTATAAGACCTGTAGATGACACATTTTTAATCCCAATAAAAGTTTTTACTTCTACGACCCGTTACTCAACGCTTTTCCAAAACTACATTTTCCGGGCTGAAATTGTACTTCGACCAACTTGGACCTCTTTGACCTATTTGAAATGCACCTTTGACTTCTTTGACTCCTAAGTCCACTTATAGACTCAATTACACAGGTTTGTGACCAAAATTTGACCCTTGACCTTTTACCAATTCATACTTGTGGTCCTCGGGATTTGACTAAAACTATACATAAATTCGGATTATGAAAGTTCTCGTCTCCCGGTACACGATCTTTAAAACCTCATAACTTTTAGCTCGTTTAGAGTCACGAGCTCTACCTTATACCAAATTAAAGCTAAGAAGACCCTCTATGACTACATCTAGCTATCTAGACCTGTAGGAAAAATTATTTTTATGAAAAGGTCTTAAACTTTCTGCCTAAATTTAACCATACCAAAATCACACTTAAGCTCGATTCCAAACCTATTAATCATTACTAGGCTTCATCCTAAGCATTCCTAATCATAACCAAACACTAATTTCAGTCCCTAACCCCTATTGATCATCAACCTCATAATCTAAAAATCTAAAAACAAACATGCAAATACTTATACCCATTTAACACATCAATAAACACAAGGCTAAACACAAAACCAAAGCTCAAAATCATCAATCACCATGGCTCCCCAAACACCCCCTTTTGCCGTGGGGTTTGGGTGACCAAATCACCACAACCAAATCAATTTTGGTGGGTTTTATTAGTGATTATGCTCTCATTTAACATGAATTTAACATGCATTAATCCAATTAACCTCAAAAACGAGTTTGAATGATCTTGAAAATTTTTGGAAAAATTTTGTTAATGCATGTTTGAAATAACCATGGATTAACACTCACCAATGGATTTTAGAAGGTGGTCTAAGGTTAGATTTTGTCAAAACTAAAAAAAAATGGTGGATGGTGGTGGTGTGGGTGTTTGGCCGTCGGCCTAGAGAGAGAGGAAGAGAGTGTTTGATTTTTTTTTGTCTAAGTGTTGTGTGTGTTTGTGTTTGTCATATTTTGTAAGATGGGAGGGGCCAAAGTGGTATTTTTGGATTTCTTTTGGCCTTAAACAAAAACGTCACTAAAACTTTGCGGGATCGACTCACTAGTCAATTTAGAAAATTTTACGGGAGTCGGAAATCATCCCGAACACTCCAAAATACTTTTGGGATACTTTAAATGTACTCGGAAGGCTATAAAACTCACCCGACTCAACTTAACACGAACCGTAAGTAAAATTCTCGAAAAATTACATTATCGATAAATCGTCAATAATTATAGAAATTTGGGCATCCATCGGGATCGTAATCGTCATCGTCCTTCTTGAATCGTCAATCGTAAAAATTATAACCTCGAACATCGGCTTTAACCAATATACTTATATATATATAGAAATTAAAATTTATTAAAAATTTCAAAAATTAGCGTAATTTAGGGTAACGTTAATGACCTCGGTTCTAGGGTGTCACAACTAATGATGTGATCGTGGAAAATATCCAGCGCGAAATGGCCAACATGAAAGCAGATATGGTGAAGCAAGGGAATGAGCTTCGAGCTGATATGCGAAACACTTTGGCAAGTCAAACGAATGACTTAAGGAACATGATGGCTGGTTTCTTCCAAGGTAATCAAACCTCTTCTTCGGGTACTCTTCCTAGTAACACCGTTGCGAATCCAAGAGGGGAGATGAAAGCAATCACCACTCGCAGTGGCAAAGATACCAAGGAACCCGAGCTTCCTATACCTCCACCGGTGATTGTGACTAAGGAAAACGAGTCACCTACTCATATTCCTCAACCTTCCACTTCCCCAATTCCTCCACCTCTTACTTCTACCCCTCCTCCACCAAAGGATGTGAGTGATCCTACTATCCCAAAGACTTCCTCTTCTTCCGATATACCTTATCCCTCAAGGTTGAGGAAAGAGAAGCTCAAAAGCAAGGACGATATTCAAGTTTCAAACTTTCTCAAAATATTTAAACAATGGAATTTTAACATCTCCTTCGCTGAGGCTCTCGCTCACATGCCTAAATATGCGAAAATGTTCAAAGATCTTCTTAGTGACAAGGAAAAGCTTCTTGATATTGCTAACACCCAACTTAATGAGAATTGCTCGACAGTTATCTTAAGGAAATTTCCAACCAAACTTGGTGATCCGGGTCGCTTCTTAATGCCTTGCAACTTCCCGGGAGTAGAGAATTGCATGGCCCTAGCCGATCTAGGTGCTAGTATCAATTTAATGCCATTAAGTGTTTGGAAGCAATTATCTCTCCCCGAGCTAGTCCCCACCAAAATGACTTTGGATGTAGCTAACCGTACGGTTGCTTATCCAGTGGGGATAGCCGAAGACGTTTTTGTAGGAGTCGACAAATTCACTTTTCCTGCCGATTTCGTCGTCGTCGACTACGAGATGTACCCTCGTGTTTCATTGATCGTCGGACGTCTATTCTTGAGGACCGGTCGCACTCTCATCGATGTTGAAGCAGGTGAGCTTATCATGAGAGTGGGTGACGATAAAATTGTCTTCAACATGGGTAAGATTTCTAAACAGCCTTATTCATACGAGAGTGTTAATTGTATCGACGTTCTTGATGAGGCTTGTGAAGAACACTTCAAAGATGCTTGTAAAAGTAGTCCTACCTCTCCTCCCAATGTTGAGACCGTTGCCTCTATTGATTCATCACTTACTCTATTTGGAGAAAGTGATTTCCTTTGGAAATATTTTGAAGCAACCATGGGAGATGTGAACTTAGAAAATGATGATCCTCCCACCGATTGGGATGAAGACATTCGTCTCATTGAGAAACTTCTCAAAGAGGACCATATTTCTCCACCATCTCCCAAGGCTATTGCTATCGATGAACCAAATTTGAATACGCCTTCCATCGACAATCCTCAGGATTTAGAGCTTAAGGAGTTACCATCCCATCTCGAGTACGTGTTCCTTGAAGATGAGAACAAGTCGCCTGTCATCATCGCGAAGGACTTGAAAGAAGAAGAAAAATCTCGCCTCATCGCCGTGCTTAAAGATCATAAGAAGGCAATTGCTTGGAAAATTTCCGATATCCGCGGAATTGATCCAAACTTTTGTACTCACAAGATTCTCATGGAAGATGACTTTAAACCCGCAATCCAAAGCCAAAGAAGGGTTAATCCTCGAATTCATGACGTCATCAAACAAGAGGTTATCAAACTTCTTGATGCCGACATGATTTACCCTATTTCGGATTCGCCATCGGTAAGTCCCGTCCATTGTGTGCCCAAGAAGGGCGGAATAACCGTTGTTCCCAATGAACACAATGAGTTGATTCCTACTCGTCTCGTTACTGGGTGGAGAGTTTGTTTCGACTATCGCAAACTCAATGATGCCACGAGAAAAGATCACTTTCCTCTTCCTTTCATGGATCAAATGCTCGAGCGTCTAGCGGGTAATGACTACTATTGCTTCTTAGACGGTTTCTCCTGGTATTTTCAAATCCCCATCGATCCCAAAGACCAAGAAAAGAACACATTCACTTGTCCCTACGGAACATTTGCTTACAAACTCATGCCTTTCGGTTTATGCAATGCTCCTGGGACGTTCCAAAGGTGTATGATGGCTATCTTCCATGACATGGTTGAAGAAACTATGGAAGTCTTCATGGATGATTTCTCGGTTTATGGTGATTCCTTCTCTGCTTGCCTTGCCAATTTAGAACGTATGCTTAAGCGATGTGAAGACACTCGCCTTGTTCTTAATTGGGAAAAATGCCATTTCATGGTAAAAGAGGGCATCGTGCTAGGACACAAAATCTCCAAAGCCGGTCTTGTAGTGAACCATGCTAAAGTCGATGTTATTGCTAAATTTCCTCCACCTTCAACCGTGAAGGGTGTGAGAAGTTTCCTTGGTCATGCGGGCTTTTACCGTCGATTCATCAAAGATTTTTCTAAAATCGCTCGCCCGATGACCCACCTCTTGGAAAAAGATACTCCTTTTATCTTTTCCAAAGAGTGTATTGAAGCCTTCAACCTTCTTAAGGATAAGCTAACTAAGGCACCGGTCTTGGTTACCCCTAATTGGGAGCTACCTTTCGAATTGATGTGCGATGCTAGCGACCTTGCTATTGGAGCGGTTTTGGTCCAAAGAGTGAACAAACACTTCCAACCAATCCACTACGCTAGCAAGACAATGACAAGGGCTCAATTGCATTACACGACGACCGAAAAAGACGTGGAGTGAAGTGACCCATGGAGATAGAGAAACAAATATAGTCTAGTATTACTCTTTTCCCAAAATTTGATTTTCGACACAACAGTTGTAAAAATGACTTTTATAAAAGTAACATAGTTCTCAATAACCTGGCACTGATATTAATATGTCATCCCCCAAATTATCAGAGTACGAATATACAATGGGGTGCGAAATGTTGCAAAGAAGGTCTACAAGGGCGATTGATAGGTGTGAAAACACCCATCCTTTTACCACTTATTTCTTGCTAAAACAAGACCAAAACGCGTATTAAATGTCATTTGTTTGGAATTATGCGTGGTTTGTGTGTTTGTTGTGTTTTCAGAGCCAACCGGATGAATATTAAAGAAAACATGGGATTGCACGAGTTTTATCGAAAAAAAAGACTCAAGACGAAGTCTATTGTCCAAGAGATGCAAAAGATTTGAAGTCAATGGGCCTATTTGAAGATTTATCGAAGAAAAGGACCAAAGACGGAAGATTTACATATGTCGAAGAACTCAAGTCTATTAATCGAAGAAATTAAAAGACGAGTTGAATTTATTCGTCGACAAATCCCGAATCAGAATAAAAAACGTCGACTTTACTGAAAAGACGAGAAGACGAAAAGAAAGAAGAAAGCCCACTCACCAACCAACCACTTGGCCTATATAAAGAAATCCCTTCACACATTTTGAGCTAGTTTTTTCATTCTAGTCTTTTCTTTTTCTTTCGTAGGAAGCCAACACCATTAAGGTGTTGGTGATTTTTCTTTCTTGTTGAATCTTTAATCTTGTAAGTTTTTAATCTTTCCTTTTGTTTACTATACCTTAATCAATCAATATCATCTTCCATTTTAATCTTGTTCATCTTTCTTTTTGATTCAAAGTCTTAAGTTCTTGTTTGGTTGATTTTAATCTTTAAAAGTAAGTGGGTTTTGTGTTTTTAGTGTTTTGGTTTCATGATTATGACTAGTAAATGATTAGTGTTTAAATTGGTTTAAGTTTTGGTTAAAAACTTGGTTGATTTTTGGTAAAATCGTATTGCCCTGTTTTTTCTGTCTTACTGTTCTTCGTGCCCAGATTCCGAATCAAGTGTTTCACATTTTTATTCCGGATCACCTTTTATTCCGGATCAATCACTTTCATTTTTATTCCGGATCAAATTAAATATTCCGGATGAAGCCTTCTTTCTGAATTATTCCGAATAGAGTCAATTATTCCAGATCACATAGTTATTCCGGATCAAGCTCCTTTCCATTTTATTCCGGATCAACCATTTTATTCCGGATCAACACCCTTATTCCGGATGAGCTTTAATATTCCGGATCAACCACCTTTTGTTAATTATTCCGAATGAACTAAAAATATTCCGCATGAAGCCTTTTTCCCATTTATTCCGAATAAGCCTTGTATTCCGAGTGAAATACCTTTTTTGATTATTCCGGATAGAGCATTTCTTCAAGTTATTCCGGATCAACTCTTTTATTCCAGATCAAGATTTATTCCGGTTCAGCATTATTCCGAATGAAGTTTTTCTAGTAAGGGGTATTCACTATTTCTGCTTTACACTTTAATTTTAACTCGATTTCAGTCTTATTTTATTAACTGCTTTTAGTCTAATTTTATATCTTTGTGCATTTAAACCTTTTTAGTAGGATAGAAAACCAAACCTTTTTTTTAGTAACCAAGAACAACTATTCCACTTTGAACCGTGATCAATTCGAGAAGATACCGAGAATATAATGAACCCCAAGCAAAGGCTTGTATCAAATGGCGCCGCTGTCGGCTCTTCTCGTAAGGATTAACAGTTTTTTGTGAGAAATTGGATTTTGGGATCCGTTCACCGTGAACGTTACTTTTTCATAAAAAATTTCAAAAACCATAAAAAAAATATAAAATTTTCAATAATCCTAAAAATTAAAAAAAAAAACATAAAAAACCAAAAATATTTCTGCTTTGTTTTTGATTTGTTAGTCCTTTTGCAGGTGTATGCGCACTCGATCATACGAGAGTGTTAATTGTATCGACGTTCTTGATGAGGCTTGTGAAGAACACTTCAAAGATGCTTGTAAAATTATTCCTACCTCTCCTCCCAATGTTGAGACCGTTGCCTCTATTGATTCATCACTTACTCTATTTGGAGAAAGTGATTTCCTTTGGAAATATTTTGAAGCAACCATGGGAGATGTGAACTTAGAAAATGACGATTCTCCCACCGATTGGGATGAAGACATTCGTCTCATTGAGAAACTTCTCAAAGAGGATCATATTTCTCCACCATCTCCCAAGGCTATTGCTATCGATGAACCGAATTTAATACGCCTTCCATCGACAATCCTTAGGATTTAGAGCTTAAGGAGTTACCATCCCATATCGAGTACGTGTTCCTTGAAGACGAGAACAAGTCGCCTGTCATCATCGCGAAGGACTTGAAAGAAGAAGAAAAAGCTCGCCTCATCGCCGTGCTTAAAGATCATAAGAAGGCAATTGCTTGGAAAATTTTCGATATCCTCGGAATTGATCCAAACTTTTGTACTCACAAGATTCTCATGGAAGATGACTTTAAACCCGCAATCCAAAGCCAAAGACGGGTTAATCCTCGAATTCATGATGTCATCAAACAAGAGGTTATCAAACTTCTTGATGCCGACATGATTTACCCTATTTCGGATTCGCCATCGGTAAGTCCCGTCCATTGTGTGCCCAAGAAGGGCGGAATAACCGTTGTTCCCAATGAACACAACGAGTTGATTCCTACTCGTCTCGTTACTGGGTGGAGAGTTTGTTTCGACTATCGCAAACTCAATGATGCCACGAGAAAAGATCACTTTCCTCTTCCTTTCATGGATCAAATGCTCGAGCGTCTAGCGGGTAATGACTACTATTGCTTCTTAGATGGTTTCTCCTGGTATTTTCAAATCCCCATCGATCCCAAAGACCAAGAAAAAAACACATTCACTTGTCCCTACGGAACATTTGCTTACAAACTCATGCCTTTCGGTTTATGCAATGCTCCTAGGACGTTCCAAAGGTGTATGATGGCTATCTTCCATGACATGGTTGAAGAAACTATGGAAGTCTTCATGGATGATTTCTCGGTTTATGGTGATTCCTTCTCTGCTTGCCTTGCCAATTTAGAACGTATGCTTAAGCGATGTGAAGACACTCGCCTTGTTCTTAATTGGGAAAAATGCCATTTCATGGTAAAAGAGGGCATCGTGCTAGGACACAAAATCTCCAAAGCCGGTCTTGTAGTGAACCATGCTAAAGTCGATGTTATTGCTAAATTGCCTCCACCTTCAACCGTGAAGGGTGTGAGAAGTTTCCTTGGTCATGCGGGCTTTTACCGTCGATTCATCAAAGATTTTTCTAAAATCGCTCGCCCGATGACCCACCTCTTGGAAAAAGATACTCCTTTTATCTTTTCCAAAGAGTGTATTGAAGCCTTCAACCTTCTTAAGGATAAGCTAACTAAGGCACCGGTCTTGGTTACCCCTAATTGGGAGCTACCTTTCGAATTGATGTGTGATGCTAACGACTTTGCTATTGGAGCGGTTTTGGTCCAAAGAGTGAACAAACACTTCCAACCAATCAACTACGCTAGCAAGACAATGACAGGGGCTCAATTGCATTACACGACGACCGAAAAAGAGCTTTTAGCTGTTGTCTATGCTTTTGAAAAATTTCGCCCCTATCTTGTCCTTTCTACCACCATCGTGTATACGGACCATTCCGCGTTGAAGTACTTGTTAACTAAACAAGATTCTAAACCAAGAATTCTTCGCTGGGTTTTGCTACTTCAAGAATTTAAAATCGAAATTCGTGATAAGAAGGGAGCTGAAAACCTAGCCGCGGATCATCTCAGTAGACTTGAGGATCCTTATCAACGGGATCATCCGAACAAAGAGATCAATGAATCTTTTCCCCTTGAGACCTTAATGTCTATCAATTCGAATCAAGATGAGACCCCGTGGTTTGCGGACATTGCAAACTACTTGGCGGGTGGAATCCTCAATGACGGGTTAACATCCCAACAAAAGAAAAAGTTCTTCAAAGATATTAAGACTTACTTTTGGGATGACCCGTATCTCTTCAAACAATGCGCTGATTTGATTATTCGTCGATATTTTGATGGACCGGCAGCGGCATAAATCCTTGACGCTTGCCACAAAGGACCCACCGGTGGTAACTTTGGTCCCAACTTCACCGCCAAAAAAGTGTTTGACTCGGGATTTTATTGGCCCACCATTTACCGTGATGCTCACGAAATGGTTAAACGTTGTGATGCTTGCCAAAAACAAGGCAAGATCACACATAAAGATGAGATGCCTCAAAATTTCATATAAGAATGTGAAATCTTTGATGTTTGGGGTATCGACTTTATGGGGCCATTCCCTTCCTCTAAAGGAAACAAATACATCCTTGTAGCCGTTGACTACGTTTCAAAATGGGTTGAAGCCAAAGCTTTACCCACTAATGACGCAAGGGTGGTTTGTAACTTTTTGAAGTCACTATTCGCTAGATTCGGTGTGCCTCGTGCCATTATTAGTGATCGCGGGACTCATTTTTGCAATGATCAATTGGCAAGAGTCATGGCTAAGTATGGTGTCAATCATCGTCTTTCCACCGCTTACCACCCACAAACTAATGGCCAGGTTGAAATATCCAACCGATAATTAAAGCGAATTCTTGAACGAACCGTGGGAGAGCATCGTGCCTCATGGGCCGATAAACTTGATGATGCTCTGTGGGCTTTCCGTACCGCATACAAGACTTCGATTGGTTGTACACCATATCGTCTCGTGTACGGGAAAGCATGCCACCTCCCCATTGAGTTGGAGCACAAGGCTTACTGGGCCTTGAAGTGGGCTAACTTCGATATCAACAAAGTCGGTGACCTACGCAAAATCTAACTCAATGAGCTGAATGAACTCCGGAATGAGGCTTATGAAAATTCTTTGATCTATAAGGAAAAGACTAAGCTCATTCACGACTCTAAGATTAAAAACCGAGAGTTCCAAGTTGGAGACAAAGTTTTACTCTTTAACTCTCGGTTGAAAATCTTTTCGGGCAAGCTGAAATCTCGTTGGTCCGGCCCATTCACCATTGCCCAAATTTTTCCATATGGTACTCTCGAGCTCGCTCAACCTAATGGACCTAATTTTAAGGTGAATGGCCAACGAGTGAAGTTGTACTTTGGTGAGGAAATCTCTCATGAGATGATTCCATCCCTCACCACGTTTCCCATGAACTAATTTTGGGTCGAGTCAGGCTCGTGACTCGGTTATCAAAAACAAGCGCTCCTCGGGAGGCAGCCCGAGTATCTATCCTTTTCCGTTTAACCTCCTAAGTGTAGGGGGGCTGTATAGGTTGTTTGTGTTTGTGTGGTGATGTGATTACAGGGATGAATGCACTTTTGGAACCTTTGAAGAACCGTGCTCCCGTGTTATCCGAAATTCGGTTCTATCTCTCAACTATCGTGATTCAATTTTCTTCATACTCACATTTGAAATTGATCACTTTAGTCGTATCTTCCTTAGCTTGATTTAACCAACGTGCACAATGTCATAAGTGTAGGGGAGACTTTTCCCACATGCTTAAACATTGAGGACAATGTTTATATTAAGTGTAGGGGGACTTCTATCAAAGTTTTAAGTGGACTTTTCCATTAAAATGCCTTTATTTAACCGGAAAATCATCTTTTTCAGCATTTTTCAAATTTTTAATTCACTTTGGCCATATAGTCGTAATTTTTAAATTCTTATCGTTGCTTTCATATGTATATATCCCGCAATAAAGTCAAAAATATTAATACAGTGGTGTAGCTAGTTTTGAAGTCTTTGACATATTAGGCCCGTTGTGATTGTTTTGACTCAACCCGAATAGACTTATCCAAGTTTATTCTAGCTAGTATCCTTAACCATGTAGACCTTAATTGTTTTATTAGGCTAAGCATCCACGAGTCTCATTACTTGAGATTTTAAATTGTGGAGAACGAGAAATGATAGAGTCAATTATAAGTCGGTATTCTTACACAAGCACACTTGGTGTGATTATTTACATATTCTCCCATCACTTGCTAATAATTTATCTGCAATAAGTAAGGTCGTACGATTTTATTGAATAACTTAGCTTCTAGCCCAAGATCGCTTAAAAGTTGCTCGGTAATGATAAGAGTTCATAGCCAAGGCATAACTAATGAAGCGGGGCGCGAAGATTGGCGAGTCCGAAAAGGCCCTAACAAGGCATGAGGATTCCATTTTATTGCTAAAGATCCAAGGTGATGTGAGAAGCATTATTCTCAAAATCAATATGAAGGATCAAGACTCACGACGAAAAGCAATCAACTCCCATAAAGATCATGGAGAAGTCTATCCGAAAAGACCCTAACAAGGTATGAGGATAAATAGATCCAAGTCCGAAAAGGAGGCGGATCGTTGTATCTCAAAATCCCAATTAACGATTGAAGAAATAATGATGAAGTCGTGGTCAACAAAGTTGGAGTACCCCTCAAAAGTCTCCAAGTGAAGAAACTCTATTAACGAAGAGACGACCATTATCTCAAGAACGTCTCTCAAGATATGAAGTATGAAGTACATGCTAAATATCGGCCCGAGAAAGGTCTCAAATCACGAAGCGAGTTATGCCAAGATATGAACTTTTTGATATCCCGAGAAGCAGTTTTAAGAGATTTTGTCCTTTAGCTAACTATTAATCAAATCGTCCTACTTTGCTTTCAACCTAAATAAACTATCGAAATAAGTCCAAAAATGCATCTTCATGATCATTCTAAGACAAAAATAAAATATAAGAGATACACCTAGGAATAAGGGAGTTTAAGTTTGTAATTATGCCATGTATGTAAGTGTTTGATTTGCTAACTTATAATAACAATGATCTCGTTTTTAAGCTTAGTTTGGGGAACGTGAAACTTGAGGGTGATGAATCTTCGCAGCACCGAAGCCCTAATGTAAGTCTTAGATCTCTTCCAAGTTATTTCCATGTAGCTATTTTCAAGTGAAAATGGTTTTCTATCCTTTGGTTTCCTTTAAAGTTTTAATTTCTCTTAGTACTTTAATTTTTGTTTAGTAGTATGTTAATAAGGCCAAGGTTGATTGATTATGAGAAAAGTGTAAAATTGCTTTATCACTAAGCATTGCATGAGGGCATGGCAATGGTTAAGTGTAGGGGATTTGATAGGTGTGAAAACACCCATCCTTTTACCACTTATTTCTTGCTAAAACAAGACCAAAACGCGTATTAAATGTCATTTGTTTGGAATTATGCGTGGTTTGTGTGTTTGTTGTGTTTTCAGAGCCAACCGGATGAATATTAAAGAAAACATGGGATTGCACAGGTTTTATCGAAGAAAAAGACTCAAGACGAAGTCTATTGTCCAAGAGATGCAAAAGATTTGAAGTCAATGGGCCTATTTGAAGATTTATCGAAGAAAAGGACCAAAGACGGAAGATTTACATATGTCGAAGAACTCAAGTCTATTAATCGAAGAAATTAAAAGACGAGTTGAATTTATTCGTCGACAAATCCCTAATCAGAATCGAAAACGTCGACTTTACTGAAAAGACGAGAAGACGAAAAGAAAGAAGAAAGCCCACTCACCAACCAACCACTTGGCCTATATAAAGAAATCCCTTCACACATTTTGAGCTAGTTTTTTCTTTCCAGTCTTTTCTTTTTCTTTCGTAGGAAGCCAACACCATTAAGGTGTTGGTGATTTTTCTTTCTTGTTGAATCTTTAATCTTGTAAGTTTTTAATCTTTCCTTTTGTTTACTCTACCTTAATCAATCAATATCATCTTCCATTTTAATCTTGTTCATCTTTCTTTTTGATTCAAAGTCTTAAGTTCTTGTTTGGTTGATTTTAATCTTTAAAAGTAAGTGGGTTTTGTGTTTTTAGTGTTTTGGTTTGATGATTATGATTAGTAAATGATTAGTGTTTAAATTGGTTTAAGTTTTGGTTAAAAACTTGGTTGATTTTTGGTAAAATCGTATTGCCCTGTTTTTTCTGTCTTAATGTTCTTCGTGCCCAGATTCCGAATCAAGTGTTTCACATTTTTATTCCGGATCGCCTTTTATTCCGGACCAATCACTTTCATTTTTATTCCGGATCAAATTAAATATTCCGGATGAAGCCTTCTTTCTGAATTATTCCGAATAGAGTCAGTTATTCCGGATCACATAGTTATTCCGGATCAAGCTCCTTTCCATTTTATTCCGGATCAACCATTTTATTCCGGATCAACACCCTTATTCCGGATGAGCTTTAATATTCCGGATCAACCACCTTTTGTTAATTATTCGGAATGAACTGAAAATATTCCGCATGAAGCCTTTTTCCCATTTATTCTGAATAAGCCTTGTATTCCGAGTGAAGTACCTTTATTGATTATTCCGGATAGAGCATTTCTTCAAGTTATTCTGGATCAACTCTTTTATTCCGGATCAGCATTATTCCGAATGAAGTGTTTTCTAGTAAGGGGTATTCACTGTTTCTGCTTTACTGTTTAATTTTAATTTGATTTCAGTCTTATTTTATTAACTGCTTTTAGTCTAATTTTATATCTTTGTGCATTTAAACCTTTTTAGTAGGATAGAAAACCAAACCTTTTTTTAGTAACCAAGAACAACTATTCCACGTTGAACCGTGATCAATTTGAGAAGATACCGAGAACTTAATCGAACCCCATGCAAAAAGCCTTATATCAGCGATTAATCGCCGGTTAATAGCTACAAGGCCCTCAACCTTTTTTATTAATGAAAAGGCAATCAACTATGGTCAACGACGGTCAAGAGACGTCAAAGTTGTCGAAAACGTGCAAATTTAGCCAAAAATACCGAAAACTCACTATAAACCTATGTTTATAACTTATAGTAACTATATATATGTATAGTAAGTTGTATATTAAGAATAATATTGTCGAAAATACCTAAAACTCATTAAAAATATCCAAAATTTTCCAAAAACATCAAAAATTTGCTAAAAATGCAATCCGATTAATCGTCGATTAATCCCGCCTAAATAGATTACAAGTTACAAGGTGGTCGACCGACCGGCTAGCGATTCACGATTTTTACAACCTTGTGCGACTATCATGACTATCACAAGACATAGATAAAAAGAACGACAATGAAAATTCGTTTTAAATTCATTAAACATAATAAAATTTGTTCGGAAGCATTTGATACAATATAGTGATGTAAAACAAATTGTGAAGACATAACATTAGAGCTTAAATTCCCAAAAGATAGTCACGATAATTTATTATCTTCCGTGGCACAACCAAGTCACTCCTCCGTCTTGATCCTTGAGAAAAACATTACTAAAGTGTCAACACAAAGGTTGGTGAGTTCATAGGTTTAGTTATAAATAAGTTGATGAACCATATGATTTAATTAGGCAACCAACATATAACCAAACATGGCTATAATCAAAATAGTGTATGTTTACATTCCCACGTCTAAGCTCATCGCACCAAAGCATTAACCAAAATATAATAAGAGCCGAAAGTAGATATTTGTCCTGGAGTATCTGTATGGATTAAAATGTAACATTATCTAATTTGACCACAGAGTCACAATGAGATAGGGATGTCAATCCCGATAGATCTATTCATAACATTCGCATTTTACACAAAGTAATTAACGGTTCATGATAGTGGGCTAAAGACAACTAGGATATTGGGGACTTGGACATCAAGTAGGCAAACATATCAAGTTTTAGCACCTATGTTCATCCGTAAAAATAAGCAATGTTCTTACCCCCAAAAATATTAAAACATGTAAAAAGTGAGGCTATGAAACTCACCTCGAAGTAATAGCAAAGATATCAAAAAGGTGCAGGCACGGAAGCGGAGTACGCAAAACATTTTCAAACTCTATCTGCAACCTAGATATTATTAACGTATGTTTAACTAAATGTGTAACAGAAGATGAATGCCTTCATGCTTGAGTTTATTTAAAGGAATCGATAATTCTAGCATTTGCGAAAAATTAATGTTTAATATAAGTATAGTCATTTCCTTTGTCAGGACAGTTTATTTGGTGAAGTCGTTTAATGGGTCAAATATCCAAAAAGATATTAAATCAAGTTTATAAATAAAGTTTTCAAATTAATTTAAGTTTTTAAATAAGTAAAATATGATAATAAGTAAAAATTTAAATTAAATAATATGTCGGATGTTGGAAAACTGGAAACAGTGTCATATGTATTTCAAATGTTAACATAATCTCACTTTGAAATCAATTCACGCTCTCATTACATCCAATGTAAAAGATGGCCTCGACAGTTTTTCTACGTGAATAGCGGGTTCAATAGTAGCTCGTGGAGTAAACCGTAAGTACCGTTGGGTAGCTAGCCGAGTGGTCTATAAGTAGGTATTTTAAGTTTTATAAACCAAAGTCATTTGATAGGTTAAAATCATGTTCGAAGGAGGGGCCGAGAAACCAATTTAAAAGAAAAGTGTAACGAGTCATTAACGATCTCGTCTACGGTTTTCGATAATGACTTTTGAATAGAACCAAAAGTATTCTCTTGTGGATGACATGGCCGTATACAACTTTTTATTAACCGTCTCGGGGCAAGGTCTTTTCGAGAGTCAAAAGTAGGTCATAAAAGGTCGGGTTGCAACATCTAACTAACTTTTTTTTTTCTGGCCAAGATAAGTCATGTTCGGTATTTTTCGGCACTGATATCTCATTCGTTACTTAACCAATTTAAGTGATTTAAGTTTCTAGGGAATCTTTGCCATACCGACTACTATTTCCCTACTAATATCTCGGGATTTCTGGTCCGAAAGTGAGCACTCATAACATGGTTATTTCGATGTAAGGGATAGTAGCCATTTAAAAAGACAATGACGTATTGTAATCTGTTTTTAACTACAACCGGATTTCCAAATTAGTATAATTATTCGCTCGATTTTCAGATTTTCAGATTAACATCTCAATTTAATGAAACAATTTTGAGTGTCTCGCATGGTTTGTGACTAGCAAGTACACATACTATGGGTTTCTATATGAAGTGCTCATGATTTAATAAAAATGGTAAGTGAGGTCTTAGAGGACAGGGAGTCATGACTTGGAGTGAGTGTGTTTTGGGTGTTACGTCAGCAAAACTCACTCACTCACTCACATGAAAAAAACAGGGGAGTCATCACTCCAAGTGATTTTTAGTTTTTCAGAATTTTACAAAACATCCCTTAAACAAACTTAAATATTTCATTAAACATAACCAGCATTACAATACTTTTAAAATAAAACGAACATAATAAAAAAAGACATACGAAAATTAAAAAAACATACGAAAATTAAAAAATCATACGACCCGCTGTTTAGTTTTCTTCATCTTCATATGCATCTTCATCTCCGTGGTCAATTTGATTCCAGATATGATCCATAAGGTTTTGTTGAAGACTTTGATGAGTTTGTCGGTCACGTAGTTCTTTGTTTTTTCGGCGGTAAACTTCACACCGTTCAACCCATGTTCGTTGCATATTCCTTGACGGGTTAACGTAATTTTGGTTCCAATCTAAAACCTGCATACCTTGATCTTTCAAAATCATGTTATGAATTATGATGCACGTATACATGAGTCGCCGTAAGGTGTTTACTTTATACGCGCGTGCTGGTTGACGTAGTATTCCCCAACGTCCTTGGAGAACACCAAATGCACGTTCAACATCTTTCCGTGCACCTTCTTGACGCCTTTTGAAGTGAGGCGTCAGTTGCAACCGTGAAAGATTTCACGAAACTCGCCCATTGTGGGTAAATACCATCCGCTAAGTAATACCCATTTTGATACTCAACTCCGTTAATCGTATACGGTTTTACCCGTGCTTCTTCATTCAGAAGGTCATCAAATAACGGAGAATTATCTAAAACATTAATATCGTTATTCGCACCTGCCATCCTAAAAAACGCATGCCAAATTCACAGATCTTGCAAAATGACGAGAAGAAAGTAAACCGCGACTAAGATTTGTTTGCATATTAATCTAGCTTAGACCCAATTAATTTTTTTTCCTTCACGACTTATATCTCCTAAATAAATTACCAACCCGTTTCTTTCCTTTTATTTTTGGCAGCGTACACATTCATAGGGAGTGAGAGGATGTTTTATCGATGTGTGTGAATTGTTGCATAGTGTGTTGTGGCGTGAGGGTAGTTATTCTATTTATAGAGGTGATAAATTAGCTTGGGGTTTAATGAGTCTAAATAGGGTTTCATTTAGTTTAGTTAAATGTAACCGGTTATATTTAGTCTTATTAGCCTATGTCGTTTAGCGAGTAATATGTCGAGTTTATATATTAGCTAAGTACAATAAAGGTCGGTTTGTTGTGTCGAAGCCTAACCTGATTCGTGTCTATGTAATAGTCGGCCCCCTTTCATCTCTATAAAAGGAGATGAGGGGGGATAGGATTCACAACGCATTCTTTATCAATAAAATCTAATCATTCGATTAGGAGACATACCTTGTGGGTTCTTTATTTTTCTGTCGATATCTTCAAGATCGTATTCCGCATCTAGTAACTAGGTTGTAGTCGATTACACTACAAGTGGTACTGATGTGTTGAGGAAACATCGATGTATTTTAATTAGATACGGTATAGGACAAATTTAGGAAATTACCCTTAGAAAAAGGTAATAATCCACAAATAAGTCTAAGACGCATTTAATTAAACACGTGGATGATCCAAGTTCGTTGTACACGAGGATCTTGTGAATTTGAGACGTTTTGTTTCAATTTGGACAGGGATTTGAATTGTTTTTCGGTTTTTAATCTAATATTAATCTTACAAATTTAAACCTCAGTGCATGAATCGCTCCCCGATATTAAAATCTAATAGACAATTATTTAAACTATTTAAAATTAAACTATTTAACTAAAAGCACTTTTACACTATTTTAAAATCTAATTAAAACTATTTTATTTAAAACAAAATTAATTAAAACTTATTTATTTAAAAACTAATTATAATAACAATTTAAATTTCTAAAAATAATAAAATATATTTTTAATTTATTTATTTTTTTAAACTTTATAAAATTAATTTTAAACAAATGATTTAATTCTTATAAAATGAAAACTATGATTAAAATAGATATTAAAACTGTCAGCAAAGAAATATCAAACTATATTAATAACTAAAGCAGCAATTAAATAAAAACCAGAGCCTAGACCAGTTGGTTAGGTCGTTTGGCATGTGACCAGGACGTCACAAGCTCGAGTCCCATTGTGGACGAATTTTTGTGAATTAATTTTTAGACTTCAAATTAGCAAGTCAAAGTCACAGGGGTGACTTATTTTGTGTGAATAATTTTTGGACAGTTAAATTTATAACAGATTAATAAGTTATCAGTTCCCAAACCATTCGTTTGGGGTAACTGATAATCAACAGAACAGGTATTAAAAAAATAATACAGATCTTATCAAAGTAATCTCAAAATCAGTTAAACCTAAGATCAAGGACAAGTCAAAAAGGCAAAAGCAGATTCAGTTATTTAGAATTACAAATACAAACTTAAGATGAATCATCATGCAGACTAAGTAGAGACCAAAAATTAT